>CM059806.1:32373681-32478681 GCA_030435695.1 Brachymystax lenok tsinlingensis
TTTCTTTCAGGGACTGAATTTGTTACTGGGACGTACTGTTCAAATAAAAGGAAAAAATCCTTGAAAATGAACTCATGTCTGACTGTACACCCTCTCTTGAACTTAATATTTTACCACTTTCTGGCCTTGATGTTTATGTTTGATGTGAAATAAAAATATTGTATCCCCCCAAAGAAGTACATTTCCTGTTTTCCGAATTGAGCGGTAAACAGTGAAGGGTGAATTTTTCCCGGTGATGATAGCCTCTCATCACCACGTTCCCATCTCCCAGGTAAACGTTCCCATCTCCCAAGTAAACATTTCCATCTCCCAGGTAAACGTTCCCATCTCCCAGGTAAATGTTCCCGTCTCCCAGGTAAACGTTCCCACCATCTCCGAGGTCAACGTTCCCATCTCCCAGGTAAACATTCCCATCTCCCAGGTAAACGTTCCCACCATCTCCCAGGTAAACGTTCCCATCTCCCAGGTAAACGTTCCCACCATCTCCCAGGTAAACGTTTCCATCTCCCAGGTAAATGTTCCCATCTCCCAGGTAAACGTTCCCATCTCCCAGGTAAACGTTCCCACCATCTCCCAGGTAAACGTTCCCACCATCTCCCAGGTAAACGTTCATCTCCCAGGTAAACGTTCCCATCTCCCAGGTAAACGTTCCCACCTTCTCCCAGATAAACGTTTCCATCTCCCAGGTAAATGTTCCCATCTCCCAGGTAAACGTTCCCACCATCTCCCAGGTAAACGTTCCAACCATCTCCCAGGTAAATGTTCCCATCTCCCAGGTAAACATTCCCATCTCCCAGGTAAACGTTCCCACCATCTCCCAGGTAAACGTTCCCACCATCTCCCAGGTAAACGTTCCCACCATCTCCCAGGTAAACGTTTCCATCTCCCAGGTAAATGTTCCCATCTCCCAGGTAAACATTCCCATCTCCCAGGTAAACGTTCCCACCATCTCCCAGGTAAACGTTCCCACCATCTCCCAGGTAAACGTTCATCTCCCAGGTAAACGTTCCCATCTCTCAGGTAAACGTTCCCATCTCCCTGGTAAACGTTCCCACCATCTTCCAGGTAAACGTTCCCATCTCCCAGGTAAACGTTCCCACCTTCTCCCAGATAAACGTTTCCATCTCCCAGGTAAACATTCCCATCTCCCAGATAAACGTTCCCATCTCCCAGGTAAAGAGGATAGAGCCGTACAACAAATGCTAATTCTGCACTGCCATCCATCCACACATCAAAACCATCAGTGGACAATTATTTTTCCATCAGCATCTGGATTGGAAAATGTGAAATTAAATTACCAGCAAAAGGGTAAAGACTTACAAAAATCATTAGAATTAGCATATGTTTAGTTCTTTCAGGCGAGGAAAGAGAAAACAAAGAAATGTCCGGTAAGAATAAAAGACAAAGGTTGATTGTTAAACAAAAGTGCATTTAATCAGCCTTTCATGACCACAGCAAAGTGAAGTGTTGTGGAGGTTTCTGTTTTCCCCTAGAGAATGCAGAAGGGGAGCCTAGAGAAATAAACTGGCCAGTTCTGTAGGCTATAGTCAGGGAACAGGGAACAGTTGCTCCACTGGTCTGTATGTGAATAAATCTCCTTGGTAAATAGCTCTGAGGCTCTGCTGAGGAATATTGTATGGATCAAAGCAGCCGTGTCTTCCTGTGTAAAAGAGTAGGCCGCGAGCTGCTTGTTTGTCTAAAACCATTAAGGCTGGTATGAGGTGGGTTCCTGACAAATAGCTAACAGCTGATAGAGTTTTGGCAAATATTCCAAAAGGGGTTGGAGGGAAAAGGGGGCGGGGGTTGGGGGGGCATACCAGGGTCCAAATGAATGATTGGTCAGGGTTCGAAGCCTGTCTAATCTCAGCCAATTGCTCCCTAATTATGTAAGGTGCTGCCAATCTGGGCTGTCTAACAAATCAAGAGCTGCATGCATTACTCTTTATCCCGGGTCCCTGAATGAGTCTGGTCATTATTTAAGTTGATCTCATTTTCACACATGGAACCAATATGCTGGCCAGATGTTCATTTGCAATTGGGCATGGAGCACAACAACTTATCTACACGCAGAGTCAGGGAAGAGAAGGCAGTTCCCCAGTCGAACGACTCTAAGGGTTGGGGGTGCCGTCAGTCTGTTCTGACACTCCAGCCCCAACCCTGGGACCAGACCAGGGAGGGAGGGGGGAGGTGGGAAAGAGGGGAGGCTGGGGCATAATGTGAGGGACAGAGGAGACTAAAGAGAAGGGGGTGAGTAATAAAGAAAGAAGCAGGCTGGTAATGTTGCTGTCAGGTCAATGACTTGTATGATGTGTAGTAAAGACAGAGGACTTTTGCTGCCGACCAGAGCCCTACTCTGAGAATCACGTGTTCTAACATGCAGCTCACTTTGGTCACCAAATCAAATCCCTTATTTATATAAACGTCCAAATTCCAATGTGCAGGAAACTTTTTGTTTCTTCTTCTACTTAGTTTATAAATAACTTTAGATTCCATTTTCCACTACCCTGCATACCTTATTAGGACCACCTGTGTCATGCCCTGGCCATAGAGAGCCCTCTGGGTTGTGGGTGATTATACTGTGTTTGGGTGTATGTGCTGTGTGCGCGCTACACCGTGTCAGATCTTTGTGCATTGACTGTTTATTTTGTGAGTTTCATTTAAATAAAGATGTGGAACTCAACACACGCTGTGCCTTGGTCCTCTCCTTCAGACGATCGTGACAGAATCACCCACCACCAAAGGACCAAGCAGCGTGCCCAGGCGCAGGAGAAGAAGGTATTCTGGATCTGGGAGGAGATAATGGGGGGTTGTGAGACCCTTCCTTGGAGTCACCAAGGAGAACGAGGGGACAGCGAAGACGCCGGGGTCTGCGGCCATAGCAGTCCCAGGATTTTTTTTGTGGGGGGGGGTACATGGTGCCTTCTCCACGCACCAGGCCTCCAGTGTGCTCTCTCAGCCCAGTACGTCCTGTGCCAGCTCCCCGCACGCGCCCTGAGGTGCGAGTCATCAGTCCGGTGAGACCTGTGCCGGCTCCTCACACCAGACCTTCAGTGCGCCCTCTCAGTCCGGTGACTCCTGTGCCGGCTTCCCGCATGCACCATGAGGTGCGTGTAATCAGTCCGGTAAGACCTATGCCGGCTCCACGCACCAGGCGTCCAGTGCGCCTCTTCAGTCCGGTGAATCCTGTTCCGGCTCCAAGCACCAGGAGTCCAGTGCGCCTTCTCAGTCCGGTAAAACCTGTTCCGGATCCACGCACCAGGAGTCCGGTGCGCCTTTCCAGGCCGGCACCTAAACCCCCAATCGAGTTTCAGTTTGTGCGGTCGGAGTCCGCACCTTTGGGAGTACTGTCACGCCCTGGCCATAGAGAGCCCTCTGGGTTCTCTATGGTGTGTTAGGTCAGGGCGTGACTAGGGGTTTCTAGAGTTTTCTATGTTTTGGTTTTGTGTGGTTCCCAATTAGAGGCAGCTGTTGTTCGTTGCCTCTAATTGGGAATCCTATATAGTTTGTTCATTCCCCCACCTGGGTTGTGGGTGATTATACTGTGTTTGGGTGTATGTGCTGTGTGCACTACACCGTGTCAGATCTTTGTGCTTTGATTGTTTATTTTGTGAGTTTCATTTAAATAAAGATATGGAACTCAACACATGCTGCGCTTTGGTCCTCTCCTTCAGACGATTGTGACAACCTGGTTGTGTCTGGCTCTGCTGCACTGGGAGGACAAGGCGGGACTTGTGCTTTGAGTGACACAGGGCCAAAGCAATCATGTCCTCATTACGTGGAAATGCAATCTTTAGTGACTTGCTGTCAGTCTGGATTCAGTTACACTAATTTCTGGAATACTTTAATGTTTCAATAATGACGGTGATGGAAAAATGAATGCGTTCGACCGACCAAAATAAGCTGGAAAAATGAATGTCTCATTTTCCACCGTCTGTCGTCTTAAGAGAACCAAGCCTGTTTAACTTAAAACAAGGTCAGGAGAGGAGGAGGAAAGATGTCTGTGTAAGTGAAGGCATAATGTCTTCACTAGACTAGTGAACAGTATGAAGACTGTGCCACGCTCTCACAGAGCCTATGGCCGTTCTACTATGACAGATAGTGTAAACAAATGTGTTTCCATGGCAACGTGCCACTGGACTACAGAGGAAGACGTGACTAGATGAGATGGGATCTGTCCAGCTGTCTCCGCGGGTCTGACTCAACTCTTCATTAGAATTTATTATTAGTAACTTGTATTTATTCAGGGGAGCCAAATTGAGACCAGGGTCTCATTCCCAATGGTGCCCTGAGTACAAACATTTTCTCACAAACAGGAAGAAAAATGTACATTACAAATAGAACAAGAAGGATAAAAAAAATCACAAGGCACAACCTCAATACCACAATTTAAACAAATAAACCACTACAATCAATCGAAACAAGTGCAATCCTCAATGAATTTATTCAACAGTCCTGACCTGCCCTAGCGGCACCAGGGAATCAAGATGCAAAGCATTCTGTAGGCTATGTGGGGGCACAACAACTAAAGGAGGATTTTCCTAAATAGGTCGAGACCAGAGGGACCTCAAGAGTTCATGATTCGTAAGGAAAAGCAATATTCTGCTACAGTCATACATCTTCTCATCTTCTCAGGTCCGACATATTTATTTCAAAAAATAAAACAATTACCTATCACCAAAAAAAAGGAGTTTGACAAATCCAGTCTGCAAATATAACAGAGGTGGTATGGACCCGAGCTTTTGTTTGTATTTGCCTGAGACCTGAATACTTGCGTTTGATACCTAGGCTTTCTAGGCTTTAGCTACGTGGGCTAACATAGTCTTGTGGTAAGCAGAAGACCCGGGTTTAAACCACAGTGCATCACACAGGATCAGAAGTCATCTGGGCGACTTGACTGTACCAACGATGTCCCCAAACCAATTTAATTTAATGAGTGATTCAACATTTGACACAGAGCATTGTACAACAGTTAATGAATGGAAATAATCCCAAATGCCGAAATAGAAGTCAGTTAGCGATGTTCTTCTGTTTGGAACAGACGTGTAACTGTATGGTTCTTATTTTGCACGGCAAGCACAAAACCACTGACCAATATAATGTTACTTTATTTATACTTTATAGTTTTGCTTTCGTTCAAAAGTGAATAATACATAATGAGGTGGGTCATACAGCTTTATTCTCAATGACGTTTAGAACGGTTCTAAAGGTTTTGGTGAGTGAAAACAGACCGGTTCGATTACCATCACACAGGGCTAAATTAGGAGTGGGTTCAGAAAGTTAACATTTGAACGTGACATTGAGCTGGTTTCTGGTTTGCTGGTTCTGAATCGGACTAAACAAACCAGCATGAACAACACCAGCAGCGCATTCATCAAGAGACGGTACTATCAAATAACAAGGGAAAAATATGACATGCTGCTATAGCTACACACGTCCACCAACTAACAAATACACGGACAATGGAGCTACGGTGCAGTGCCACTGACAGACTCATAGAAACAGGGGGTGAATAAATATGTTGGACGGGCATGAATGACGGGCATTACCTTGTGATTATGTCTCTTTTGGAAGATTTTTTAACAATCTGAACATTGTGGCCTGGTGGAACAGGCCATAGCTCACATTGGTCACACACTCGCCATCTTTTCCATCGTACCAGCGCCACACGCCTCCGCCAGCCAATGGCCCTGAAACACTGTGAATAACCCCCCACCTTCCAGCCTCCACCCGACCCCTCTGGCCCTGGCTCTCTGGCACTGGCTCCGGCTCCCTGGCCCCGGCTCTCTGGCCCTGGCTCCGGCTCCCTGGCTCCGGCTCCCTGGCCCCGGCTCCCTGGCCCTGGCTCACTGGCCCCAGCTCACTGGCTCTGACCCTGGTTTGTTGGCTGATCTGGGGTGTCAGTTTGTTTCTGCAGCAGTCACATTTCCCATCAGCCCATAGACAAAAATAAACAGTGGTGTCCTGGAAAGCAGGTGGTTGAAGCACACCACTGTATTCCACCCTCGTCCCAGCAGGCGTAGACAGCACACCGCTGAGGTCATCGTTCCTCCACCCCAGTCTGTCATGCCCAGCTCCTGCACCAGCCTTAACCACAGCCTTAACTACAGTCCCAGCCCCTTCTCCTAACTCTCTCTCTCTCTCTCTGTCTCTCTCTCTCTCTCTCTCTCTCTCTCTCTGTCTAACTCTCTCTCTCTCTCTGTCTAACTCTCTCTCTCTCTCTCTCTCTCTCTCTCTCTCTCTCTCTCTCTCTCTCTCTCTCTCTCTCTCTCTCTCTCTCTCTCTCTCTCTCTCTCTCTCTCTCTCTCTCTCTCTCTCTCTCTCTCTCTCTCTCTCTCTCTCTCTCTCTCTCTCTCTCTCTCTCTCTCTCTCTCTCTCTCTCTCTCTCTCTCTCTCTCTCTCTCTCTCTCTCTCTCTCTCTCTCTCTCTATGTCTGTCTCTCTCTCTCTCTGTCTAACACTCTCTCTGTCTAACTCTCTCTCTGTCTATCACTCTCTCTGTCTATCACTCTCTCTGTCTAACACTCTCTCTGTCTATCACTCTCCTGGTGGAGAGGGGACTCCACCAGGGACACAACCCCAGCCACCCACCCATGGTACTGAAGCATCATACAGCACAGAAACAAACAAACATGGAACAGTAGCACCTGTTAGTTCACAAAGCTCAGTACAGACGTGGAACAGTAGCACCCGTTAGTTCACAAAGCTCAGTACAGATGTGGAACAGTAGCACCCGTTAGTTCACAAAGCTCAGTACAGATGTGGAACAGTAGCACACGTTAGTTCACAAAGCTCAGTAGAGACGTGGATATGACGCATGGGACGTACTGTAATCCAACACCCAAAAGTAGCAGGGCAGGAGGAATCAATACAGAGATGGGTGTCTATGAAGGGTGACACATTCTGTGAATGGTGGTGAATGTCAAATGGTTCTGCCTGTGAGAGTATAGCTGTGTTCTGTCTGCGTTGTGCTATCGACCATTACTACTGGCCTATAATAACTGTGTTCTGTCTGTATTGTGCTATCGACCATTACTACAGGCCTATAATAACTGTGAGTGAGACTACCAAGGTGGTCCTCTGACCGGTCCACCCCAAAGGAAAGCCCTCCCTGCGGGGTAGACGTTCGTCTGACGTGGGTCTGGGAACCAACCACCAGCGTAACACAACCCAGTCCACACTATACAATTACCTCTCCCCGTCTCGGATGGATCTATAGTAATGTCAGCCTAGATTATTATCACAGGAGGAAAACAGCCACCCATGTTCATCCTCACACACACACACATCCCCTTTAGGGCAACCGAACCATACTTGTCAACTTCTGCCAAGCCCATGCCCGCAAGGGAACATGTTGGTAGAGCCAACAGAAAGCTCACAAAGAGCCTGGATGTTGATTTCATTCATCCATACTACCAAAACGTCCTTGTGTATTATTAGACCTGGGCACACTGAGTTAATGAGAACAGAGAAAGGGGAAACACCCTGCTTCCTGTGGGCTGAGCAGTGAGTGCTAGCTACAGATGTAGGGCCTTAATTTGAAACAGTTAGCTACAGCGGGAAAATTATCCTGCAGCAACAGGAAATGTGAATTATTATGTGGATTATAATTAATGGAAATATTTTAGGTGTTGATACATTTTTCGTAGGGGGAAATCAAGTTTGAAATTTCAACGTGGAAATTACAAACTTCAGAAGCCTTTTTTACATCTCAAATACATGATGTTTTAAATGTCCTTCGTTGCATGGAAGTTCTCCTGCAACAGGGAGATCAAATTAAGATCATACATCTGTACCAAGTCTCAAAACATCTGTTAGAGATACAGGCCAAACAGGTGTTGTTTCTCTGCTTGTTCTTACACTACAGTACTGTATGTGGGGTGAGAAATCAGTGCTAGAACCCTTGAACAGAAGTCTAAAAACATCCGTTAGCAACAATGACTGTAGGTCAGCAGTGATCGTGGCAACAATGACTGTAGGTTAGCAGTGGTCGTGGCAACAATGACTGTAGGTTAGCAGTGGTCGTGGCAACAATGACTGTAGGTTAGCAGTGGTCGTGGCAACAATGACTGTAGGTTAGCAGTGGTCGTGGCAACAATGACTGTAGGTTAGCAGTGGTCGTGGCAACAATGACTGTAGGTCAGCAGTGATCGTGGCAACAATGACTGTAGGTCAGCAGTGGTCGTGGCAACAATGACTGTAGGTTAGCTGTGGTCGTGGCAACAATGACTGTAGGTTAGCTGTGGTCGTGGCAACAATGACTGTAGGTTAGCTGTGGTCGTGGCAACAATGACTGTAGGTTAGCAGTGGTCGTGGCAACAATGACTGTAGGTTAGCAGTGGTCGTGGCAACAATGACTGTAGGTTAGCAGTGGTCGTGGCAACAATGACTGTAGGTTAGCTGTGGTCGTGGCAACAATGACTGTAGGTTAGCTGTGGTCGTGGCAACAATGACTGTAGGTTAGCAGTGGTCGCATAGGTTTCTGTTCTGCTACTCTTATGGGGTTCTGTGGGGTGAGCAATGGGCTTGTTTGACATTGCAGTCGACAACCCAGCCAGGCGACTGCCGACTGACTGATCTACAAATTGCCAAGCATTATGAATAACTACTCATTATTATTTGTAGATCAGTCAGTCAGTCAGTCACAATTTATCCATAATGCATCAAAGTTTTGATGGTCTTGAACACATCTAATGACTGCTAGAAACACTGAGCTGAATAATTAAATAATACTAAACTCTGTTAGCGTTAACAAGGCCATACAGGTGTTTATCTGCCTGTTCTGTTCTGAGGACCAGCAGCTGTTGCGCTGAGAGGATCAGACCAGGGGCTAGGCAGGGAGCAGGTAGGACTCCAGACCAGGGAGCAGGTAGGACTCCCGACTCCACTGTCTGTTTAAAAGGACATTGTGGGTCTCAAGTATCTATAAATTAAATCTATACTTATCCAAGACAGGATATCTATGATCAGGCAGTATCCCATGATCCTGTTATTTTCTCGAAGAAGAAGAAGAAGAAGAAGAAGAAGAAGAAGAAGAAGAAGAAGTGGCGGCTTCCGTGACTATTGTTCCACTGCTTCACTAAGGGGAGAAATACATTTGCGCTGAATTGTCCTTCGGGTCAAAACTACAGCCAGAGATTGAAACAGAAAAAAAAGGAAATGGCATGACAAAAAAAAAGGAAAGAAAATGAAATATATAATGAAAGAGTAATTCAATACATTACAGTCACAGCAACCTACAGTGGAGGCGTATCAAAGCAGCTGTCATTGAATATAATTAGACTCAGTGTGAGGAAATTGTAAACTATAACAGAGTTAATGAATTTCATTTCGGATCTGCTTTAAGTTGCCATTTTGTTTACAACGACCCCTCTTTCAATCATAATTCATGTATATTGTGCTCGCATACACACTCGCTCTCACGTTCAAGCCTCTGCCCCTTTGAAACTCATTTCATGCTCAGAGTAAAATACCTTTTAAAATAGAATTCAAATAAGCGAACAAGCCTCTAGCGTAAAGCAGTGCAGAAGAAGTGAAGCGCTAAAGTGCTAACCTAAAAGGCAATACGGCCACGCTGTGAAAACCCCCAACATAACAGCTTTAATGAAATGTGTGGAATACCTTTTTACATAGAGGAAGAATCAAAACTTGTGTTGCCTTCACATTAATTATTTATAACGTTGTTAGTGTTTTATTGTTATCAACCACAAAGGACATATGGCCTTACTGTATAGTGGCAGGACCTGTACCAATACAACAGGACAAAACGACAAGGCTACATCTACCTAAAAGTGTATAGGTATGAAGGCTAAGTCAACAGTATTCAGAAAATAGCAGCCTCCTGAGTGGCGCAGCGGTCTAAGGCACTGCATCGAAGTGCTTGCGGCGTCACTACAGACCCGGGTTCGATCCTGGGCTGTGTCGCAGCCGGCTGCGCCCAGGAGACACATGAGACGGCGCGCAACTGGCCCAGCATTGTCCGGGTTAGGGGAGGGTTTGGCCAGCCGGGATGTCCTTGTCCCATCGTGCTCTAGCGACTCCTGTGGCGGGCCGGGTGCTGACACGGTCAGCAGTTATACGGTGCTGATAAGACTGTAACTACCAATTGAAAAGAAATAAACAGTATTCAGAAAAGCCACAGACTCTGAAGGTACATAGACAACGCTATAGGGCTTTGTCCCAAATGGAACCCTATTCCATATGGGGCCTGGTCAAACGTAGTGCACTGGATGCAGCCCTAGAAAGTCCAAGCAATGCAGTGAATTAGAAGTACTGATGAACTAACCTTTTAAGTTTGCATGTAAAGTTAATGATAGGAAACAGCCGGTTCACAGGGCACCACCTGATCAAATATGCTGACGATATTGTTTTGGTCAGTCTTCTCGAAGGGGATGAGACGGATCACGGAACCGTCTCGGAATGATTTTACTGTCTGGTGTGAGTCATCCCATCTAATTTTAAATACATCAAAAATAAAGGACCTGGTGATTGACTTTGGAAGGAACACTACCATACACACACCATCACTGATAAAAGGTGAGCCCATTGACATAGAGGAGGAGTACAAATACCTTGGGCTAGTCATTGACAACAAGCTGTCCTGGGATCAGTGTACTGACGCTGTTTTGAAGAAAGGCCTACAGACTGTATTTCCTATGGAAACTGAACTTTTTTTGATCAAACTATCATTGTTCTCTTTTATAAATCATTCATTGAGACCATTCTGTCCTACTGCTTGACCTGCTGGTTTGGGAATATCAAGGTTGTACAGAAAAATAGGTTGGGCAAGACAGTCAGGACTAGAACAATCATGGGGCAGCAACAGTAAGAACAGCCATCTCTCTACCTGGGCAGAGCCCTCCATCTCTCTACCTGGGCAGAGCCCTCCATCTCTCTACCTGGGCAGAGCCCTCCATCTCTCTACCTGGGCAGAGCCCTCCATCTCCCCACCTGGGCAGAGCCCTCCATCTCTCTACCTGGGCAGAGCCCTCCATCTCTCTACCTGGGCAGAGCCCTCCATCTCTCTACCTGGGCAGAGCCCTCCATCTCTCTGCCTGGGCAGAGCCCTCCATCTCTCTGCCTGGGCAGAGCCCTCCATCTCTCTACCTGGGCAGAGCCCTCCATCTCTCTGCCTGGGCAGAGCCCTCCATCTCTCTACCTGGGCAGAGCCCTCCATCTCTCTACCTGGGCAGAGCCCTCCATAAGGCCAATAAAATAGCGGTTGACTCTTCCCATCCACTCCACCCTGAATTCCAGCTCCTTCCCTCTGGACGCAGGTACAGACTACCTCAGGTAAAAAAAGAAATAGGGTACTCTTTTATTCCAAATGCAATTCTGCAACTTGCACTTAGCACTTGCACTATGAAATTGCACTTACCTTGCCTATTTGTTTGAAAAATATAATTTGCAATATGAATTGCCTCTTCGAGGACATTCAAGGATTCTGAATCTGAATCTCCTTTGTTGTAACTTTCTCTCCCTCTGTATGACAACTATACAACACAACTAATCATGTCACCAGGGAGGCCAGGTGTTGTATTCATGAATCTGGGAGGAGATCCATTAGTGGCCAGGTGATGTATTCATAATGATGGGAGGAGGTTCATTTGTGGCCAGGTGTTGTAATCATAATGATGGGAGGAGATCAATTACTGGTCAGGTGTTGTATTCATTAAGCTGGGAGGAGATCCATTAGTGGTCAGGTGTTGTATTCAAGAAGCTGGGAGGAGATCCGTTAGTGGCCAAGTGTTGTATTCATAATGATGGGAGGAGGTTCATTAGTGGCCAGGTGTTGTATTCATAATGATGGGAGGAGGTTCATTAGTGGCCAGGTGTTGTATTCATAATGATGGGAGGACGTTCATTAGTGGCCATGTGTTGTATTCATAATGGTGGGAGGACGTTCATTAGTGGCCATGTGTTGTATTCATAATGATGGGAGGACGTTCATTAGTGGCCATGTGTTGTATTAATAAAGCTGGGGTGAGATTCATTAGTGGCAATGGAATAGTCTGGTGACACTGATCTCATTTAGACAGGACGGCTTCACCTGCACCACTCCCCTGACCAGCACCACTCCCCTGACCTGCACCACCCCCCTCACCTGCAACACTCCCTTCACCAGCACCACTCCACCTCACCAGCACCACTCTCCTCACCTGCACCACTCCCCTGACCAGCACCACTCCCCTCAACTGCACCACTCCCCTGACCTGCACCACTCCCCTCACCAGCACCACTCCACCTCACCAGCACCACTCCCCTCACCTGCTCCACTCCCCTCACCAGCACCACTCCCCTCACCAACACAACTCTCCTCACAAGCACCACTCTCCTGACCTGCACCACTACCCTCACCAGCACCACTCTCCTGACCTGCACCACTCTCCCCACATGCACCACTCCCCTCACCTGCACCACTCCCCTCACGTGCACCACTCCCCTGACCAGCACCACTCTCCTGACCAGCACCACTCCCCTCACCTGCACCACTCCCTGCCAGCACCACTCCTCTGACCTGCACCACTCCCCTCACCTGCACCACTCCCCTCGCCAGCACCACTCCCCCCACCTGCACCACTCCACCTCACCAGCACCACTATCCTCACATGCACCACTCCCCTGACCTGCACCACTCCCCTGACCTGCACCACTCCCCTCACCAGCACCACTCCACCTCACCAGCACCACTCTCCTCACCTGCACCACTCCCCTGACCAGCACCACTCTCCTCACCTGCACCACTCCCCTCACCAGCACCACTCTCCTGACCTGCACCACTCTCCCCACCTGCACCACTCTCCCCACCTGCACCACTCCCCTCACCTGCACCACTCCCCTCACGTGCACCACTCCCCTCACCAGCACCACTCTCCTGACCAGCACCACTCCCCTCACTTGCACCACTCCTCTGACCTGCACCACTCCCCTCACCTGCACCACTCCCCTCGCCAGCACCACTCCCCTCACCTGCACGACTCCACCCCACCAGCACCACTATCCTCACTTGCACCACTCCCCTGACCTGCAACACTCCCCCCACCTGCACCACTCCCCTCACCAGCACCACTCCACCTCACCAGCACCACTCTCCTCACCTGCACCACTCCCCTGACCAGCACCACTCTCCTTACCTGCACCACTCCCTTGACCTGCACCACTCCCCTGACCTGCACCACTCCCCTCACCAGCACCACTCCCCTACCAGCACCACTCCTCTCACATGCACCACTCCCCTCACCTGCACCACTCCCCTCACCAGCACCACTCCCCTGACCAGCACCACTCCCCTGACCAGCACCACTCTCCTCACCTGCACCACTCCCTTGACCTGCACCACTCTCCTCACCTGCACCACTCCCCTGACCAGCACCACTCTCCTCACAAGCACCACTCTCCTGACCTGCACCACTCCCCTCACCTGCACCACTCCCCTGACCAGCACCACTCCCCTCACCTGCACCACTCCACCTCACCAACACCACTCCCCTCACTTGTACCACTCCCCTCACCAGCACCACTCCCCTGACCTGCACCACTCCCCTCACGTGCACCACTCCCCTCACGTGCACCACTCCCCTCACCAGCACCACTCCCCTCACCTGCACCACTCCCCTCACCAGCACCACTCCCCTGACCTGCACCACTCCCTCACCTGCACCACTCCCCTGACCTGCACCACTCCCCTGACCTGCACCACTCCCCTCACCTGCACCACTCCACCTCACCAACACCACTCTCCTCACCGCTAAGATCCACTCCCTCTGCCCTCTGATTCGCCTCACAGCAACAATGGCAAACGCCAACTCTTTACCATCCTCATAATCTCCCTGCATTCACAGGGACAACATGACATATTCATAATATTTGAAATGCTAACCTGGCACATTCATTGTCATGGTTTCTCTATAGACATTCAGTGCATATAGACATTCCTACCAAGCAGAACAGGTTATGTCTGTCAACAGACAGGGTTAACTATGCTAACAGCTGCCACTATTGCCAGCCCGGTCCTGAAGGCATGTCTAACACGGTGAGAACGTAGTGGGGAGTTGTTACACTACTTAGCTGCTGGGTGCATTCAGGTGTTGTGGAGCACAGCTGGTTGATGCTAGTATGTTTGTTCAACCCACCCCCCTCTCTACCCCCTCCATCTCCTGCTGTTCTCTCTCTACCCCCTCCGTCTCCTGCTGTTTTCTCTCTCTATCCCCTCCATCTCCTGTTGTTCTCTCTCTACCCCTCCATCTCCTGCTGTTCTCTCTCTACCCTCCATCTCCTGCTGTTCTCTCTCTACCCCTCCATCTCCTGCTGTTCTCTCTCTCTACCCCCTCCATCTCCTGCTGTTCTCTCTCTCTACCCCTCCATCTCCTGCTGTTCTCTCTCTACCCCCTCCATCTCCTGCTGTTCTCTCTCTAGCCCCTCCATCTACTGCTGTTTTCTCTCTCTACCCCCTCCATCTCCTGCTGTTCTCTCTCTACCCCTCCCTCTACTGCTGTTCTCTCTACCCCCTCCATCTACTGCTGTTATCTCTCTCTACCACTCCATCTACTGCTGTTCTCTCTCTACCCCTCCATATCCTGCTGTTCTCTCTCTACCCCCTCCATATCCTGCTGTTCTCTCTACCCCCTTCATCTACTGTTGTTATCTCTCTCTATCCCCTCCCTCTACTGCTGTTCTCTCTCTACCCCCTCCATATCCTGCTGTTCTCTCTCTACCCCCTCCATATCCTGCTGTTCTCTCTACCCCCTCCATCTACTGTTGTTATCTCTCTCTATCCCCTCCCTCTACTGCTGTTCTCTCTACCCCCATATACTGCTGTTATCTCTCTCTACCCCCTCCATCTACTGTTGTTATCTCTCTCTATCCCCTCCCTCTACTGCTGTTCTCTCTACCCCTCCATCTACTGCTGTTATCTCTCTCTACCCCCTCCATCTACTGTTGTTATCTCTCTCTATCCCCTCCCTCTACTGCTGTTCTCTCTACCCCCTCCATCTACTGCTGTTATCTCTCTCTACCCCCTCCATCTACTGTTGTTATCTCTCTCTATCCCCTCCCTCTACTGCTGTTCTCTCTACCCCCTCCATCTACTGCTGTTATCTCTCTCTACCCCCTCCATCTACTGCTGTTCTCTCTACCCCCTCCATCTACTGCTGTTATCTCTCTACCCCTCCATCTACTGCTGTTCTCTCTCTACCCCCTCCATCCCCTGCTGTTCTCTCTCTACCCCCTCCATCCCCTGCTGTTCTCTCTCTACCCCCTCCATCTCCTGCTGTTCTCTCTTTCTACCCCTCCATCTGCTGCTGTTCTCTCTACCCCCTCCATCTCCTGCTGTTCTCTCTCTAGCCCCTCCATCTACTGCTGTTTTCTCTCTCTACCCCCTCCATCTCCTGCTGTTCTCTCTCTACCCCTCCCTCTACTGCTGTTCTCTCTACCCCCTCCATCTACTGCTGTTATCTCTCTCTACCACTCCATCTACTGCTGTTCTCTCTCTACCCCCTCCATATCCTGCTGTTCTCTCTCTACCCCCTCCATATCCTGCTGTTCTCTATACCCCCTTCATCTACTGTTGTTATCTCTCTCTATCCCCTCCCTCTACTGCTGTTCTCTCTACCCCCTCCATCTACTGTTGTTATCTCTCTCTATCCCCTCCCTCTACTGCTGTTCTCTCTACCCCCTCCATCTACTGCTGTTATCTCTCTACCCCCTCCATCTACTGTTGTTATCTCTCTCTATCCCCTCCCTCTACTGCTGTTCTCTCTACCCCCTCCATCTACTGCTGTTATCTCTCTCTACCCCCTCCATATACTGCTGTTCTCTCTACCCCCTCCATGTACTGCTGTTATCTCTCTCTACCCCCTCCATCTACTGCTGTTCTCTCTCTACCCCCTCCATCCCCTGCTGTTCTCTCTCTACCCTCCATCCCCTGCTGTTCTCTCTCTACCCCCTCCATCTCCTGCTGTTCTCTCTCTCTACCCCCTCCATATCCTGCTGTTCTCTCTCTACCCCCTCCATCTACTGCTGTTATCTCTCTCTACCCCCTCCATCCCCTGCTGTTCTCTCTCTACCCCCTCCATCTCCTGCTGTTCTCTCTCTACCCCTCCTTTTTTGTGGACCCCAGGAAGAATAGCTGCTGCTTCTGTAAAAGCGAATGGGGATCCTAATAAACCAATAAACCCCCCTCTCCCCTTTCTCTCTCTCTCCATCCATCCCCCTTCTCTCTCTCTTTATCCCTCCCTCCCCCTTCTATTTCATCCCTCCCTCCCCTTCTCTCTCCATCCCTCCCTCCCTCCTCCTCTCTCCACCCCCCCTTATCTCTCCCTCCCTCCTCCCTTCTCTCTCAATCCCTCCCTCCCCTTCTCTCTCTCTCTCCCTCCCTCCTCCCTTCTCTCTCCATCCCTCCCTCCCCTTCTCTCTCCATCTCTCCCTCCGCCTCTCTCCATCCACCCCCTTCTCTCTCCATCCACCCCTCCCTCCCTACCCCTTCTCTCTCCATCCCTCCCTCCCCCTTCTCTCTGAATCCTTCCCCACCTCCCCCTTCTCTCTCCATCTAGGACAGCCAGGACAGAAACATCAGCTTTCATTACTCAGGTTCAGTTAGGCCATTCGATGACATGGTAACTCCCTGCTCCACTCTCCTCTGTCAACAAAGGGGAAATACGTGAAAAACACCAGGATGTGTGTGCCTCCAAAACCTTTTCTCCCCACTCGTCTGGTTTAGAATCTCTGGACTAATATGCTAGCCAATTGTTCATTTATTTTGTAAATGTTTTATTCTTTCCTCCTGAGCCTCTTTACTGAGTGGGAACTTCAACTCCCCAAACTCTCCTCAGTAGCCCCTAACCCAGACACCCCTCCCCTCGTGTTGTCTACGTCACCAGGGGTCAAACTGGAGACCCCATAGCCCCAGGTGATTATTACGGCTTCAACTTACCACACACACACACCTCTATGTGCCTATTGAAGCCCTGTCTCTGTCTAAAGGAATTATTGATTAATGTTAGAAGAAACCCTCCAGTCTTCGCCTATGCTACTGGGATATTGAGAGAATCTAAGAACAGAACTGAATCAAATAAACTGTGTGGAGGAATGGCCTACGGTGGGATTGGAATGGGCTGGATCAAAAACATTTAGAGTACATCCCTGACACAAAAGCATTACTTTAATGCTATCCTCTACCTCCGCGTTTTCAAAAAAGTTTTCAAAAAACTTAATTTTCCTGTTTTTCTGTGATAGTTCCACATTATCAGGTCAAAATAACACTGAAATGTGTGTGTAAGGGCTGTTTGAAGCGTGTTCAGTTGGGAAAGAACTATTGGCCAACATCATGACGTCACAATGTGATCCTATTATAATAGACCAATGACTGTTCATCTGGGTAAGGGGGTGGACTCTCTATCTGTTACTGGCAAAGCCTTTACATAGAAAGCCTGCGGGCTATGACAGTCATGAGAGGAGAAAGGAGAAGGCCACACTTTAAACACAGTGGTAACAGCAGAGGGGCTTTAGGTTGCACTGACGGGCATGTGTGAGAATTCAATAGAATAGAATAGTCTACTCCAGAGGATTTGCCATTGTGGTTGAAAAGAAAGTGCAGTGGACAGACAAACAAATCCATTTGTCTCTGTCTTCCTGTTAAGGTTACTACAAGCTTCACTCAGTTGATCTATGTGCGTGCATGCTCAAGGGTGGATTTGGGTTTTTGGAGTAGTGCCGGTCCCACTCCAGCGTTAGAAACGGTTTTTGGAGGAGTGCCGGTCCCACTCCAGCGTTAGAAACGTTTTTTGGAGTAGTGCCGGTCCCACTCCAGCGTTAGAAACGGTTTTTGAGTAGTGCCGGTCCCACTCCAGCGTTAGAAACGGTTTTTGGAGTAGTGCCGGTCCCACTCCAGCGTTAGAAACGGTTTTTGGAGTAGTGCCGGTCCCACTCCAGCGTTAGAAACGGTTTTTGGAGTAGTGCCGGTCCCACTCCAGCGTTAGAAACGGTTTTTGGAGTAGTGCCGGTCCCACTCCAGCGTTAGAAACGGTTTTTGGAGTAGTGCCGGTCCCACTCCAGCGTTAGAAACGGTTTTTGGAGGAGTGCCGGTCCCACTCCAGCGTTAGAAACGTTTTTTGGAGTAGTGCCGGTCCCACTCCAGCGTTAGAAACGGTTTTTGGAGTAGTGCCGGTCCCACTCCAGCGTTAGAACGGTTTTTGAGTAGTGCCGGTCCCACTCCAGCGTTAGAAACGGTTTTTGGAGTAGTGCCGGTCCCACTCCAGCGTTAGAACGGTTTTTGGAGTAGTGCCGGTCCCACTCCAGCGTTAGAAACGCTTTTGGAGTAGTGCCGGTCCCACTCCAGCGTTAGAACGGTTTTGGAGTAGTGCCGGTCCCACTCCAGCGTTAGAAACGGTTTTTGGAGTAGTGCCGGTCCCACTCCAGCGTTAGAAACGGTTTTTGGAGTAGTGCCGGTCCCACTCCAGCGTTAGAAACGGTTTTTGGAGTAGTGCCGGTCCCACTCCAACGTTAGAAACGGTTTTTGTTTTTGTCTTTTCATTTTGTGAAAGAAGGAAGAGTTGCCTTCCCTTGCTTGTAGTAGCTAGCTGGCAGATTGGCTAGCTGGCTTTAGCCTGGCTAAAAAAACACAGCAAGCTAGCTAGCCTTTTTAGCTTCCCACATCTCCATGTGAAATAATGATATTTATAATCAAAAAATAGGACCTGGCCAATATTGTTCTAGATGCCGGTGTAACCTACATTATCCCAGTTTAATATGCTGCTTGTGTATTTATTCACATATCAGAACAAAAAATACAACATCATGTTTTGGTCACAGATAAAAAAGCCCTTGGCTAGCTAGTTGGCTACAGTAGGTTCTACCATTTCAACTTAGCCTGGAATCACTAGTTATTACTTCAAAACAAAATACCTTTTTGGGTGGAATCTTGTTGTTTGGGTTACTGTTTGAACAGTCGCTAAGATTATATTTGGTTATCAAAGCAAAATAGGCTACTTTGATGATTAGCCTATATAGCCTATGAATCAGACCAAGGAACCAAGCGACATCACTGCCCCCACGGCTGCGTCAGGAATGACACGGATTGTCAACATTTTCCGGGTAGTAAAAAAGTATGTCAAATGCTAGAGCGGTATCACAAGGAGCCGGCCTTTTGTGATGAAAAAACGCCATTGCAACACTCCAAATCTTGCGTCTGTGTAGAGCTTGTAGTTTTGTAGTACTTTACACATCCGAAAGGCAACCAGAGTTTAATTGTCATTGTGGTTCAGCCAGTCAGAGAGGAAAGGCAACTGGGATAAATTATCCAGATTAGTGATAAAAGAACTGATGTCATAGTGATGTAATTATCATTTATAGCAATGAATGATGGAACTGGAAGTGTAATCATGTAAGTATTAATTGTGGTGTTGATGTGGCTTTTGAATTTTTTTTTTTTTTTTTTATTAAACGATAAACACTTTTCACCAATTAAAATCCCTCCACCTCTTCACTCTCATGACGTATCTTCCCCAAATAAAATCTGTCATCTGTAACTAATGTTAAGACACAGAGCAACCCATGTCATAGATTAAAACCTGAGAACTTTGTGAGGCTGAGTACAAATCTGGTTCTTATGCTTTAAAAAATCCTTTCTTTACTTTGCCTTGCCCCATGTAATAATTCTAGGCGATCGATGACTCATAAACTAAGTCATGGCAACTCAAATAATATTGTGACGATCAATGCTAGAAACCTCAGAGCCCTTCTGAGTCCCTTTAAGCCTGAGCTGTCATGAAAAATTATTATTCAACATTTCCTTAAGGTTATGGTCTAATCTCCACCCCCGGCCTGATCCTTTCACACACTGAGTCGACACGCCTTAGATAATGACTTAACCACGCTGCATAACCTTGCCACACCCGAGCCTGGCGTCTGCCAACGCAGCCAGTGATGCTAATGTCTCCCCAATCCAGAACTATCCAGAAAGACAACAAAGGAAAATAGAAATGCCAAAGACAGCCGAGATAGACTAAGAGAGACTGAATAACACACAAAAGCACATTATTCATATCCACACAGTCCAGTTCTGGTGTTGAGAGCCAAAATGTGCTTTTTTTTATATCAGTCAATGATGCATTCTGGATGGAGAGCTCGCAGGAAGTGCTGTGGTCCCCACGGGTAGCAAACAGTTTCTCAATGTTCTGTGTCATTGAGGTTGATTGAAACGTGGGTGAAGCACAGCAGATGGGAGCAGGAAATGATGCCAGAGCTTTGTGGGATAACCCGCCGCCACATCCTCCCTCTGTCCAGTCCAGCTCAAAGTAAATGCTAGCACCAGGAGTGGAGTGGATGGAAATTATGCTACAAACTCGCTTCATTCATTAAAATCACTATTTAACCAACAATCCATCTATTGTTGTGACTACCTGGACCAACCATTTGGTGTTGAAACCAAACCATATGGATTGAATGAAAAGTATTTGAATAAACATGAAAAGGTGAATGTAAGAAGCTCATCATTTTAAATAGGCTACATGTCATATTAAACAGCACAGAAACACTAAATAGGTCAAGAGCCAGACAGGGAGCCTGAGAAGGCTATATGATTTCAATTATTTCAAGGCTATAGCCTACAAAGAAACACATTGTGAATCATTTGTGAGTGCAACACACTAGGCTGGTAGGGAGTCAGGGACATTAGGCCCTCAGCATTTAAACAACATTTCTTTGTATTAAATCATTATAGTCTATAAATTGTGCATACAGGCTGTAACTTAGCCTACTTAGAATTAAATACAAATTAAATAAAAAATGACTTATATAGTCCCTTTTGAATTCATTTTTAGAAACACGAGTTTGGCCAGTCTGTGGCTTCAGGCTCATGTGATGGTGACTGGAGAGCCGGCCAGCAGCAGAGTATATCCTCTCCACACTTGCAGAGCCACTGGGGATGCTGAACACCTTTTAGGCCTCTCTCGCCAGGCTGAGCAGAGATGCAGAGTTGTTTTTACATTTTTCTATAGATAGGCCTAAAGGTTTTAAGGCAAAATAACCCAATCAAATCGGAAAGCTCCTTGAACATGGGAATAAGCCAGGCCTATTGGGACAAAATCAATTATGGCCTATTGTATATATAATAGAACAAAAATGAATGAAACGTTTAAGAGATCTTATTTTTTGTTTATAAATACTTTGGTACAATGACACGCTTAATTAGCTACCCACTTCATTCCTGTCTTTTAGCATGTGCACATAGTAAGTACACCATCATGCTTTGGGGGTACGTGTCTTTTCAGATTCCACAATGATTCATTAGTTGTGGACACTACATCACCACACTCCCTCTCCTGCTCTTGGTCCTCATCTTTGTAAGTCACCTTGTTTTAGCACCGGTGTGTTTTATCAGTTTCTTTATGAAAATACTTAGCGAATTCCATGACAGTAGCTAACTCAAGGGGCTATAGCAGCACACAAGTAGACTACAAATGCACGCTGGCCCCGGGCACGCCCTGAGCTCGTGAAGTGAGAGCTACTGGAACACTACTGGAGCAAAATTGGAGCGGTCGAGAAGGCCGAAGCTCCAGCCTTTGTGAATCTCGCTCCACGCTCCAGTCAAATTGGGTACGCTCCGCTCACATACTCTGTCTAGCACACTTCGAGAAGACATAAAATATACAGAACATACAGTGGGGAAAAAAAGTATTTAGTCAGCCACCAATTGTGCAAGTTCTCTCACTTAAAAAGATGAGAGAGGCCTGTAATTTTCATCATAGGTACACATCAACTATGACAGACAAAATGAGGAAAAAAAAAATCCAGAAAATCACATTGTAGGATTTTTAATGAATTTATTTGCAAATTATGGTGGAAAATAAGTATTTGGTCACATACAAACAAGCAAGATTTCTGGCTCTCACAGACCTGTAACTTCTTCTTTAAGAGGCTCCTCTGTCCTCCACTCATTACCTGTATTAATGGCACCTGTTTGAACTTGTTATCAGTATAAAAGACACCTGTCCACAACCTCAAACAGTCACACTCCAAACTCCACTATGGCCAAGACCAAAGAGCTGTCAAAGGACACCAGAAACAAAATTGTAGACCTGCACCAGGTTGGGAAGACTGAATCTGCAATAGGTAAGCAGCTTGGTTTGAAGAAATCAACTGTGGGAGCAATTATTAGGAAATGGAAGACATACAAGACCACTGATAATCTTCCTCGATCTGGGGCTCCACGCAAGATCTCACCCGTGGGGTCAAAATGATCACAAGAACGGTGAGCAAAAATCCCAGAACCACACGGGGGACCTAGTGAATGACCTGCAGAGAGCTGGGACCAAAGTAACAAAGCCTACCATCAGTAACACACTACGCCGCCAGGGACTCAAATCCTGCAGTGCCAGACGTGTCCCCCTGCTTAAGCCAGTACATGTTCAGGCCCGTCTAAAGTTTGCTAGAGAGCATTTGGATGATCCAGATGAGGATTGGGAGAATGTCAGATGAAACCAAAATATAACTTTTTGGTAAAAACTCAACTCGTCGTGTTTGGAGGACAAAGAATGCTGAGTTGCATCCAAAGAACACCATACCTACTGTGAAGCATGGGGGTGGAAACATCATGCTTTGGGGCTGTTTTTCTGCAAAGGGACCAGGACGACTGATCTGTGTAAAGGAAAGAATGAATGGGGCCATGTATCGTGAGATTTTGAGTGAAAACCTCCTTCCATCAGCAAGGGCATTGAAGATGAAACGTGGCTGGGTCTTTCAGCATGACAATGATCCCAAACACACCGCCTGGGCAACGAAGGAGTGGCTTCGTAAGAAGCATTTCAAGGTCCTGGAGTGGCCTAGCCAGTCTCCAGATCTCAACCCCATAGAAAATCTTTGAAAGTCCGTGTTGCCCAGCAACAGCCCCAAAACATCACTGCTCTAGAGGAGATCTGCATGGAGGAATGGGCCAAAATACCAGCAACAGTGTGTGAAAACCTTGTGAAGACTTACAGAAAACGTTTGACCTCTGTCATTGCCAACAAAGGGTATATAACAAAGTATTGAGATAAACTTTTGCTATTGACCAAATACTTATTTTCCACCATAATTTGCAAATAAATTCATAAAAAAATCCTACAATGTGATTTTCTGGATTTTTTTTCCTCATTTTGTCTGTCATAGTTGAAGTGTACCTATGATGAAAATTACAGGCCTCTCTCATCTTTTTAAGTGAGAGAACTTGCACAATTGGTGGCTGACTAAATACTTTTTTTCCCCACTGTATATATGAAATACTATATACAATTTCCTGATTTTGGGGAGAAGATATTTCAAACGGAACCCAATTCTAGTTCAATGTCAGATGGCTGTGCTGGTGAAGGCTTTGCATGACATTTCTTGTCTTCTACTAATGGTGAATTCTAGTCCGTTCTCTCCACACCTTTAGGACTACAGACAAGCCCCCCAAAATAGCCTGAGCCACCAGTCTTATCTCTGACTTTAAACCGTTTTCTAGATATTTAAAAACTCACTAAGAATGACTAAATGGGGCCAGTGGGCATTTTGTGGCAAATATCCCGATTCTGAAGCCTCTGAGTTAGCAGTAAATCTCCAGGTGTGTAAAGTATAAACACAGAACACACATGCATACACACGTACGCAAACATACACGCACACACACACACGCCAGATACTGCTGCTAATCTGTGTGATCTCCTCTCTCACAGTCTGTGAGGTGAAGGATGACGACTCAACGTTTTCTCAAGTCTCCAAGTCATTGTGAAGGAGGAGTCCTTAAAGATGGCCGCTGTGGTGTTAACTATGTGCTGATGTCCGCTGATTGACAGCCTGGGAGTCATCAAATCCACAAAGCAGCCTATCCATAAAGAGCCAAAGATCCGTCGGCATCATCAGAACGGATGGACATTAACTCCAAAGTCAAATGAACCTGCGAGACATTCAATACAAAATTGCTGTGCTGTGCTGTGTGTGTGTGTGTGTGTGTGTTTGTGTGTGTGTGTGTGTGTGTGTGTGTGTGTGTGTGTGTGTGTGTGTGTGTGTGTGTGTGTGTGTGTGTGTGTGTGTGTGAGAGAGAGATTGTTGTGTCTGCAAGTCTCAGGGTGGCTGGAAACAATATCTCAATTAGACCGATCGGAGCTCAGAGAGAGAGAGAGAGAGAGAGAGAGAGAGAGAGGGTGAACTAACCAGAGGCGGTTCTTCCCGCTGTTCTGCTGGCTCGGTCTTACCTCATTAGGGCTGAGCAGAGGAGACAAAAGTCAGCTCTGGGAGATTGATAAACATGGTGGGAGACTACAGCGAGACATTAGGGATGTGAGGGATGACAATATAATAGAGGATCTCTGGTGTGGCACAACTCTGAGTTCCACCATTCATCATTCAGGGGGGTGGCTTCAAAATGGCTGCCACTTTGGTCCTCTCTCTGCACTGCAGGGACCTCCAGCAGAGCACAGAAGCAGAACGTAGGCCATTAAAACACAGGACAATGAAGTTCAAAACAGGCTTTTTTCATCAATAGAGATGGGTAGTGGATTGAAGAAACAAGACAGGAGAGAGGGTGAGGAAGGGGAGAGAGTGGAGAGTTGTCTTACCCTTAAGAGTGACTGGGACTCCTCCTTGGCCTTGCCATCGGTGGGTGAGATGCCCAGATGCCCAGGCTTGTCGGCCCCACCGGGAGTCTGTCCTGGAAGGAAGGCCTTGGTGTCGACCCCCCCCAGACTGAACACCAGGCCTGGGGAGTCCCTGAGCACCGCCGAACCCCCCTTCGGCTGCTGGTTGTGGTGCTCTTGGGAGGCGGCCACGGCGTTGAGTAGACTAAGGGGGAACTGGGCCGGACTACCCCTCAGGATGTCCCCGGCCCGCTCCTTAGGCACCCACACAAGGCCTGCTGCGTGGGCTTGGACCTGGGCCTCTCTGGCCTCCATCCAGCCCTTGGACCCCTGGGCCTCCTTCTCGTCCAGGGCCTCGCTCTTCACCCCTTCGGCCCCGGGCCCTGCCTCGGCGGCACGGCTCTCTGGGGGAACCAGACTGTAGAGCTTGAGGTCGCCCTTGCTCTCCTCCTTGATGCTGAGAGTGGAGGGGGTGGTGGCGGAGCAGCCGTTGGTGGTGACGAAGGAAGCGGAGGGATGGGAGGAGGAGGCGGAGGTCTCTTTGCAGTGGGCCGTGTTGAAGTGATCCAGCAGTGACAAGGTGTCGGAGGCGGTGAAGCTGCAGTGGCGGCACCGACAACAGCCGTGGACTCTCCTACAGGGAGCAGACAATGGAAGGGTTAATAGAAGAGGGACAGTTTTAACAGAGAGAAAGCATCAACAGCCAGAGGGAAAGAGTGGGAGACAACATCATCAGGAAATGAATACCGGCTTGGTCAACACTGTAAGTATTATTCTGTTTTTTTATATACTCAGGGTTTTTTCCGCTTTATTTAATAACAAAAATAATACTTTTTAAAAACGTTTATAGCGCTATTCATTACATAAAGAATGTCAAAGTGCTTTATTGATCCCGGGGAGTTACCACTACTCCACAGCTCTGCACAACCTGACTGTAAGTATACAGACCTAATCAACTCAAGATATTGGGAAAGGCTCAACTAAAGCTACATTATAGGTTCCTTCCACCTCAAAAACACAAGAAAAAGGATTTGGACACAAACCACCCCAACAACAAGTATACAGTGTCAGTTCTCTGTGTGACAAGTAGTACGGCGCTGCGGCTCTGAGTATTGTTTCTTCGTCCTACGTAATGTATTCCCAGTGAATTTGGTCATGTTTTTTCTTCATCCCCTGTTCAGAGAAATTAGTAATTGAAGTTGTTAGGTTTAGGTCTTGTCCGACATCCTGATATTACCAGGTTCTGACCACTAGATGGTGCTGTTCCGTTTTTATGTTTTTGTTTTTTACGTTGAATGGATAGTTAAAGGGATAGTTCACCCAAATTACAAAATTACTAATTGGTTTCCTTACCCTGTAAGCGGTCCATGGACAAGGTAGAAGAGCAATCCATACATAAGCAGTCTATGGACAAGGTATGACAGCAATCCATACGTAAGCAGGATATAGACAAGGTATGACAGCAATCCATGCTTTTGTCATCCTAAAGTATCCAAACACTTATTGTGTAACTCAATGATGTTTCTTATAGATGATATGGATATGAAGTGTGAAAATGCTAATATAGGTATCATTGACTTGCATTGGATTTGTTCCACAAATGTTAAAAAGTTAGCATTTGAAAGACTATCCCTTTAACGTAAAAAAAAAAGCAGAAAACGGAACAGCACCATCTAGTGGTCAGAACCTGGTCATATCAGGATGTAGGATGGGACATAAACCAACAACTTCAATGACTAATTTCATTGGACAGTGGAAAAAAAAGCATCACCAAATTCACTGGGAATACATTACATAGGACAAAGAAACAATACTCAGAGACGCAGTTCCATACTACTTGTCAGACATAGAGAACGGATACTATACAGTGGGGAAAAAAAGTATTTAGTCAGCCACCAATTGTGCAAGTTCTCTCACTTAAAAAGATGAGAGAGGCCTGTAATTTTCATCATAGGTACACTTCAACTATGACAGACAAAATGAGGAAAAAAAATCCAGAAAATCACATTGTAGGATTTTTTATGAATTTATTTGCAAATTATGGTGGAAAATAAGTATTTGGTCAATACTTTGTCATATACCCTTTGTTGGCAATGACAGAGGTCAAACGTTTTCTGTAAGTCTTCACAAGGTTTTCACACACTGTTGCTGGTATTTTGGCCCATTCCTCCATGCAGATCTCCTCTAGAGCAGTGATGTTTTGGGGCTGTCGCTGGGCAACACGGACTTTCAAAGATTTTCTATGGGGTTGAGATCTGGAGACTGGCTAGGCCACTCCAGGACCTTGAAATGCTTCTTACGAAGCCACTCCTTCGTTGCCTGGGCGGTGTGTTTGGGATCATTGTCATGCTGAAAGACCCAGCCACGTTTCATCTTCAATGCCCTTGCTGATGGAAGGAGGTTTTCACTCAAAATCTCCACGATACATGGCCCCATTCATTCTTTCCTTTACACGGATCAGTCGTCCTGGTCCCTTTGCAGAAAAACAGCCCCAAAGCATGATGTTTCCACCCCCATGCTTCACAGTAGGTATGGTGTTCTTTGGATGCAACTCAGCATTCTTTGTCCTCCAAACACGACGAGTTGAGTTTTTACCAAAAAGTTATATTTTGGTTTCATCTGACCATATGACATTCTCCCAATCCTCATCTGGATCATCCAAATGCTCTCTAGCAAACTTTAGACGGGCCTGAACATGTACTGGCTTAAGCAGGGGGACACATCTGGCACTGCAGGATTTGAGTCCCTGGCGGCGTAGTGTGTTACTGATGGTAGGCTTTGTTACTTTGGTCCCAGCTCTCTGCAGGTCATTCACTAGGTCCCCCCGTGTGGTTCTGGGATTTTTGCTCACCGTTCTTGTGATCATTTTGACCCCACGGGTGAGATCTTTGCGTGGAGCCCCAGATCGAGGAAGATTATCAGTGGTCTTGTATGTCTTCCATTTCCTAATAATTGCTCCCACAGTTGATTTCTTCAAACCAAGCTGCTTACCTATTGCAGATTCAGTCTTCCCAACCTGGTGCAGGTCTACAATTTTGTTTCTGGTGTCCTTTGACAGCTCTTTGGTCTTGGCCATAGTGGAGTTTGGAGTGTGACTGTTTGAGGTTGTGGACAGGTGTCTTTTATACTGATAACAAGTTCAAACAGGTGCCATTAATACAGGTAACGAGTGGAGGACAGAGGAGCCTCTTAAAGAAGAAGTTACAGGTCTGTGAGAGCCAGAAATCTTGCTTGTTTGTATGTGACCAAATACTTATTTTCCACCATCATTTGCAAATAAATTCATTAAAAATCCTACAATGTGATTTTCTGGATTTTTTTTCCTTATTTTGTCTGTCATAGTTGAAGTGTACCTATGATGAAAATTACAGGCCTCTCTCATCTTTTTAAGTGAGAGAACTTGCACAATTGGTGGCTGACTAAATACTTTTTTGCCCCACTGTATGAGCATAGACACTCACTACCATACACAATAATGTGTCAAGTCTAGCATGTACTCTCACGCACATACACAAAATGAGACACAGAGACACACAGAGAAACACACACCAGCACTCATTTCATCACTCACTTTGCACACTGTTTTCCTCCAAGCCCAGAAAACAGACAACATACAAAATCAATGACAGCTTCATGAGAATAAACGGACAAGTGTGCAACCTGAGACACAGAGGTTGTTTTCCGTGGTTTTATTAGAGCGGAGTTATGGTGAGTAATAAAGAGCCTCCTCTACGGCCAGTACTTCCAGACACAAACACATTCACTTATTATGACTCTTTAAAACCCTTGCTCTCTCTCTCTCTCTCTCTCTCTCTCTCTCTCTCGCTCTCCATACTCTCTGTATCTCTCTCTCTCTCTCTCTCTCTCTCTCTCTCTCTCTCTCTCGCTCTCCATACTCTCTGTATCTCTCTCTCTCTCTCTCTCTCTCCATACTCTCTGTATCTCTCTTTCTCGCTCTCTCTCTTTCACTCTCCTCTCTCTCTCTTTCACTCTCCAACTCTCTTTCTCTCTCTTCTCTCTTCCTCTGTCTCTCTTTCTCTCTCCTCTCCCTCACTCTCTCTCTCTTTCACTCTCCTCTCTCTCTCTCCTCTTCACTCTCCTCTATCTCTCTCTCCAACTCTCTCTCTCTTCCTCTGTGTCTCTCTCTCTCTCTCTCTCTCTCTCTCTCTCTCTCTCTCTCTCTCTCTCTCTCTCTCTCTCTCTCTCTCTCTCTCACTCTCCTCTCTCTCTCCTCTTTGTCTCTCCATTTTTCACTCTCACGCTTTCTCTAACTCTCTCTCCCGCTCTCTTTCTCTCCCCCTCTCTCTCTCTCTCTCTCTCTCTCTCTCTCTCTCTCTCTCTCTCTCTCTTTCTCTTTCTCTTTCTCTCTCTCCTCTCTCTTTCACTCTCATCTCTTTCTCTCTCAATTCAATTCAATTCAATTCAATTTGCTTTATTGGCATGACGTAACAATGTACATATTGCCAAAGCTTACATTTGATATTTATAATATGAACATAATTAATAATCAAAATTGTCAACAGGACAACAGTAACAACAATAACCACATTGAACAACAACAATAAGCATATAGTAGAAGACATGTGCAGGTTGACTGGTCTGTCAGACACTCTCTCTCTCTCCAACTCTCTCTCCCTCTCTCTCTCTTCCTTTGTCTCTCTTTCTAATCATTCTCTCTCTCTCTCTCTCTCTCTCTCTCTCTCTCTCTCTCTCTCTCTCTCTCTCTCTCTCTCTCACTCTCTCCTCTCGTACTACAGATGGTATGGTACCACTGATGCTATGGCACCACTGATGGTATGGCACTACTGATGGTATGGCACTTCTGATGGTATGAAACCACTGATGGTATGACACCACTGATGGTATGGCACTACTGATGGTATGGCACTGCTGATGGTATGAAACCACTGATGGTATGGCACTACTGATGGTATGGCACTTCTGATGGTATGAAACCACTGATGGTATGACACCACTGATGGTATGGCACTACTGATGGTATGGCACTGCTGATGGTATGAAACCACTGATGGTATGGCACTACTGATGGTATGGCACTTCTGATGGTATGAAACCACTGATGGTATGGCACAACTGATGCTATGCCACCACTGTACTCAATTTGATTGAAGTATCTGCACTCTCTGTAAAATACATTCAAATGCTTTTATAGATTTTTTTTTACAATAAACTGTTTTTTGGGGCTAAAAGCCCAAAGTACTGAGTGGATGTAATTTGTGCGCTATGAAATGAAACTCGCTTAGCTATGCACCAGTGAACGTACTCAAAACTGGGTATTTTATGGGGTTCTGGTCGGCAGACGCGAGCTGTGAGGTGAACTGGACTGAATCCCACCAGCGTAACGGACAGATCCCCCTGACATCACAGAGGAAATGGAAACTCTGGCCCAGCACGACTGGTAACTGGGCTGCCGGTGCCCCTCTCCCTGAGGAGTAGGAGGAGGGGGAGAAGGAGAGAAATGGAAGGGTTTTCCTCCCCCTGTACACTGTACAGATAGAAGCAAACAAGGGAGTGATGGTCTAGGACAGGGGGGTCTGAGCTGGAGAGGCTGGTTTATTTCAGTTAAGAACAGTTAAGAACAAATTCGAATTTACAATGACGGTCTCGGAACAGTGAGTTAACTGCCTTGTTCAGGGGCAGAACGACAGATTTTTACCTTATCAGCTTGGGGATTCAATCTAACAACTTTTCGCCCCTACAGTGAGGACTGAGCTGGACTTTGTCTAGAGCGGTGAACATTTTAAAAGCTTTGCAGAAATTCAGCCTTCAACAAGTGATAGGTTACTCAGTGAGATTGAATTAATCACACTACGTACAAAGATGACTAAATAAGTTAAAAAGGCCAAAGTCAAAGTTATTAACAGAAGAAAAGGGCAGGCTTTATAAACACGTTTCCCCTAACTCAGTATGAATACATTCCCCTGACCTGCTGGCTAACTCAGTATAAATATGTTTCCCCTGTTCTGCTGGCTAACTCAGTATAAATATGTTTCCCCTGACCTGCTGGCTAACTCAGTATAAATATGTTTCCCCTGTTCTGCTGGCTAACTCAGTATAAATATGTTTCCCCTGACCTGCTGGCTAACTCAGTATAAATATGTTTCCCCTGACCTGCTGGCTAACTCAGTATAAATATGTTTCCCCTGTTCTGCTGGCTAACTCAGTATAAATATGTTTCCCTGACCTGCTGGCTAACTCAGTATAACTATGTTTCCCTGACCTGCTGGCTAACTCAGTATAAATATGTTTCCTGACCTGCTGGCTAACTCAGTATAAATATGTTTCCCCTGACCTGCTGGCTAACTCAGTATAAATATGTTTCCCCTGTTCTGCTGGCTAACTCAGTATAAATATGTTTCCCCTGACCTGCTGGCTAACTCAGTATAAATATGTTTCCCCTGACCTGCTGGCTAACTCAGTATAAATATGTTTCCCCTGACCTGCTGGCTAACTCAGTATAAATATGTTTCCTGTTCTGCTGGCTAACTCAGTATAAATATGTTTCCCCTGACCTGCTGGCTAACTCAGTATAAATATGTTTCCCCTGACCTGCTGGCTAACTCAGTATAAATATGTTTCCCCTGACCTGCTGGCTAACTCAGTATAAATATGTTTCCCCTGTTCTGCTGGCTAACTCAGTATAAATATGTTTCCCCTGACCTGCTGGCTAACTCAGTATAAATATGTTTCCCCTGACCTGCTGGCTAACTCAGTATAAATATGTTTCCCCTGACCTGCTGGCTAACTCAATATAAATATGTTTCCTGACCTGCTGGCTAACTCAGTATAAATCGTTTCCCCTGTTCTGCTGGCTAACTCAGTATAAATATGTTTCCCCTGACCTTCTGGCTAACTCAGTATAAATACGTTTCCCCTGTTCTGCTGGCTAACTCAGTATAAATATGTTTCCCCTGACCTGCTGGCTAACTCAGTATAAATATGTTTCCCCTAACTCAGTATAAATATGTTTCCCCTGACCTGCTGGCTAACTCAGTATAAATATGTTTCCCCTGACCTTCTGGCTAACTCAGTATAAATATGTTTTCCCTGACCTTCTGGCTAACTCAGTATAAATATGTTTCCCCTGACCTGCTGGCTAACTCAGTATAAATACGTTTCCCCTGACCTGCTGGCTAACTCAGTATAAATATGTTTCCCCTGACCTGCTGGCTAACTCAATATAAATATGTTTCCCCTGACCTGCTGGCTAACTCAATATAAATATGTTTCCCCTGACCTGCTGGCTAACTCAGTATAAATATGTTTCCCCTGACCTTCTGGCTAACTCAGTATAAATATGTTTCCCCTGACCTGCTGGCTAACTCAGTATAAATACGTTTCCCCTGACCTGCTGGCTAACTCAGTATAAATATGTTTCCCCTAACTCAGTATAAATACGTTTCCCCTGACCTGCTGGCGAACTCAGTATAAATAAGTTTCCCCTGACCTGCTGGCTAACTCAGTATAAATTTTTTCCCCTGACCTGCTGGCTAACTCAGTATAAATACGTTTCCCCTGACCTGCTGGTTAACTCAGTATAAATATGTTTCCCCTGACCTGCTGGCTAACTCAGTATAAACATGTTTCCCCTGACCTGCTGGCTAACTCAGTATAACTATGTTTCTCCTGACCTGCTGGCTAACTCAATATAAATATGTTTCCCCTGACCTGCTGGCTAACTCAGTATAAATACGTTTCCCCTGACCTGCTGGCTAACTCAGTATAAATATGTTTCCCCTGACCAGCTGGTTAACTCAGTATAAAAATGTTTCCCCTGACCTGCTGGCTAACTCAGTATAAAAATGTTTCCCCTGACCTGCTGGCTAACTCAGTATAAATATGTTTCCCCTGACCTGCTGGCTAACTCAGTATAACTATGTTTCCCCTGACCTGCTGGCTAACTCAGTATAAATATGTTTCCCCTGACCAGCTGGTTAACTCAGTATAAACATGTTTCCCCTGACCTGCTGGTTAACTCAGTATAAAATGTTTCCCCTGACCTGCTGGCTAACTCAGTATAAATATGTTTCCCCTGACCAGCTGGTTAACTCAGTATAAACATGTTTCCCCTGACCTGCTGGTTAACTCAGTATAAAATGTTTCCCCTGACCTGCTGGCTAACTCAGTGTGAAAACATTCCCCTGACCTGCTGGCTAACTCAGTATAAATATGTTTCCCCTGACCTGGCTAACTCAATATAAATAAGTTTCCCCTGACCTTCTGGCTAACTCAGTATAAATACGTTTCCCCTGACCTTCTGGCTAACTCAGTATAAATAAGTTTCCCCTGACCTGCTGGCTAACTCAGTATAAATATGTTTCCCCTGACCTGCTGGCTAACTCAGTATAAATATGTTTCCCCTGACCTGCTGGCTAACTCAGTATAAATATGTTTCCCCTGACCTTCTGGCTAACTCAGTATAAATATGTTTCCCCTGACCTTCTGGCTAACTCAGTATAAATAAGTTTCCCCTGACCTGCTGGCTAACTCAGTATAAATATGTTTCCCCTGACCTGCTGGCTAACTCAGTATAAATATGTTTCCCCTGACCTGCTGGCTAAGTCAGTATAAATATGTTTCCCCTGACCTTCTGGCTAACTCAGTATAAAAATGTTTCCCCTGACCTGCTGGCTAACTCAGTATAAATACGTTTCCCCTGACCTTCTGGTTAACTCAGTATAAACATGTTTCCCCTGACCTGCTGGCTAACTCAGTATAAATACGTTTCCCCTGACCTGCTGGCTAACTCAGTATAAATATGTTTCCCTTGACTCAGTGTAGAATCATCTTATATATTCCGAGAAGACACGGTTTGTTGCATTTATACCCACCTATTAATTTCTCAGCGCTCTGGCACTGCATCTGTAAAGGCTTCAAGTGGACATATGGATCAAGCTACTGCACAAGACTCAGTTCTATCAATACATTCCCAAACAGCCGAATCTAAACAGGCGGCTGAGCTGAAACAGAATGTAATTGGTTTAATTTAACTGATAACTTATGTGGAGGTATTACAGAGTGCAATAGAGTGCAATTCCTGATTTCAGTGGCAGTTATCCTCAGACAAACACACACGCACACAGGCAGGCATTCACGCATGCATAGACACACACATGCATACACACACACAAACACATCCTTGCACACAAACACACGAATCCACACCTGCCAAAGGCAAGACTAAATCTAAACCCACAAAGGGGTTACAGAATTACCTGACTTTTAACATTTCACTATTGATTCCCTAAAGTTTATTAACTGCATGTACTGTGTGTGACTGCGCAAGAATATTGTTCATTATGAGCAAAACTGGATTTACTTATTCAATGTCACAAAAACAGATAATCTCATAACCCTAAATTGAACTAAGAACAATGTCAACAATGCTTACACTAGCTGGATTCTAGCACTGAGCCATGATGCATGATACCATACTAAACTAACATTATTACCAATGATAATCAGGTTTTCAATAGGAAGCTGAACCAAACCTTAAAAGTCCATTGTGCCACTTGTCAACCTCATATTCGTTATATCGAGCACCATACCAGTGTCTACATATGTCAAAATGGTGCGTTTGCTGTATGATCTATGGCTAAGAAGATAAGGAGAACGGTCCTAAAGAATGTATTTTTCCAAACCTTTAACTACTCGACCGGCTGACTAACTACAACATGTGAGCAACAAGAGAGAAAGAGTTCCTAGAAGTTATAATGAGTTCTAAGGAGTTCCAATGAGTTCCAATGAGTTCCAAGGAGTTCTAAGGAGTTCTAAGGAGTTCCAATGAGTTCCAATGAGTTCTAAGGAGTTCTAATGAGGTCCAAGGAGTTCCAAGGAGTTCCAAGGAGTTCCAATGAGTTCTAAGGAGTTCCAAGGAGTTCCAAGGAGTTCTAAGGAGTTCCAATGAGTTCCAATGAGTTCCAAGGAGTTCCAAGAAGTTCCAAAGAGTTCTAAGGAGTTCTAAGGAGTTCCAATGAGTTCCAAAGAGTTCTAAGGAGTCCCAAGGAGTTCCAAGGAGTTCCAAAGAGTTCCAAGGAGTTCCAAGGAGTTCCAAGGAGTTCCAAAGACGTCTAAGGAGTTCCAAGGAGTTCCAAAGAGTTCTAAGGAGTTCTAAGGAGTTCCAAGGAGTTCCAAGGAGTTCTAAGGAGTTCCAATGAGTTCCAAAGAGTTCCAAGGAGTTCCAATGAGTTCCAAGGAGTTCCAAAGACTTCAAAGGAGTTCTAAGGAGTTCCAAGGAGTTACAACGAGTTCTAAGGAGTTCTAAGGAGTTCCAAGGAGTTCCAAGGAGTTCCAAAGACTTCTAAGGAGTTCTAAGGAGTTCCAAGGAGTTCCAAGGAGTTATAAGGAGTTATAAGGAGTTCCAATGAGTTCCAATGAGTTCTAAGGAGTTCCAAGGAGTTCCAAGGAGTTTCAATGAGTTCCAAGGAGTTACAAGGAGTTCTAAGGAGTTCCAAGGAGTTCCAAGGAGTTCTAAGGAGTTCCAATGAGCTCCAAATGAGTTCCAAGGAGTTCCATTGAGTTCCAAAGACTTCTACGGAGTTCTAAGGAGTTCCAAGGAGTTCCAAGGAGTTCCAAGGAGTTCTAAGGAGTTCCAATGAGTTCCAATGAGTTCCAAGGAGTTCCAAGGAGTTCCAAGGAGTTCCAAAGACTTCTAAGGAGTTCTAAGGAGTTCCAAGGAGTTCTAAGGAGTTCCAAGGAGTTCCAAAGACTTCTAAGGAGTTCCAAGGAGTTCCAAGGAGTTATAAGGAGTTCTAAAGAGTTCCAAGGAGTTACAAGGAGTTCTAAGGAGTTCTAAGGAGTTCCAAGGAGTTCCAAAGAGTTACAAGCAGTTACAAGAATTCTGCACATGTATTATATTTTGTATTTCTAATAACATTCTAACTCCAACTCAACTCCCCACTACTCACCTGTAGTGACGGAAGATCTCCTCCTCCACATCTGTGATGAAATGGCACTTGGTGCATGAGTGCTCCCCGTGAGGGCCCTTGGAGCCCGAGTACTTTCCCGTCTCAGCTCCCTCCTGCTCGGGCTTAACCTCCAGCACTCCGTGGGTGGCATGGGCGCTGTCGTAGTGCAGCAGAAGCAGGTCGATGTCGCTGGTGGCGTAGGGACACTGGTCACACAGGTGGGTGACGCTGGGCCTGGGAGTTGGGGAGCTGCCCTGTGGGGACAGCTGGAGGAAGAGGAGGGCACAGTGGGAGCATGCGCTCTTCCAGCAAGCAAACGGGTAGGAGATCTCCCCCAGGTGCTTCTCGGGGCTGCAGAGGCCGCGCGGGCAGAACGGGCAGTGCTTGATGGTGCATTTGTGGATGCTGTGGGCCTGCTGGTAGTGGCGGAGCAGAGGCGCCACCACAATCACCTCAGGCCCGTGGTTCATGGAGTAGCGGAAGTCACAGAACTGGCAGTTGTAGCTGGTCACCACCATCTCTGGGTCCGTTGCGCCCATCGAGCCACTTGTTCCTGTCTTGTCTTTCCTCCGGCTGTGGGGGTCTCTCTCTCCGTCCCTGGATTTGCTGCTCTTTCGCTCCCTCTTGGCTGGGCTGCCCTCCCTGGTCCCCCCTTCTCCTCCTCCAGGCTGCCTGTGTCTCTTCTCGTAATGCTCCAGGAGGCGTTGTGAGCTGGGCGACTCACAGCTGAAGCTGCAGTACTTACACCAGTAATAGGCCACCGCTGTAACGCCGCCGTCAGACCCCGTACAGCCAGGCGAGTCTGTGGCCCTGCCGTCGGCCCCCGTCCAGCCAGGTGAGTCTGTGGCCCCGCCGTCGGACCCCGTCCAGCCCGGCGAGTCTGTGGCGTGGATGGGGACAGAGTAGCCAGCCACCGAGTCGTCCTCTGCACGGACCGCCACCCGGTCATCCCACTTTCCCGGTTCCGCCCCCTCCACGCCACCACCCCGTGTCACATAGTCCCCCTTCCTTTCAGAGGCCTTGTCGTCGTTCGGCAGTGGCTGGGACTTCATCTTGTTGGGGTGTGCAGAAAGGAAGTGTTTCTCCAGCTCCACTGAGGAGCTGCCCATGTAGGTGAAGTTACAGAACTTGCAGCGGAAGTACTTGGTGTTTCCCTGACAGTCTGGAGTCTTCCTCCCGATGCCTATGAAGGTATCTCCCAGCGTCACCTGGAGCACAATGAGGAAAGAAACTTCTGTAACTCACATTGATTATGCATGTCACTTGAATTTATTTTCTTTCTTCCCCTGATTTACATTTATCTTACGTTTTGTTTTGTGTTATTTGTCATTTGTTATTTGTAATATTGAATTGAGCAGATAAAGACATGTTAGGGATCAAACTAGAACACCTAGGGAAATAGCAGCTGATATATCAATCTAGAAAACCTAGGGAAAGAGCAGCTGATACATCAATCTAGAACACCTGGGGAAATAGCAGCTGATAGATCAGACTAGAACACCTAGGGAAAGAGCAGCTGATATATCAATCTAGAACACCTGGGGAAAGAGCAGCTGATAGATCAGACTAGAACACCTAGGGAAAGAGCAGCTGATATATCAATCTAGAACACCTGGGGAAAGAGCAGCTGATAGATCAGACTAGAACACCTAGGGAAAGAGCAGCTGATATATCAATCTAGAACACCTGGGGAAAGAGCAGCTGATTGATCAGACTAGAACACCTGGGATAAGAGCAGCTGATAGATCAGACTAGAACACCTGGGATAAGAGCAGCTGATAGATCAGACTAGAACACCTGGGGTAAGAGCAGCTGATAGATCAATCTAGAACACCTGGGGTAAGAGCAGCTGATAAACCAATATAGAGCACCTGGGGTAAGAGTAGCTGATAGATCGAACTAGAACACCTGGGGTAAGAGTAGCTGATAGATCAATCTAGAACACCTGGGGTAAGAGCAGCTGATAAACCAATATAGAACACCTGGGGTAAGAGTAGCTGATAGATCGAACTAGAACACCTGGGGTAAGAGTAGCTGATAGATCAATCTAGAACACCTGGGGTAAGAGCAGCTGATAGATCAGACTAGAACACCTGGGATAAAAGCAGCTGATAGATCAGACTACAACACCTGGGGAAAGAGCAGCTGATAGATCAAACTAGAACACCTGGGGAAAGAGGAGCTGATAAATCAATCTAGAACACCTGGGGAAAGAGTAGCTGATAGATCAAACTAGAACACCTGGGATAAGAGCAGCTGATAGATCAGACTAGAACACCTGGGGAAAGAGCAGCTCATAAATCAAACTAGAACACCTGGGGATAGAACAGCTGATAGATCAGACTAGAACCTCCGGGGGAAAGAGCAGCTGACAGATCAATCTAGAACACCTGGGGTAAGAGCAGCTGATAGATCAAACTAGAAAACCTGGGATAAGAGCAGCTGATAGATCAGACTAGAACACCTGGGGAAAGAGCAGCTGATAGATCAAACTAGAACACCTGGGGAAAGAACAGCTCATAGATCAAACTAGAAAACCTGGGATAGGAGCAGCTGATAGATCAGACTAGAACACCTGGGATAAGAGCAGCTGATAGATCAAACTAGAACACCTGGGGTAAGAGCAGCTGATAGATCAGACTAGAACACCTGGGATAAGAGCAGCTGATAGATCAGACTAGAACACCTGGGGTAAGAGCAGCTGATAGATCAATCTAGAACACCTGGGGTAAGAGCAGATGATAAACCAATATAGAACACCTGGGGTAAGAGTAGCTGATAGATCGAACTAGAACACCTGGGGTAAGAGTAGCTGATAGATCAATCTAGAACACCGGAGGTAAGAGCAGCTGTTTTATATGGTAATACATGCTGTATAACAATGCTTTTTAGATGTCATCAAATATGAATTCCCTCGTGTTATTGAAGAAGAGAAATGGCAAACTGAGATCGTTTTGATGATCAAGTTGACAATGCAGCCAACCAAAATCAAATCATATCAAATGTTATTTGTCACATACACATGGTTAGCAGATGTTAATGCGAGTGTACCGAAATGTTTGTGCTTCTAGTTCCGACCATGCAGTAGTATCTAACAAGTAATCGAACAATTTCACAACAACTACCTTATACACACAAGTGTAAAGGAATGAATACGAGTATGTACATATAAATATATGGATGAGAGATGGCTGACCGGCATAGGCAAGATGCAGTAGATGGTATAGAGTACAGTATATACATATGAGATGAGTAATGTAGGATATGTAAACATTATATAAGTGGCATCGTTTAAAGTGGCTAGTGATTTTATTACATCCACTTTTAAATTATTAAAGTGGCTAGAGATTTGAGTCGAGTTTATATCAGAATACTACTAAAGAAACACCTGTTCCCTAATAATACACAACAAATCCACCCCCTATTTCCAAGTATTTTCGATGCTTGTGCAAGCGTGAACATCGAGAGTGCCTGGCAGGGATCCAGCAGTCAAGGTTGTTGTCTAGTAAGCACAACAAACCAAACCAACCTTGCAATCGAACATGTTCCCTGAACTTCAACAACCTACGCACCTTGACCTCCAAGTCTCCAACAAATGGCTCAAATCGGAAACATAAGGGTGGCTGTGTGAAATATCCCGGAGCCAGAGACATTCTATAATGGGAAGGCTATCCAGTGTGTGTAAGAGGGAGGTCTTGATCCTGGTGTGTGGTTAAAGCAGCCTGGTGTCATTTTCTAGACGATGAGTAATGACTTTTAATCCCAGCCCCCATCCCTGCAGAAGGCCTTTTGCCTTTTGGTAAATACAAATTTGTTCTTAACAGACTTGCCTAGTTAAATAAAGGTTAAGTAAAATAAATAAAAATTAAATGACTGAAACAGAGTGGGTCGCTCCTAAAACTGCCTAAGGGGATTAGCTACATAGACCATTTATTATATGACTGCTTCACTCAGTCAAGCCACATGTCCTCTGAAATATTAGCAATAAAATAAATACAATGAAATACCAGAAGATGTCTACGATGGAAAGAAATATAAATGTATAAAGCATTTAGCATTTTAACACAGTTTGGGGATTTTAAGTGGGAAAATATGGGGCTTGTGTTACGTGAGGGATTGTCATAAATGACATAATTGACTGTACTTTGTTTGTTGCAATCTTGCAACAGTACTATGAAGTACACCTACAGTCCTATGAAGTACTACTACAGTCCTATGAAGTACTACTACAGTCCTGTGAAGTCTGTTCTTCTCTGTCTTCTGAATGCAGTGAGACTCGGAGATCAGGGGGTAAAAGTCTTACTGTGCCTCGCCAATGTCTCCAGAGTCCAGTGTCATGACGTGGCCCTCTTTGGGTATAGCGAGTACCTTCCCCCTCTCTCTCCCTCTCCTACACCCAGGTTCTGTTATCTCAGGTCATAAATTCCTGGAGGAGACTCTCTACCCCTGGCCAGGCAGTTTAGAGAGAGAGTTTCACAGTAGAACAAAGGAACTGCTTCTACACCACAGAACCTGAGAACTGATCAATATCCATGTTTTGGAGAATTTGTAAACGGTCGGTGGAGAAGCCAGCTAAGACCAGGTCCGTTTTATTTCATGTTTGTGACCTCATGAAAGACAATACAGCCACATTACCATAACTCTGTTTATACAGGAGCCTCCGTTTTGAGGTTTGTGTCTAATTACTGTATAAAATGAATGAGTAAAGACGAAAATATTTGTGAAATTAAGTAAGGTGATGTTAACCCTTTTAATGAAAGATAATTGTATTCCCTTTAAAGTTTAACTAAGTCACAGACATGATCTGGCTCATGGGACAGCCCTTTTCTACTGTTCCGAATAAAACCCCCACCTGGAGAAATCCTCTTCAGACCATGCGTACCTCGATCACCGAGGGGGCAAAGGTTGGAGTAGAGACCACAAAAACCCTCAATATAAGCTGTTGTAATGGTTGTTGAATTCTTAACCATACCACATGGCGCATTGGCTACACAACGGGAAATGATTAAACTCTGAGACTATCGATGTGCATGTGGGTGTGTGTGTGTGTGTGTTTTCCATGAATATACAGTATGTGTGTGTGTAGACCTGCATGTGTGTGTGTGTGTGTGTGTGTGTGTGTGTGTGTGTGTGTGTGTGTGTGTGTGTGTGTGTGTGTGTGTGTGTGTGTGTGTGTGTGTGGTGTGTGTGTATGTGTGTGGTGTGTGTGTGTGTATGTGTCGATGTGTGTGTGGTGTGTGGTGTGTATGTGTGTGTGTCTGAGTACAGTAGGCACCCATTACAAACGCAGGGTAGCCTAGTGGTTAGAGCGTTGGACTAGAAAACGAAAGGTTGCAAGTTCAAATCCCTGAGCTGACAAGGTACAAATCCGGAGCAATACACCAATTAGCCTGAAGCTAGCCCTTGCTCGACTCATCTCCCGGCTGACTGAAGAATCTCAACAGACACTGCTGGGCTACAACTCCTATCCGGACCCGCTTCTACTGCCGGTGTGGAGCCCTACCGGGCCTTCTCAAGTGGACTACCGATGTTATCTGCCCGAGGGATATATTTCAACCGGCCCTCCGATGCGACGTCACCTGAACGCCCATCAGCTAACTGCGGCCTGCTAACGTTTTGCTGTCCAGAGCATATCGGCTGCTAGCTAATCAGGTCCATCGGACAATTTCTTGGGACACTATTACCTATTTTTGCCAACTGGCCTGGTCCCCTTCACCACACGGAACCCCATTGACCCATCACGACTTGGTCTACCGACGGAAACGCACGAGGAGGCTATAAACAGACTTCCTCCGTCTTTGTTAGCCGGCCTGCTAGACTTTGCTAGCTTGTGGTCCCTGGCTAGCTGTCTGAAACGCCGTGTCCCCAGCCAGCCTCACTACTAACTTGACCCTTATGTTCACTAGGCTAAGCATGCCTCTCCTCAATGTCAATATGCCTTGTCCATTGCTGTTCTGGTTAGTGTTTATTGCCTTATTTCACTGTAGAGCCTCTAGTCCTGCTCAATATGCCTTATCCAACCCTTTAGTTCCACCACCCACACATGCGATGACATCACCTGGTTTAAATGCTTCTAGAGACACTATCTCTTTCATCACCACCCAATGCTTAGGTTTACCTCCATTGTATTTACGTCCTACCATACCATTGTCTGTACATTATGCCTTTAATCTATTTTATCACCCCCTGAAACCTGTTATTTTTACTCTCTGTTCAGAACGTCCTAGACGACCAGTCATTATAGCCTTTAGCCGTACCCTTATCCTACTCCTCCTCTGTTCCTCTGGTGATATAGAGGTTAATCCAGGCCCTGCAGTGCCTAGCTCCACTACTATTCCCCAGGCCCTCTCATTTGTTGACTTCTGCAACCGTAAAAGCCTTGGTTTCATGCATGTCAACATTAGAAGCCTCCTCCCTAAGTTTGTTTTATTCACTGCACTAGCACACTCTGCCAACCCGGATGTCCTAGCCGTGTCTGAATCCTGGCTTAGGAAGACCACCAATAACACTGACATTTCCATCCCTAACTATAACATCTTCAGACAAGATAGAACGGCCAAAGGGGGCGGTGTTGCTATCTATTGCAGAGATAGCCTGCAGAGTTCTGTCTTGCTTTCCAGGTCTGAACCCAAACAATTTGAACTTTTACTTTTAAAAATCTGTCTTTCTAGAAACAAGTCTCTCACTGTTGCCGCTTGCTATAGACCACCCTCTGCCCCCAGCTGTGCTCTGGACACCATATGTGAACTGATTGCCCCCCATCTATCTTCAGAGTTCGTGCTGCTAGGTGACCTAAACTGGGACATGCTTAACACCCCCGGCCATCCTACAATCTAAGCTTGATGCCCTCAACCTCACACAAATCATAATTGAACCTACTAGGTACAATCCCAAAGCCATAAACACAGGAACCCTCATAGATATAATCCTAACTAACTTGCCCTCCAAATACACCCTGCTGTTTTCAACCAAGATCTCAGCGATCACTGCCTCATTGCCTGCATCCGTAATGGGTTTGCGGTCAAACGATCTCCCCTCATTACTGTTAAACGTTCCCTAAAACACTTCAGCGAGCAGGCCTTTCTAATTGACCTGGCCAGGGTATCCTGGAAGGATATTGACCTCATCCCGTCAGTAGAGCATGCCTGGTTATTCTTTAAAAGTGCCTTCCTCACCATCTTAAATAAGCATGCCCCATTCAATAAATTTAGAACCAGGAATAGATATAGCCCTTGGTTCTCTCCAGACCTGACTGCCCTTGACCAGCGCAAAAACATCCTGTGGCTTTCTGCATTAGCATCGAACAGCCCCGTGATATGCAACTTTTCAGGGAAGTCAGGAACCAATATACGCTGGCAGTTAGGAAAGCCAAGGCTAGCTTTTTCAAGCAGAAATTTGCCTCCTGTAACCAAACTCCAAAAAGTTCTGGGACACTGTTAAGTCCATGGAGAATAAGAGCACCTCCTCCCAGCTTCCCACTGCATTGAGGATAGGAAATACTGTCACCACCGATAAACCCACAAAAATTGAGAATTTCAATAAGCATTTTTCTATGGCTGGCCATGCTTTCCACCTGGCTACCCCTACCCCGGTCAACAGCCCTGCACCCCCCTCAGCAACTCGCCAAAGCCTCCCCCACTTCTCCTTCTCCCAAATCCAGTCAGCTGATGTTCTAAAAGAGCTGCGAAATCTGGACCCCTACAAATCAGCCGGGCTAGACAAAAATTATCTGCCGAAATTGTTGCAACCCCTATTACTAGCCTGTTTAACCTCTCTTTCGTGACGTCTGAGATTCCCAAAGACTGGAAAGCAGCTGCGGTCATCCTCCTCTTCAAAGGGGGAGACACTCTTGACCCAAACTGCTACAGACCTATATCCATCCTACCCTGCCTTTCTAAGGTCTTTGAAAGCCAAGTTAACAAACAAATTACCGACCAATTCGAATCCCACCGTACCTTCTCCGCTATGCAATCTGGTTTCAGGGCTGGTCATGGGTGCACCTCAGCCACGCTCAAGGTCCTAAATGACATCATAACCGCCATCGATAAGAGACATTATTGTGCAGCCGTTTTCATTGATCTGGCCAAGGCTTTCGACTCTGTCAATCACCTCATCCTTATCGGCAGACTCGACAGCCTTGGTTTCTCAAATGACTGCCTCGCATGGTTCACCAATTACTTCTCTGATAGAGTTCAGTGTGTCAAATCAGAGGGCCTGTTGTCCGGGCCTCTGGCAGTCTCTATGGGGGTGCCACAGGGTTCAATTCTTGGGCCGACTCTCTTCTCTGTATACATCAATGATGTCGCTCTTGCTGCAGGTGAGTCTCTGATTCACCTCTATGCAGACGACACCATTCTGTATACTTCCGGCCCCTCTTTGGACACTGTGTTAACTACCCTCCAGACGAGCTTCAATGCCATACAACTCTCCTTCCGTGGCCTACAACTGCTCTTAAACACAAGTAAAACTAAATGCATGCTCTTCAACCGATCGCTGCCCACAGTGCCATCCGTTTTGTTACCAAAGCCCCATATACCACCCACCACTGCGACCTGTACGCTCTCGTAGGCTGGCCTTCGCTTTACACTCGTCGCCATATCCACTGGCTCCTGGTCATCTACAAGTCCCTGCTAGGTAAAGTCCCGCCTTATCTCAGCTCGCTGGTCACCTTAGCAGCACCAACCCGTAGCACACGCTCCAGCAGGTATATCTCACTGGTCACCCCCAAAGCCAATTCCTACTTTGGCTGACTCTCCTTCCAGTTCTCTGCTGCCAATGACTGGAACGAACTTCAAAAATCTCTGAAACTGGAGACACTTATCTCCCTCAACAGCTTTAAGCACCAGCTGTCAGTGCAGCTCACAGACCACTGTACCTGTTTATAGCCCATCTGTAAATAGCCCAACCAACTACCTCATCCCCTACCGTATTTATTTATTTATCTTGTTCCTTTGCACCCCAGTTTTCTACATTGCACATTCATCTACTGCACATTTTTACCATTCCAGTGTTAAATTGCTATATTGTAATTACTCTGCCACCATGGCCTATTTATTGTCTTACCTTCCTTATCCTACCTCATTTGCACTCTTTGTATATAGATTTGTTTTTTTTTTTCTACTGTATTATTGACTGTATGTTTGTTTTACTCTATGTGTAACTCTGTGTTGTTGTATGTGTCGAACTGCTTTGCTTTATCTTGGCCAGGTCGCAGTTGTAAATGAGAACTTGTTCTCAACTTGCCTACCTGGTTAAATAAAGGTGAAATAAAAAAAATAAAAAAAAATCGATCCCGACAGAATAAGAGCAAATCTTAGATACTAATTACTAGTCTGCAGCTAGAAATGATGTCAACCTGAGATGCGAAGACCGACAACCGCCGAAACATCTATTCTACAAGATTATAATATCATATTTAAAAAATGATAAAGTGATAGTCGCAGGCTCTCTCAGAGTGTACCTTTGTGAACATGTGCAGTAGGCTAATTCATACGGATTGCGCGAGACATAGATTGCTAAGAAATCATTTCAACCAGAGGCTGGTAATAGCTCCGAGTCAGGTATGGCCCTTTTGTTTTGGGGTTATATGTTTAAGACTCCCAAACAGTGCACATACTGTAAGGTCCACGTGTGCAATATATGTTTGGCAGGCGTTCCCTTAATACAATATAAACGTTTATTTCTGTACACGAGGAAATCGCTAAATGGTTGTGCCACTTTACAAATGACCTGTGTACGTCAATAAAATAAATCACACAAAAATTATGAGAAAAGCTTTCAACATCTATTCTATAAGAACATTTCTGAATGGTACTCTGAAGTATCCATTCTAACCACGAAATACTTCAGGGAAGCAGAGAGAGATTAACTTTCCAACAGAGGGACGGACGATTCCAACAGATATCACGACGACACACTGAGTGTAAATATATATTGATTGCAATTATTCCCGAATGAATGAGCGTTCATGTGCAAAGGATTAGCATTTCAATGAATATAATTATCAACTGTGTAGTGTCTCTTTTGTCTTTCCTGCCCTTCTCAGTCTACTCCCCAATTCCCTTTGTCCACCAAGCCGTCATATCGGCTTAGCCCACTAGGGAAACATCCCCTATCATTTCCTTGTAACCATATCTACTGTTTGTTTATGCATTTCTGTGATTAATTAGTTAGTTAGTAAATAAATTATTAAGACAATTGGTGTATGGATGATTCATAGTAAAGGCTGAGTTTGTGCAGATAACCAACAATTTACGACTTTTGGAATGAGACTAACGTGAGGTAAAGAACAATTCATTAATTAGAAGACTAATTGATCAGATATTAAAATATCTGAAGAGTTATATTAGGAAAATTATAACTTTGTAATCTGAAGATTTTCCTTGGTGCCCCGAATTCCTAGTTAATTACATTTTCATTATTAGCTTAATCACATAATAATAATTACAGAGAATTGATTTGATAAAATAACAGTCTTCAATTTAATGATGCCAAAGACACGACACCAGAGACAGCAAAGTGCCATTAGACCAAAGCAGCGTCACAAGATTATAATATCATATGTAAAAAATGATGCAATGATATCCGCAGGCTCTCTCAGAGCGTACCTTTGTGAACATGTGCAGTAGGCTAAAAACAAACGTTCACCCATAACGTTGACTTGGGTGTGGAACGGTATGCATCCCCCCAAAAAAATAACAATATGCAAAAAGTCTGTCTGGTCAGGTATTCACCGGGATTTTCCTCTCACAGACACATATACACTCCCCTCACACATATACACTCCCCTCACACATATACACTCCCCTCACACATATACACTCCCCTCACACATATACACTCCCCTCACACATATACACTCCCCTCACACATATACACTCCCCTCACACATATACACTCCCCTCACACATATACACTCCCCTCACACATATACACTCCTCACACATATACACTCCTCACACATATACACTCCCTCACACATATACACTCCCCCACACATATACACTCCCTCACACATATACACTCCCTCACACATATACACTCCTCACACATATACACTCCCCCACACATATACACTCCCCACACATATACACTCCTCACACATATACACTCCCCACACATATACACTCCCTCACACATATACACTCCCCTCACACATATACACTCCCCTCACACATATACACTCCCCTCACACATATACACTCCCCTCACATATATACACTCCCCCCACACATATACACTCTCCTCACACATATACACTCCCCTCACACATATACACTCCCCTCACACATATACACTCCCCTCACACATATACACTCCCCTCACACATATACACTCCCCTCACACATATACACTCCCCCCACACATATACACTCCCCTCACACATATACACTCCCCTCACACATATACACTCCCCCCACACATATACACACACACACACACACACACACACACACAACATGACCATTAGAGAGAGAGAAAAAAGGTGACAGCCATACCAACACATCAGCCCTAAGTGGGCCGTCCGTCTGAATATTTAAAGGAGGAAAACAACATTAGAGGTAGCCTAATTACAATCCGTGGTGGGCTAAATGGCCCTCCCTGCTGTATGACATGGCATTAAGAGGCCCAGACCCCGGGCCAAAGGAACCTCATTTACAAGGAACACTAGAGTTAAATGCACCACTCGAATTGTAAACATGACATTGTTGAAGTGGAGTGAGAAACCGCATGCAGCGAAAGCTGTGCAGATAAATGGCTCTGACATCTGTTCATTACCCCTCGTTTAAAATAAATCGAGTTCCCTGTTTTCACTGGCTCCCTCTCCCTTCCCTACAATCTTTTCTCCCTTTTCATTGGGTAATGAGAAATGAGCAGCCTTCGATGTTACTGCATGGAAAATTCCCACTAGGGGATGAATACAGAACAGTGTTTATGATTCTATTAGATTTTTTTATTTTTATAATGACAATATTCGAACCCGGTGACATCCAATTCATACAGATTGCGAGACATAGATTGCTAAGAAATCATTTCAACCAGAGGCTGGTAATAGCTCCGAGTCAGGTATGGCCCTTTTGTTTTGGGGTTATATGTTTAAGACTCCCAAACAGTGCACATACTGTAAGGTCCACGTGTGCAATATATGTTTGGCAGGCGTTCCCTTAATACAATATAAACGTTTATTTCTGTACACAAGGAAATCGCTAAATGGTTGTGCCACTTTACAAATGACCTGTGTACGTCAATAAAATAAATCACACACAAAAATGATGAGAAAAGCTTTCAAAACAACAAATAACTATCAAATACAAATAAGATGGATGTAGCTATATTTTGAAGGGATATGCATCATCAAGTTATAGGAATAATCCATCCTAAAACCTAAAACCAGATTTATAAATTATTTCTGGTCAATACTAAAATATTTGACAAGTGAGCTCAACTAAAAACAGTGAGTAACAGAGCAATTTATTCTCTAGGTCAAAAAACATTAGTGCAGACTGCCCACAATGCGCTATTACAAAATGAAGGGTCATGAAAGAGTTATTTTTATGGACGTGCAGACCATGAATATAATGTTTCAGGTTGGGATGTATTTATTACACTTCCCATGAGGCCTCTCTCCATGGGTGTCCAGTTACTTTGATGACTCAAGTGTCCCACTAAGAGACAAGTCTCAAACCCTGGCTGGCCTGGGTTTCAATGCAGATAACGGTTGAGTTCCTGCAGACTACATTGCAGACGCATGCAAGATCTTACAACGCATGGAAAGCTATTCACAACATATCAGCTAACCACATCATATGATATAGCAATCTGATGACCGACTGCACAGTCAATGATGTGGCACGCAACCATTGGTTGATGCAATACAACGCCTGGGTAGCAACTGTACCGTTATACAGTCGGGTAGCAACTGTACTGTTATACAGTACTACTGATGGGTGGTTCTAGAATCTGGAGTTTCCGTAGTTATGAAAGACAAACAGACACCCACTAACCAAAGCACTGTTAAATGCCACTGTTGAATCATGTAGAAATTATAAAAATATTATACTTTTTTTTAAATTCCAGGTGCAGAGCATATTTACCTGTACGTCGTAGGTGCCGTTAAGTAACAAGCGTGGGGACCCAGTAGAGTCCTGTGGCGCCCCGGGCAGGGCAGTGTAGGATGAGGGCCGTGTAGTGTCTTTGGTGTGGAGGCTCTGTGGGGAGAAGCCCTCCATGTTGTGCAGGGCCAGTATCTTAGTGTCCAGCTCTGTGTCCTGCCGCGTGCGGTTGTGCAGGCCCAGGTGGTACTTCCGGAAGTGCTTGATCAAGTCCGTGGGGTCGTTCCCGTAGTAACCGTACCCGCAGATGTTGCACTTGAAGTCCTGCAGTTTGGGAGAGCAGGGCGGGGCTAGCCCTGTCTCGGCCCCCAGGGGGCTGGGCGTGATATTCTCGGCCCCCTCGCCTGCCCCCCTGTGTGGGTGGAGGGGGCGTAGCAAGGGGTATCCAGAGCCCTCCACCCCGTCCTGGTGGCCTGAGATCCCCCCTGTGGGGCTGTATGAGGGGTCCTTGTCCTCCCCGTTACTGGTGACGCCCTGGACGATGACGCCCCTCCCTTGGGCGCCCAGCAGCACCCCCTCTCTGACACCCACCCTTTCTCCCCCTCCTCTCTCCCCTTTCTCCCCCAGCAGTAGCTCCCCCGCTGGGCTGCATGCCTGTCTCCAGTCCCCCTCATCTGGTTCTGATCTGAGCGGAGACAGAGACACAGCCCCGTCGGGCCGGGCCCAGGATGGGAGCGCCGGCAGATCTGAGTCTGTCACCTCATGGCAGGGGAAGGACGCTACATTTCCTCCCTTCTTGTGGCTAGGGTAATTAAAGACAGGCCTGTCGGTGTTGACTGTCGCCGCTGTTCCCACTCCTCCGCCGCCCCTCCCTCCTCCGTCCCGTTTGATGGAGCCTGAGACAGAGCCCGGGGAGAAAGAGGAGTCCTCCTGCTCGTCTGGGACTGGCACGTGGGCCCGGCCCAGTTCGGCCGGCAGCAGCCCGTCGGCACCGTTGGGCTCTGTGGCCCGGCTCCCGGCACTGTCCTCGCTATCCGGCCCGGTGGCCTCCTCGGCCAGAGCCTCACCTTCTCCTTCTTCCTCACCTCCGAAGCTTCTCAAAGGGGGGTTCTTTTTCCTCACCATATCTGCAGGCAGGCAGCACAGACAGACAGAACGTTTTAGTGTCACACTTCCTTGAGGAATAGGTATATTAAACATAGAGGAATAGACTCCCCATGTAACTGCATGCAATGGCTGAGGGAAAATGATGAAGTGAACTGGATCTCTATTCAAGAACCACATCAATTGAAGGCTGTATCAAATAAGATGGAGACAGTGGTAGTTTAGTTTTTTTTGTCTCTCTCTCTCTCTCTCTCTTACAATCAGCGCATAAAAACTTTCAAGAGTTCCTCCATTAAACACAACAAAGCAAAATAATAAGGTCTTTTCTTCGTACAACTTAAAACAATGGCGGCTGTTCAGCTCTGGCCCATAAACAGAACTCCTCCTCTGTAACCAGTAACAACACCAGTTGCTGAACGTTGTTGATGGCATTTTGATCAGTAAAATCTGTGTGCCTATAGTTAATGATAAGGCTTGTGAAGTGGCAGCTAAAGTAGTCGAATATTAAGTTATAAGGAATGCAAAAACTGATCATAGTGTTGAATTACTGTCCATGTGTATGTCTAGCAGAGAATGGGGACAAAATAAAACAAACCATTAAGTCGGATTTGCTACGGTACAAACTGAATTAAATGAATTTGTAGGACAGAGGGGATCAGCATGAGAGCAATTTTCAGTTTGTTTCAGTGTGTGTGTGTGTGTGTGTGTGTGTGTGTGTGTGTGTGTGTGTGTGTGTGTGTGTGTGTGTGTGTGTGTGTGTGTGTGTGTGTCTAAATTCAATAAACCCCAATTCTCTCCATCCAGGGTGCTTAGAATTCCTCATAATGCCAGTCTCATTTCTTCTCAAGTGAAACATATGCAGAGTCATTTCCTAATTTAGGTTGTAAAGAAAATTAGTATTAAATAAAGCAATGTATGTTTGTAAGGGGCAACGCCTAAACCAGTGTTCATAAAAGCTGCAGGAAAAATCTGAAGCAACAGCTCCAACAGACATCTCACCAGTTACCCCACCCTGTTTCAATCATTTCCAAGTCACTGTTGGATCTCTACCATCACTCTGCCACAATTGAAATTTACAACTAAAAAGCATGTTATTAATCAAAATAAATTAATTAACTCTTGATTAATCAACAATGAAACAATTAATTATTGTTCTCTGGGTCTATGACTTAAATGCAGCAGAAACACACTTTTAATAACTGTCTTACAATCTGCTACCAACAGACTTTGACCCCAAAAACGAACACTTACAAGAGTTGAAATTAAACTGGGCTGAAAACGAACACTTACAAGAGTTGAAATTAAACTGAGCTGAAAAGTAAGACTTACAAGAGTTGAAATTAAACTGGTCTGAAAACTAAGACTTACAAGAGTTTAAAATTAACTGAGCTGAAAACTAACACTTACAAGAGTTGAAATTAAACTGGGGATTGAGTAAATTTGTCCCAGAGTTTGGAATGGCTCTCCCATGGCGTCATTATCGAATCACACCCCTCGAAATGGCTTGCAATCATTAACCAAAAATTTTGCCCAAAGGCTAACTCAAAAATACTATACAAGAAAGAGAGTGTACCTGACGCATGTCAGCCCGGCTTCAACAAGGAGCGGGAAAAAGGTATTTAAGCAAACAATTAAATCGTCATTCAAAAACAAATCAATGTTTCACTATAGTGAAAGTAAGGAAAATTACAGCTGATCTGTGTTCAGAAGAATACCAGAGTACTACTGGGTAACAAAACAGTCCCTCTCATCCCACCCCCACACGGAGCAGAAGAATCGTCTGGATTTATACTTTCAATAAACTTCGGATCAATGTAAACCCTACAAAAAATGTGATATCATCCTTAATCACATCTCAGACAAAATAATCTTCTAAAGCACTGTTCATTACCCAGAAGCATTGTGTCTAGCTCTTCTGTAATATCACCAGGAAGCAGTGAGAGCAGAGCTTTAGTGGTTCCATACCCAGCTCAAGTTCCTCAACAGAGGAGTGTGATTTAGCATGAATTTTTTTAATCCATGATATGTCATACAATTACATAAAAATTTCAGGGCAAAGGGCGGGACATTACCATTCCAATCCCCCATCAAAAGACAGAATAATCGGGTCATATAGTTCCCAGGCATCTGCACTGTTCCTATTCATCCTGTACCAGTCAATTAACATCAACCATTTCATCCCCCCCTTACCTTCCTCCACCCCCACAAAAACCCTTTCTCTTTATACAGTTGAAGTCTCTTTATACAGTTGTTTACATACACTCAGGTTGGAGTCATTAAAACTAGTTTTTCAACCACTCCACAAATGTATTGTTAACAAACTATAGTTTTGGCAAGTCGGTTAAGATATCTACTTTGTGCATGACACAAGTCATTTTTTCCAACAATTGTTTACACTACAGAATATTACACTTATAATTCACTGTATCACAATTCCAGTGGGTCAGAAGTTTACATACACTAAGTTGACGGTTCCTTTAAACAGTTTGGAAAATTCCAGAAAATGATGTCATGGCTTTAGAAGCTTCTGATAGGCTAACTGACATCATTTGAGCCAATTGGAGGTGTACCTGTGGACGTATTTCAAGGCCTACCTTCAAACTCAATGCCTCTTTGCTTGACATCGTGGGAAAATCAAAAGAAATCAGCCAAGACCTCAGATTTTTTTCTTTAGACCTCCACAGTCTGGCTCATCCTTGGGGTACCACGTTCATCTGTACAAACAACAATACGCAAGTATAAACACCCATGGGACCACGCAGCCGCCATACCGCTCAGGAAGGAGACGCGTTCTGTCTCCTAGAGATGAATGTACTTTGGTGAGAAAAGTGCAAATAAATCCCAGAACAGCAGCAAAGGACCTTGTGAAGATGCTGAAGGAAACAGGTACAAAAGCATCTATATCCACAGTAAAACAAGTCCAATATCGATGTAATCTAACAAGCCGCTCAGCAAGGAAGAAGCCACTGCTCCAAAACCGCCATAAAAAAGCCAGACTACGGTTTGCTACAGCAAATGGGAACAAAGAATCAAATCAAATCAAATGTTATTTGTCACATACACATGGATAGCAGATGTTAATGCGAGTGTAGCGAAATGCTTGTGCTTCTAGTTCCGAACATGCAATAGTATCTAACAAGTAATCTAACAATTTCACAACAACTACCTTATACACACAAGTGTAAAGGAATGAATAAGAGTATGTACATATAAATATATGGATGAGCGATGGCCGAACGGCATAGGCAAGATGCAGTAGATGGTATAGAATACAGTATATACATATGAGATGAGTAATGTAGGATATGTAAACATTATATAAAGTGGCATTGTTTAAAGTGGCTAGTGATACATTTATTACATCCAATGTTTAATTATTAAAGTGGCTAGAGATTTGAGTCGATGGCCGAATGGCATAGGCAAGATGCAGTAGATGGTATAGAGTACAGTATATACATATGAGATGAGTAATGTAGGATATGTAAATATTATATAAAGTGGCATTGTTTAAAGTGGCTAGTGATACATTTATTACATCAACATTTTTATTATTAACGTGGCTAGAGATTTAAGTTAGTAGGTTGGCAGCAGCCTCTCAATGTTAGTGATGGCTGTTTAACAGTCTGATGGCCTTGAGGTAGAAGCTGTTTTTCAGTCTCTCGGTCCCAGCTTTGATGCACCTGTACTGACCTCGCCTTCTGGATGATAGCGGGGTGAACAGGCAGTGGCTCGGGTGGTTGTTGTCGTTGATGATCTTTTTGGCCTTCCTGTGACATCGGGTGGTGTAGGTGTCCTGGAGGGCAGGTAGTTTACCCCCGGTGATGCGTTGTGCAGACCTCACCACCCTCTGGAGAACCTTACGGTTGTGGGCGGAGCAGTTGCCATACAGGCGGTGATACAGCCAGACAGGATGCTCTCGATTGTGCATCTGTAAAAGTTTTGAGTGTTTTTGGTGACAAGCCAAATTTCTTCAGCCTCCTGAGGTTGAAGAGGTGCTGTTGCGCCTTCTTCACCACGCTGTCTGTGTGGGTGGACCATTTCAGTTTGTCCGTGATGTGTACACAGAGGAACTTAAAACTTTCCACCTTCTCCACTACTGTCCCGTCGATGTGGATAGGGGGGTGCTCCCTCTGCTGTTTCCTGAAGTCCACGATCATCTCCTTTGTTTTGTTGACGTTGAGTGAGAGGTTATTTCCTGACACCACACTCCGAGAGCCCTCACCTCCTCCCTGTAGGCCGTCTCGTTGTTGTTGGTAATCAAGCCTACCACTGTAGTGTCATCTGCAAACTTGATGATTGAGTTAGAGGCGTGCTTGGCCACGCAGTCATGGGTGAACAGGGAGTACAGGAGAGGGCTGAGAACGCACACTTGTGGGGCCCCAGTGTTGAGGATCAGCGGGGTGGAGATGTTGTTTCCTACCCTCACCACCTGGGGGCGGCCCGTCAGGAAGTCCAGGACCCAGTTGCACAGGGCGGGGTCGAGACCCAGGGTTCCTCTATTCCTCTTGTCCAGATGGGTTAGGGCAGTGTGCAGTGTGCAGTGTGATTGCGATTGCGTCGTCTGTGGACCTATTGGGACGGTAAGCAAATTGGAGTGGGTCTAGGATGTCAGGTAGGATGGAGGTGATTTGATCCTTGACTAGTCTCTCAAAGCACTTCATGATGACGGAAGTGAGTGCTAAGGGGCAATAGTCATTTACCTCAGTTACCTTAGCTTTCTTGGGAACAGGAACAATGGTGGCCCTCTTGAAGCATGTGGGAACAGCAGACTGGGATAAGGATTGATTGAATATGTCCGTAAACACACCAGCCAGCTAGTCTGCGCATGCTCTGAGGACGCGGCCAGGGATGTAATCTGGGCCGGCAGCCTTGCGAGGGTTAACACGTAATGTTTTACTCACATTGGCTGCGGTGAAGGAGAGCCCACAGGTTTTGGTAGCGGGCTGCGTCGGTGGCACTGTATTGTCCTCAAAGCGAGCAAAGAAGTTGTTTAGTTTGTCTGGGAGCAGGACATTGGTGGTCCGCGACGGGCTGGTTTTCTTTTTGTAGTCCGTGATTGACTGTAGACCCTGCCACATACCTCTCGTGTCTGAGCCGTTGAATTGCGACTCTACTTTGTCTCTATACTGACGCTTAGCTTGTTTGATTGCCTTGCGGAGGGAATAGCTACACTGTTTGTATTCAGTCATGTTTCCGGTCACCTTACCCTGATTAAAAGCAGTGGTTCGCACTTTCAGTTTTGCACGAATGCTGCCATTAATCCACGGTTTCTGGTTGGGGAAGGTTTTAATAGTCGCTGTGGGTACAACATCACCGATGCACTTGCTAGTAAACTCGCTCACCGAATCAGCGTATTCATCAATGTTATTGTCAGACGCAATGCGGAACATATCCCAGTCTACGTGACTGAAGCAATCTTGAAGCGTGGAATCAGATTGGTCGGACCAGCGTTGAACAGACGTGAGCATAGGCGTTTCCTGTTTTAGTTTCTGTCTATAGGCTGGGAGCAACAAAATGGAGTCGTAGTCAGAATTGCCGAAAAGGGGGCGGGGAATGGCTTTGTATGCGTCGCAGAAGTTAGAATAACAATGATCCAGGATTTTGCCACCCCGGGTCGCACATTCGATATGCTGATAACATTTAGGGAGGGAGCCTTGTTTTCAGATTAGCTTTGTTAAAATCCCCAGCTACAATAAATGCAGCCTCAGGATATGTGGTTTCCAGTTTACATACAGTCCAATGAAGTTCTTTCAGGGCCGTCGATGTGTCAGCTTGGGGGGGGAGGGAGAAATGTCCCAACCGTGAAGCACTGGGGTGGCAGCATCATGTTGTGGGGGTGCTTTGCTGCAGGAGGGACTGGTGCACTTCACAAAATAGATGGCATCATGAAGATGGAAAATGATGTGGGTATATTGAAGCAACAAAGCCCTGAACTCAATCCCATAGAAAATTTCTGGGCAGAACTGAAAAAGCGTGTGCGAGCAAGGAGGCCTACAAACCTGACTCAGTTACACCAACTCTGAATGGGCCAAAATTCCCCCAACTTATTGTGGGAAGCTTATGGAAGGCTCCCCGAAACGTTTGACCCAAGTTAAACAATTTAAAGGTAATGCTACCAAATACTAATTGAGTGTATGTAAACTTCTTACCCACTGGGAATGTGATGAAAGAAATAAAAGCTGAAATAAATCATTCTCTACTATTATTCTGACAGTTCACAATCTTAAAATAAAGTGGTGATCCTAACTGACCTAAGACAGGGAATTTTTACTAGGATTAAATGTCAGGAGGTGTATGTAAACTTCCGACTTCAACTGTATGTTTAATGGTGTCTGTTATTGTCTGTTATTGTGGCAACCTCAAGAACTTACTTAATATCGTATATACAGTAGCAGAGGAACCGACAGACAGTGAGCGGGACCTGAATACAGAGCAGTAGCTATGGGCTATGGCTCCAGGTTTTTCTTTCTAATCTCTACCTCTGGTGACATGACTTCTAATGCAACCACCTAGTTAGTATAAAGCCCCTACTGGTGAACACTAATTAAATGTGATCAGAAAATCTAACATAGGCCTAGATACCAGCACATGGTGCAAAACTGGTTGAAATGACACAGTTCACTCAAGTCTCATTCTGTCTCTCATTACAGCAGACTGGTCAACATGCTAGGCCATTATGACAGCAAGAAAGGAATAAGCAGACATTAATATGTAAAGTGTGAACAAAGATTACAAAGATTTGTATAGTGAGTTAAGTCAACTCTGAGAGACAGTTTAAAACCTGTTAGGGAGCGGCATCAGTGTTCGGAGTTTTGGAGAGTCTGGCGTGCCAAAAGTAAAATGCCTGGTACTCAGGCCCAGAAACTAGGATATGCACATAATTAGTAATATTGGATAGAAAACACTCTGAAAAAAATAATGTCTGTGAGTATAACAGAACTGATATCGCAGGCAAAAACCTGAGGGGAAATCCATCCAAGAAAATGTCCCAGGTTGCAGTACCTATGGCTTCCACTAGATGTCATCCGTCTTTAGACAAGGTTTATGCGTTTATCTTGAAAACTAGAGGAATGGGGGAAGTTTATATAAGTGGAGTGAGGAAGTGCCTTTTGGTTTTGGCGCGCGGGACCGGGAGCACGCGCCTCGGTTTTTTACTTTTCTATCGCTCAAGATATTATCCGTGTGAAATATAATTGTTAATAAACATAATAGTGTAGCTAAGAATCGATTAGAAACGTGGTTTGATTTGTTTGGACAAAGTTTATTGGTATATTTTTACTGGTCTCTGTGTCTTCTATATTGGGCGAGTGAACGATGGATTTTCTGATCAGAACACGCCAACCAAACAGAGATTTATGGATATAAAGAGTGACTTTTTTTGAACAAAAGGAACATTGAATGTCTTGCTTGGACACTTCGGATTATCATCAGCAGAAGATCTTCAAAGGTAAGCGATTTATTTTAGCTCTTTTTATGTGTTTTGTGACACCTGCGCTGGTTTTATTATTATGCTAATGGTAGAAGTACATGGGGCGCTGTCCTCAGACAATCAAATGTTATGCTTTCGCCGTGAAGCCTATTTGAAATCTGTCAACGCTGTGAGATTGCCAAGAGTCTAAGCTTTTGAAGAGTATGCCAAGAGTCTAAGCTTTTGAAGAGTATGCAACACTTGTATTTTTATGAATGCTTTATAATACTACATTAAAAAAAAATATTTGCCGCTCTACATTTTTCTGGATGTTGTCAAGGATGGGGCGCTAGCGCCCCACTGCTCCTTAATTATCCCCAAGAGGTTTAAGTCTGATGGATGAGATTGACACTCTTTTCCTAACACTCTCCATGACAGGCCTTTCATAAGACATAGGGTCACGTCTGAAATGGCACCCTATTCCATATTTAGTGTGCTACTTTTGACCAGGATCCATGGGGCTCTGGTCAAAACTAGTGCACTACGAAGGAAATAGGGTGTAGTTTGGGACACAGCCATATAAATAGCAGATGAGGCTTGCCTATCCTGAACACAAAGGTGTTTGTATACCCATCCAACCACTCATTGAGATAGTCTACCACTACCCATCCAACCACTCATTGAGATAGTCTACCACTACCCATCCAACCACTCATTGAGATAGTCTACTACTACCCACCCAGCCACTCATTGAGATAGTCTACTACTACCCATCCAACCACTCATTGAGATAGTCTACCACTACCCATCCAACCACTCATTGAGATAGTCTACCACTACCCATCCAACCACTCATTGAGATAGTCTACCACTACCCATCCAACCACTCATTGAGATAGTCTACCACTACCCATCCAACCACTCATTGAGATAGTCTACCACTACCCATCCAACCACTCATTGAGATAGTCTACTACTACCCACCCAGCCACTCATTGAGATAGTCTACTACTACCCACCCAGCCACTCATTGAGATAGTCTACTACTACCCACCCAGCCACTCATTGAGATAGTCTACCACTACCCAACCAACCACTCATTGAGATAGTCTACTACTACCCACCCAGTCACTCATTGAGATAGTCTACTACTACCCACCCAGCCACTCATTGAGATAGTCTACTACTACCAATCCAACAAAGTAAGCAACCCATAGAAATGCCAAGATTACCCACAGAACTTAAACTTACTCCGAAATCATCATACAAATGTACTCCCTGTTGACTCATGACTGCACGGCCAGGCACGACTCCAACACCATCATCAAGATTGCCGATGACGCAACTGTGGTAGGCCTGATCACCAACAACGATGAGACAGCCTATAGGGAGGTCAGAGACCTGGCCGTGTGGTGCCAGGACAACACCATCTCCCTGAACGTGATCAAGACAAAGGAGATGATTGTGGACTACAGGAAAGGGAGAACCGAGCACGCCCTCATTCTCATCGTAGTGTAGTGGAGTGTAAAAGCTGTAGTGGAACAGGTTGAGAGCTTCAACAAACTATCATGGTCCAAACACACTAAGACAATCATGAAGAGGGCAAGACAAAGCCTATTCCTCCTCAGGAGACTGAAAAGATTTGGCATGGGTCCTCAGATCCTCAAAAGGTTCTACAGCTGCACCATCGAGAGCATACTGACTGGTTGCATCACTGCCTGGATGGCTACTGCTCGGCCTCCGACCGCAAGGCACTACAGAAGGTAGTGCGTATGGCCCGGTACATCACTGGGGCCAAGCTGCCTGCCATCCAGGAACTCTATATCAGGCAGTGTCAGAAAAACACCCTAAAAATTGTCAAAGACTCCAGCCACCCTAGTCATAGACTGTTCTCTCTGCTACTGCACGGCAAGCGGTACCCGAGCGCCAAGTCGAGGTCCAAAAGGCTTCTTAACAGCTTCTACCCCCAAACCATAAGACTCCTGAACAGCTAATCAAAGGGCTACCCAGACCCCTCTTTTACGCTGCTGCTACTCTCTGTTTATAATCTATGCATAGTCACTTAAACTCTACCTACATGTACATATTACCTCAATTACCTTGACTAACCGGTGTCCCCGCACATAGACTCTATACTGGTACCCCCTGTATATATATATTTTTTTATTTAACCTTTATTTAACTAGGCAAGTCAGTTAAGAACAAATTCTTATTTACAATGACGGCCTACCACAAGGCAAAAGGCCTCCTGCGGGGTTGGGGGCTGGGATTAAAAATATGAATAAATTAAATTAAAATATAGGACAAAACACACATCACGACAAGAGAGAGTACACAACACTACATAAAGAGAGACCTAAGACAACAAAATAGCTTGGCAGCAACACATGACAACACAGCATGGTAGCAATACAACATGACAACACATGGTAGCAACACAACATGGCAGCAACACAACATGGTAGCAGCACAAAACAGGGTACAAACATTATTGGGCACAGACAACAGCACAAAGGGCAAGAAGGTAGAGACAACAATACATCACACAAAGCAGCCACAACTGTCATTAAGTGTCCATGATTGAGTCTTTGAATAAAGAGATTGAGATAAAACTGTCCAGTTTGAGTGTTTGTTGCAGCTCGTTCCAGTCGCTATTATATAGCCTTGCTTGTTATTTTACTGCTGCTGTTTAATTATTTTGTTACTTTCATTTTCTATTTAAACATTTTTACTTATCTATTTTTTACTTAACCCTTTTTTTTTTACTTCTTAAAGCGTTGTTGGTTACGGACTTGTAAGCATTTCACTGTAAGGTCTACAACTGTTGTATTCGGTGCATGTGACAAATACAATTTGATCATTTTGGATCAAAATATCGTCACAGAAGCCACTGAAGATCAGCTTATTTCGCATTGCATGGTAAAACTGAATTGTATGGTAAAACTGATTTGTGTGGTAAAACTGAATTGTATGGTAAAACTGAATTGTATGGTAAAACTGATTTGTGTGGTAAAACTGAACTGTATGGTAAAATTGAATTATATGGTAAAACTGAATTGTATGGTAAAACTGGATTGTATGGTAAAATTGAATTACATGGTAAAACTGAATTGTATGGTAAAATTGAATTATATGGTAAAACTGAATTGTATGGTAAAATTCAATTGCAAGGTCAAATTCAATTGTATGCTATGTGTGGGAAAAAACATTTCACACCTGCCATTTCAGATGCATCAAATGTAGTTTTCCGCGGCCCGCTGGGCTATAATCAATAACATGCCTAGTGACGGAGCTGCAAGCAGCGAGAGAGAGCCTGCTTCATCTCCTATCACACCTCAGAGGAGACACATCAGGCCCACCACAGTCACACACACCACAGTCACACACACCACAGTCACACACACCACAGTCACACACACCACAGTCACACACACCACAGTGATACACACCACAGTCACACACACCACAGTCACACACACCACAGTGACACACACCACAGTCACACACACCACAGTCACACACACCACAGTCACACACACCACAGTCACACACCACAGTCACACACACCACAGTCACACACACCACAGTCACACACACCACAGTGATACACACCACAGTCACACACACCACAGTCACACACACCACAGTCACACACACCACAGTCACACACACCACAGTCACACACACCACAGTGATACACACCACAGTCACACACACCACAGTCACACACACCACAGTCACACACACCACAGTCACACACACCACAGTGATACACACCACAGTCACACACACCACAGTCACACACACCACAGTCACACACACCACAGTCACACACACCACAGTGACACACACCACAGTGATACACACCACAGTGACACACACCACAGTGACACAGACCACAGTGACACAGACCACAGTGACACACACCACAGTGATACACACCACAGTGACACAGACCACAGTGACACACACCACAGTGACACACACCACAGTGACACAGACCACAGTGACACACACCACAGTGACACAGACCACAGTGACACAGACCACAGTGACACACACCACAGTGACACAGACCACAGAGACACAGACCACAGTGACACACACCACAGTGACACACACCACAGTGACACACACCACAGTGACACACACCACAGTGACACAGACCACAGTGACACACACCACAGTGACACACACCACAGTGACACAGACCACAGTGACACACACCACAGTGACACACACCACAGTGACACAGACCACAGTGACACAGACCACAGTGACACACACCACAGTGACACAGACCACAGTGATACACACCACAGTGACACAGACCACAGTGACACAGACCACAGTGACACACACCACAGTGACACACACCACAGTGATACACACCACAGTGACACACACCACAGTGACACACACCACAGTGACACACACCACAGTGACACACACCACAGTGATACACATGCTCATTTGTAAGGATGCAACACCATAACAAAATACTTAATCTTAAATGTCTAAGTAGGACGTCATGTTTCATTACCTCTCTCTCTCTCTCTCTCTCTCTCATTCTTTCTCTCTCCCTTCTTCCCTCCCTCTGTAGGAGAAGCCTTGCTGGGCTCTCCTTAGGACACGGATGCCTGGCTCCTCTCCTCTTCCTTCCCCTGATGAAGTTTTTAGTGTGGCTGCAAATTTATGTTGGGGGACCCTGTCCCTCTCTCTCCATCCTCTGGCTCAATGCTCAGAGTGTTTTAGTTAGTGAAGCCTGGCCCAGGTGTTCAACATTAGCTTCAAGGTGTTTCAGGCCTCAAACATCAATCAGCAGCCTCCCGGGTGACGCAGCGGTCTAAGGCACTGCGTCACTACAGACCCGAGTTCAATCCCAGGCTGTGTCGCAGCCAGCCGTGACCGGGAGACCCATGAGGCGATACACAATTGGCCATGCGTCGTCCGGGTTAGGGGTGTGTTTGGCCGGCCGGGATGTCCTTGTTCCATTGCGCTCTAGCGACTCCTGTGGCGGGCTGGGCGTATGAACGCTGACACGGTCGGCAGTTATACGGTGTTTCCTCTAACACATTGGTTGGCTTCCAGGTTAAGCGTGCATTGTTTGTTTTTTCCATTTATATTTTGATGTTGGGCATTAGCATGTTACCAAGTGAGGTGTCACCTCATTAGTCAGTACGTGTTACACCTGTGCCAGTTCCCATCTTGTTAGTGGGAAGGTGTTTCACCTGTGCTGGCCCAGGTGATATTAAGAGTGGCTGGCCCAGTGCTCCAGTTGTGTTGAGAAAGGTGGAAGGTTAACACCTTTAGTTGACTCCCTATTTGATTTATAGAAAAAATTATCCTTTATCTGATCTTCCCTGTTTGCGTTTTGCTCCACTTTTTGGTTTGCTTTCCATTCCGAATACCCTGGCATATGGCATATACGGTATACTGCCCAAGACTAGCCTGTACCCTTGCATGTCACTTGATTGATGATTCCAGCATCATTGCATCGTAAGGTGTGATCAGGAGTAGGCTGTGAGACACAATAGGGAACAGATCATTCATTATCCTTTAACAAACCAAATACTTTCATTATGCATACAACAGCAGCACGGGAAAAACAATGTTCATTCCTTTGATAATTCATTAGCATCCATTGTCATGCACCACAGAAGTCCTGTATAGTATAGTGTACGGAAGTCAACTTATGCCGTGTGAATATTTCTTGTGACGCATGATCTGGCCTTCAATGATAAAAGAATGATACGCAATCAGAGCACAATCTGAGCAATGACGGATAACTTTGCAAATCTGAAAGCGCGCTCTGTATAGTTGTCCATTGTGACTCAATTGCAGCGTTCCGATTCTACAGAGGTACAGAACAACAGTTCTCTTCAAGGACAAACACCTCTATAGTCAACATTTAGAGGGTGTACTTGTAGATCAAGTTACAGACCTAGTCCTACTGTATCCTTTCAGACAGTCTCAGACAGACCTAGTCCTACTATATCCATTCATACAGTCTCAAAGAGACCTAGTCCTACTGTATCTATTCATACAGTCTCAGACAGACCTAGTCCTACTATATCCATTCATACAGTCTCAAACAGACCTAGTACTACTGTATCTATTCATACAGTCTCAAACAGACCTAGTCCTACTGCATCCATTCAGACAGTCTCAAACAGACCTAGTCCTACTGCATCCATTCAGACAGTCTCAAACAGACCTAGTCCTACTGTATCCATTCATACAGTCTCAAAGAGACCTAGTCCTACTGCATCCATTCAGACAGTCTCAAACAGACCTAGTCCTACTATATCCATTCAGACAGTCTCAAAGAGACCTAGTCCTACTGTATCCATTCAGACAGTCTCAGACAGACCTAGTCCTACTATATCCATTCATACAGTCTCAAAGAGACCTAGTCCTACTGTATCTATTCATACAGTCTCAAACAGACCTAGTCCTACTGTATCCATTCAGACAGTCTCAAACAGACCTAGTCCTACTGTATCCATCTAGTCCTGCTATATTCATTCCCAGTTTCTATTCACTACAGGTTTTGACCATGTCTAGGTCAGAACAACTGCGTCATCCAGAGGGGGTCCAAACATGACCAGGGGTCATATACACAGCTGGAGGACCCCCCGGACCCCACAGACCCTCCTCACAGTCCCCGTGTAGATCCTCTCAGGCCCAGGGACAAACCCAGGCTGTGCTGGAGGAAGGGAAAGGAGGAATGTTTATTAAAACTATATTACCAGTCTGTCTGACCCCCTTCATCATTTAACCATGTATTTAGAAATTCACCGTGGGGACAAACACACACACACACACACAGAAAAACACACATACACAACCCCCCCAGGGGCCTCTTCTCTACTCCACCAACCAACCAATGGGGCCCATTTCACTTCCCTACTATTTACAGCTTCTTAAATCGCTGTGATAAAGAAATAAAATACCTATCCTGATTGCTTTCTGTCTCCGGTGGGAGCCCGGCTGCCAAAATATGAACATGAACACATCCCTAATTAAATAACTCAGAGGCTCATAAGCCCTGGGAAGGGAGTGGGAACCAAACAGAAAAGCTCTCAGAAGAGCCATATTGACAGACAGACCCAAAGCTTTTGCTTCTACTCAGTCTAGCTCCAGCGGTCTGCTATTTCAATAAGGGAGCGAAAACCAGACTATATGACACAATCTCTCTTGGCCGGCTGACAAACTGCCTGACTGGTGTTAGTCTGTCGGTGTTTCTTCTTGTCTCTCAGTAGCAGTATATTCAGCAGGCAGCACTGTGGAGACAGGCCCCCGCTACGGTCTGTGTGAATACCATGTGTGTGTTGTCACGTCTAAGAGAGCTCTAAGAGAGTCCCACCTTTCTCCTTCTTTTCTCCTTTTTAATGTCGCTTGCTTTCCCCTTTTCTTTTTTACATCATCATTTATGATGTCACTGCTGCCACAGGTTTTGTGTTAGAAGAGGCCCAGCCGCCAGACCCCAAATCTGTCTTTCTTTTGCCGTTTAATCTCATTTGCAACATTAGGAATAAATCACATTATTGTCAGAGGAGTAATGTTAAGACCGTGAGGAGGGTCTATGGAAAACACATATGCAAGATTGAGTGTGCGCAATTAATTTTCATTAAACTAAATGTCAAACGGTAGATACTCGGTGCAGACTCACCCTGCCTTATGAGAAACACACACTTAAGGCGCCCGCATGCTTCTCATCCGAAACAGTTTGGAACAGTTTGTGCGTATATTATTACGACAATTTGTATGTATTTGTTAGTTTTGGTCTTCGGCAAGGCTTTTTCGCCTGTTTCGTGCACACCACATTTTTTCTAGAGGCAAGCCGAATTTTGGTAGCCGAAGTCTAGCCCCTAATTTTTTCATCTGAGAAATACTGCACCAAGCATCTTAGTTAGATGTAAAATAGTGCGACTAAGATCTCCTTGGCAAAAACGTCAAAATGAATGACATATTTATTGAGTTAGATTATTCTGACTATTTTGAGGAAGAGTATACTGGCTACGGTGTCTCAAGATGGACAAACAGTACTATTGCAACTTTTTGAAGTTTTTTAAGTGGAGGTCTTTTCAGGGAGTATGCGAGCACACTCATTCGGTTCACATAGCCAAGTTTGGCTAGGAGACAGCCGAACCGAAGCATGTGGAAGCCTTTACTGTGCTGCCTTGTGTCACATGAATTCCACCGAACGCTAAAACAAGCTTGCACATACAAAATAATGACTACTAAAACAAGATAAGTACTCTGCACACTTTAATTCTAAATGACTGTAACAGCTCTTTCTTTCCTAGTGCAGATATACATGGATAAGCATAATTGTCCCTGCTGTATCATTAACCAATATACTGTAGGATCGTCTTGAAATGTGTTCTATTCAAGTCCTGGCCAAAACTTGAGAGATCAAACAAAAAAAGAAAGAACTCACATCATCAAGTTATACAAATTATTGGAGAGGCAACACAAACACACATACACCATCTTAGGTCAGGACGTAGCCAGCAGTATACCACCCTGCATCCCACTGCTGGCTTGCTTCAGAAGCTAAGCAGGATTGGTCCTGGATAGGAAACCAGATGCTGCTGGAAGTAGTGTTGGAGAGCCAATAGGAGGCACCCTTTCCTCTGGTCTAAAAAGAAATAGCCCAATGCCCCAGGGCAGTGACATTGCCCTGTGTAGGGTGCTGTCTTTGGATGGGATGTTAAACAGGTGTCCTGACTCGCTGTGGTCACTAAAGATCCCATGGCACTTATTGTAAGAGTAAGGGTATTAACCCATGGTGTCCTGGCGAAATTCCCATTCTGTCGCTCATATCATCATGGCCACCTAATCATTCCCAGCTTCCAATAGGCTCATTCATCCCCCCTCCTCTCCCCTGTAACTATTCCCCAGGTTGTTGCTGTAAATGAGAATGTGTTCTCAGTCAACTAACTGGGTAAAATAAGGGTTCAATTAAAAGGGCTTTAATAGTTGTTTCATCTCAGGCTGTGAACTGTGTTAGAATCCAGGCGTATTTCACAGGGTTGTGTGTGGGAAAACGCTCTACTTCACTGGGTTGGCTTGCTAGTTGGTTAGCTGGCTGGTTGATGCCATTTCTTTCACCACAGAATGCATGCACCACAACCTTACCTCAGCCAGTCAAGCTGATCTGTGCCCTGGCACACGTAGCCATTTCCATTAGCAATACTGACTGCTAATAGGCCTGAGTCAACCTCTGCTCTGGAAAACACCATAAAGAGACAGTGTTGCCGTTCCATAACAACCCAGACTTTAAAAGATACTCCTAACTTATAGCAGGCCTCTGTACCGGTTGACCCCTGTACATAGTCTCGCTAATGTTATTTTACTGCTGCTCTTTAATTACTTGTTACTTTTTATTTCTTATTCATATTCGTATTTATTCATTTTTTTACTGCATTGTTGGTTAAGGGCTGGTAAGTAAGCATTTCACTGTAAGGTACCTGTTGTATTCGGTGCATGTGACAAAAACTATTTGCTTTTGATTTGAGTCATTGCTGAGGGCTGTTAAAATAAAAGCAACTTTTAAACATATTAATTACCTTTATGAAGTAAAAAAAAAAATAATGATTTCCTCATTTCAAATCAATAAAACAACTGTTTCTATTTCAACCCATTTCATGTGTAGCCATGTGCTCAAATTCAACCTTTGTCCACAGCTACCATGACATCTCTTTCTCCATGCAGTCCGGTCCATCTTTAGTGGTGAAAGATTATCATTGTTGCAAGACAGCAGGGGAGGACAGCTATAAGTTTTCTGCCTTCCTGTTCTTGATATTAAGAGAGGGACTAAAAAATATATCCAGCAGCTTGCTGAGAGAGAGAGAGAGAGAGAGAGAGAGAGAGAGAGAGAGAGAGAGAGAGAGAGAGAGAGAGAGAGAGAGAAAGAGAGAAAGGCTCCATCTTCCACATAAACAAGCAGTGGAGACATCTTTTGGAGACTAAAATAGCTATTGTGTCCCTTTAGCTCGACAGGGCTTTGAAGAAACAGGCTTTATTCTCAAAGTATAGGGAGAAAAATATGAAATTGAGCAAAAAGGATATAGAACAGCATGCTAATCTCCTCCTCTTGGATATAGAACAGCATGCTAATCTCCTCCTCTTGGATATAGAACAGCATGCTAATCTCCTCCTCTTGGATATAGAACAGCATGCTAATATCCTCCTCTTGGATATAGAACAGCATGCTAATCTCCTCCTCTTGGATATAGAACATATTAGGGAGAGCTAAAGAGAAAGAGAGAGAGAGAGAGAGAGAGAGAGAGAGAGAGAGAGAGAGAGAGAGAGGGGAGAGAGAGAGAGAGAGAGAGAGAGAGAGAGAGAGAGAGAGAGAGAGAGAGAGAGAGAGAGAGAGAGAGAGAGAGAGAGAGAGAGAGAGAGAGAGAGAGAGAGAGAGAGAGAGAGAGAGAGAGAGAGAGAGAGAGAGAGAGAGAGAGAGAGAGAGAGAGAGTGGGGGTTGGGGGTTGAGAGAGGAGCATTTCTGAAAAATAAAGAGCTTTACCCATTAATTCCCCACGGTGGGATTTTTTTCTCCATGTGGCGGGGTATAAAGGGAGACACTCCCAATAGCAAGGGGCTGTGACTAACGGCCTCTCCCTGACCTTTTTAACGTGTCACATTGTTCCAACACAATACAACAACCACTATCTACTCCTTTCCTCTCTCTCTCTGTCTTTCTCTCTCAATTCAATTGAAAGGGCTTTATTGGCATGGGAAACGTATGTTCACATTGCCAAAGCAAGTGAAATGGGTAATAAACAAAAGTGAAATAAACCAGAAATTGACAGTAAACACTCCACTCACAAAAGTTCCAAAATATTCTCTCTCTCTCTCAATCATACAACACTGATGGGTCATGTTTATTCATGAGGACAGTTCTTCCACATCAAAGGGTCCCATGGCAGCACACAAGATTACGGCTCCTCTTTCTCACCCTCCTTCTCTGAAAACGATGACAGAAATGTACTACTGTGGCGAGGCTTTGAAGCCATTTAATGATGCAACACAATTGTGGTCTGATGACATTTCAATTTAGATTTGCTGTCACAATATCAGTCAGACAACGTCAAACACTGCTCCACAATCCATTGTCACTTTCACCCGATTGTGTTGAACTAAAACGACAGCTGTTTGCGTGTAAATGCTTTATCAGCAAAAACTAGGATGTACACGCATAGCCTTGGTGATGAAAGTGTTCTCAATGAAGTTTCTCATTTCATAAATAGAGTTACCTGACAAGTTATAGTTTCAAAACAGTGCTGCCCAAAATCTCCTAGTTGGTTGCCGAGATAAACTTTGCATGAGCTGACAGCTTATTTTATCCTGTTCTCCCAACATATGTGTGCTTCTCTTCATCATTTTTCCATGTCATTATGTTCATCCATAAGCCAGACATCATGCTGGACAGGTTGCCTATGGGACTCCAGTGTTCCCAAACATGCAGGTTGAACCCAGATAAGTCTTGTCTGAATAAAGGGACATGTTCAGGACAGTGGTAAAGATCAGTCCAAATACTTTCTCAACTTCCTTCCACCTGTAAGAAAAGTGAGTGGACTCTGAAAATACCCCATCACACTATGACACTGCACCCCCTCTATCTGGTACTCTCTTTAATATCCCCCTCTATCTGCTACTCTCTTTAATATCCCCCTCTATCTGCTACTCTCTTTATTACCCCCTCTATCTGCTACTTTCTTTAATATCCCCCCTCTATCTGCTACTCTCTTTAATATCCCCTCTATCTGCTACTCTCTTTATTACCCCCTCTATCTGCTACTTTCTTTAATATCCCCTCTATCTGCTACTCTCTTTTATTATCCTCCCCTCTATCTGCTACTTTCTTTAATATCCTCCCCGCCTCTATCTGCTACTCTCTTTATTACCCCCTCTATCTGATACTCTCTTTATTATCCTCCCCTCTATCTGCTACTCTCTTTATTATCCTCCCCCATCTGATACTCTCTTTATTATCCTCCCCCTCTATCTGCTACTCTCTTTATTATCCTCCCCCTCTATCTGCTACTCTCTTTAATATCCTCCCCGCCTCTATCTGCTACTCTCTTTATTACCCCCTATTTGCTACTCTCTTTATTATCCTCCCCTCTATCTGCTACTCTCTTTATTATCCTCCCTCTATCTGCTACTCTCTTTATTACCCCCTCTATATGCTACTCTCTTTATTATCCCCCCTCTATCTGCTACTCTCTTTATTATCATCCCCCTCTATCTGCTACTCTCTTTATTACCCCCTCTATCTGCTACTCTCTTTATTATCCCCCTTTCTGCTACTCTCTTTATCCTCCCTATCTGCTACTCTCTTTATTACCCCCTCTATCTGCTACTCTCTTTATAATTCCCCCTCTATCTTCTACTCTCTTTATTATCCTCCCCTCTATATTCTACTCTCTTTATTATCCCCCCTCTTTCTGCTACTCTCTTTATCCTCTCCCTCTATCTGCTACTCTCTATATTATCCTCCCCCTCTATCTTCTACTCTCTTTATTATCCTCCCCACTCTATCTGCTACTCTCTTTATAATCCCCCTCTATCTGCTACTCTCTTTATAATCCTCCCCTCCCCGACTTGCCCTCTTTGCACTCAATCAGCCCTCGCTGGAACAACAGAGAACAACTGCTTCCTCTACACTTCCTGTGATCACAGGGTCCAAGCTGTCAGTTGGGGACAGGGGTCACGCGCTACGGAGAGAGGGAGAGAGACTGAAACTGTGTGTGTAATGTTTACTGTTAACTAGTTAAGGTAGTTGTTGTCTTTATTGATTTAGTTTTAGTTTTTTTACTTGCTTTGGAAATGTAAACACGTTTCCTATGCCAATAAAGCCCCTATGAATTGAATTGAGAGGAGGGCTGGGAGAGAGAGGAGGGCTGGGAGAGAGAGGAGGGCTGGGAGAGAGAGGGCTGGGAGAGAGAGAGCTTGGAGAGAGAGGAGGGCTGGGAGAGAGAGGAGGGCTGGGAGAGAGAGAGCTTGGAGAGAGAGGAGGGCTGGGAGAGAGAGGAGGGCTGGGAGAGAGAGGAGGGCTGGGAGAGAGAGGGCTGGGAGAGAGAGAGCTTGGAGAGAGAGGAGGGCTGGGAGAGAGAGAGCTTGGAGAGAGAGGAGGGCTGGGAGAGAGTGGAGGGCTGGGAGAGAGAGAGCTTGGAGAGAGAGGAGGGCTGGGAGAGAGTGGAGGGCTGGGAGAGAGAGAGCTTGGAGAGAGAGGAGGGCTGGGAGAGAGTGGAGGGCTGGGAGAGAGAGGAGGACTGGGAGAGAGAGGAGGGCTGGGAGAGAGAGGGCTGGGAGAGAGAGAGCTGGGAGAGAGAAGAGGGCTGGGAGAGAGAGGAGGACTGGGAGAGAGAGGAGGACTGGGAGAGAGAGGAGGGCTGGGAGAGAGAGGAGGGCTGGGAGATAGAGAGCTGGGAGAGAGAAGAGGGCTGGGAGAGAGAGGGCTGGGAGAGAGAGGAGGGCTGGGAGAGAGAGGAGGACTGGGAGAGAGAGGAGGACTGGGAGAGAGGAAGACTGGTAGAGAGAGGAGGACTGGGGTCGAGAGGGAGGACTGGGAGAGAGAGGAGGACTGGGGTTGAGAGGGAGGACTGGGAGAGAGAGGAGGACTGGGGTCGAGAGGGAGGACTGGGGTAGAGAGGGAGGACTGGGAGAGAGGAAGACTGGTAGAGAGAGGAGGACTGGGGTCGAGAGGGAGGACTGGGGTAGAGAGGGAGGACTGGGAGAGAGAGGAAGACTGGGGTCGAGAGGGAGGACTGGGAGAGAGAGGAGGACTGGGGTCGAGAGGGAGGACTGGGGTAGAGAGGGAGGACTGGGAGAGAGGAAGACTGGTAGAGAGAGGCAACAGGGAGAGAGAGGAGGACTGGGAGAGAGAGGAGGACTGGGAGAAGTGTGTAGAAGTTATGGAGTAGTAAAATAAAACAGACAAACTTCCTGTTGTTTTACAACGTCATTGTTTACATCATGGTCACTGTTGACCTGTTGCTGCATCGTTTTAAACATGCACAGATTTCTTCCTGTCAAACTAGTGGAAACACCTGGAAACACACGCCACGTTTTGAATATCTAACTGTGACATTGTCTAGCTAACTGCAGACTGTGTCACAATCCCCCTGCTCTATAAAGACTGAGTTCCACCCAGAGTTAGACCTCTCCTTGTCTGTCAGTAAGGAGGCGTACAGTCATTCCTCTCTCAGAGTCAAAAATCCAACTGATCAAACAACACCCAAGGCTAGGCACTATTCCTAAAAATATACAGCATTTAGCAACAGGAAAGATGCAGGCACATTGCTCAATCCTCATCTTAACAGGGTTTACAGTGTGATTTAATCCCTTCTGCTTGTGTACCATCTTTTCCTTTGTGTGTGTGTGTGTGTGTGTGTGTGTGTGTGTGTGTGTGTGTGTGTGTGTGTGTGTGTGTGTGTGTGTGTGTGTGTGTGTGTGTGTGTGTGTGTGTGTGTGTGTGTGTGTGTGTGTGTGTGTGTACGGGCTGCCCTCAAATCACAGTATTACAGCTCACTTTCTCACACATACGTTTACAGGCTAGCAAATGTTCTCTGGCCCAGTGATGCTTTTGAACTTTCCTGTGAAGGTCTTTCAGACCGTTAAGGGGTCCTTAAGGCAGGTCTGCACGTTTCATTTCCTCTGTCCTACTTGATGATTTTAATGGTTATGAGCTTTTTATGATTGCCAGTTGCTGCTCTCTGTCCAACAACCTACCCAGAAGGCTATAAGGACCGTGCCAAATGACAGTAAACACAAAATCACAAGATCCTTTGAGGGACTCTGTAGCCTCTCTGTAGAGAATCTTCTTGTAGAATATCTGGCACCGCTACAAGTATTTCAGAGTGGAGAATCTGCACCAAGAAAAATCATTGGCGAACTGTGTCATTGCTAAGCATTTCTGATTCAGCCAAAGATCATAGGAGGTGAGATCAGACACTAGCCTACATAGCAAAAATAAAGCTACGATTTTCCAACTAGTCAGATAGAAGCTGAGCCGTTACAGCTACAGTGTAAAACTGAATGTGTGTGTGTGTGAAACTGAGTGTAAACCACAGCCTCAGATGCGTTTCCCCTCTGAGTAAAGGCACATGTCGTTGCGCCACCAGAAGAAGACACCACATCATCCGCCCCCGTTGTCTCCGACACATCCCGTTGATGCAGAGTAATAGGACTTGAACTATTCCTGTTAATCACTCCTGTGAAAAAACAAAGGCTACAGTTGAGGTTGGGGTGCAGTTCTCATAAAGCAGAGAATAAAACGGTGTATTTCTTTACACTGCTATTCACTTTATGATTTCTCTGAGCAATGTCGAAGATATAACGTCTATATAACATATATATAACGTCTATGTCACGTCTATGTCACGTCTATGTCACGTCTATGTGTTATGTCAAGGGGCATAACACTCCTATATCGCCTGTAGTATTCTCACAACCTTGAGCATTTTGAGCAAATACTACCACCACATGGGGAAAATACAAGCTAGAGTACAACGTCCCCTGTATCACATTAACATGCACCTCTGGAACCTCTCCATCATGTAGCCTAGCGCACCTCAACTTCAAAACCCGATGATGAAATAAAGAAGAAGAAAAAAACATCAATATATTACATGGATGAGCGTCTAAATGAATATTGCATTAGGGAGAAGAGAACAGCCACAGTATGAAGATGAGCTTTGAGGTATAAAACATTATCAGGGAAACTTTCCAAGGAGATCATCTGTAGAAGGGTGATGTTTCCCACTCTCCAACCCAAAGGAGCGTCGCTCTGGAGCAGTGGATATAAATGGTGGACGAGGTGTGAGGAAAGATAAGGCCTGACATCAAACGTTAGGGGGACCACGGCCTCTCTGAATCATATACATGTAGTATCTACTGCCTCTATATTCTGCTCATATAATAAGCAATGATTCTCCAGAGGGTTTCCCCATTATGATGGCATCTCTGCCATAGTTCCAGACCATATTATGATGGCATCTCTCCCATAGTTCCAGACCATATTATGATGGCATCTCTCCCATAGTTCCAGACCATAGTATGATGCCATCTCTGCCATAGTTCCAGACCATATTATGATGGCATCTCTGCCATAGTTACAGACCATATTATGATGCCATCTCTGCCATAGTTCCAGACCATATTATGATGCCATCTCTGCCATAGTTCCAGACCATATTATGATGCCATCTCTCCCATAGTTCCAGACCATATTATGATGGCATCTCTGCCATAGTTCCAGACCATATTATGATGGCATCTCTGCCATAGTTCCAGACCATATTATGATGCCATCTCTGCCATAGTTCCAGACCATAGTATGATGCCATCTCTGCCATAGTTCCAGACCATATTATGATGGCATCTCTCCCATAGTTCCAGACCATAGTATGATGCCATCTCTGCCATAGTTCCAGACCATATTATGATGGCATCTCTGCCATAGTTACAGACCAAATTATGATGCCATCTCTGCCATAGTTTCAGACCATATTATGATGCCATCTCTCCCATAGTTCCAGACCATATTATGATGCCATCTCTGCCATGGTTCCAGACCCTATTATGATTCCATCTCTGCCATAGTTCCAGACCATATTATGATTCCATCTCTGCCATAGTTCCAGACCCTTCCACACCCCTGAGGGAACTAGGCCTAGTTTGTATATGTAATGACAGACAGTAGTCTTGTGTTCTTTCACTGTGTTTCAGACTTTTATAGTAGTTATTCTCTACTATTTGCTTTGGCATTGTGACTGTGTGTCTTCCTGTCTGTGGCTCTGTATGTCAGGTGGATTGGTAGTTCAATTCACACTCAATCAAAACAGATTGATGTGTAGGCCACATATAGCTTCAAAACACATTCTATTCCGGCGATATGAATGGAGTTACTGTTTGGAAAATGTGTCTTGAGTCTGGTTCACACAGGTCTGAGTCAGACAGTTTTTGTTGGAAAGCGAGACGTAAGGTCTAATCTTTCCAACATGTCACATCAGGATCATGACGTTGTTACTGAATAAGATATGCCATTAAAAAAAAAGAATGTCATCGCCATCCTTAACCTTTGTATTAGCAAAAAGGTGATTACCGAACTGGTGCATCAAGATGTTTCTATTAGCTTAATTCAAGGATTATCCTACTGTAATGATGCAGAGCCTTGAGTGACTATAGTCAAACCATATGACTGTACCACACCCAAGGAACTAGAAGCTCAGTGTTCCCCCTATACTCATTTAGATGGCATCCCAATGGAATCCTGGGATGCGGCAGGTAGCCTAGTGGTTAGAGTGTTGGGCCAGTAACTGAAAGGTTGCTGGATTGAATCCCCGAGCTGACAAGGTAAAAATATGTTGTTCTGCCCCTGAACAAGGCAGTTAACCCACTGTTCCCCGGTAGGCCGTCATTGTAAATAAGAAATTGTTCTTAACTGACTTGTCTAGTTAAATAAAGGTTAAATTTCAAATAAAAAGGATGGCATCTCAAGAAGAACAGCGGTCTAAGGCACTGCATCTCAGTGCTAGAGGTGTCACTACAGACCCCGGTTTGATTCCAGGCTGTATCACAACCGGCCGTGATTGGGAATCCTATAGGGCGGTGCATAATTGGCCCAGCGTTGTCCGGGTTAGGGGAAGGTTTGGCCGGGGTAGGCTGTCATTGTAAATAAGAATTTTGTTCTTAACTGACTTGCCTAGTTAAATAAAAAAACATATAGAATATCGCATTTAGAATTTGCAGGAAACTAGCTTTAAAACTTTAAATGTTCTCTCCGCTCAATGGCAAAATGTGTAGAATTGCAGGAAGTTCGCTTTAAAACAGTAAAATATTGTCTCTGCGGCCAAGAGGGGGTCCACTAAAATGTCTGTTCTGAGATGGCGCCATTGGCCACTACCACCCCTCTTATAAACACTGATAAGCCTAACACCTACTATGATTTGGCTATGACACCCCAAGCACAACAAGCTCTTGCTAGGTGTGACCTACAGTGTGTACTGTACAGCCCAACTCGAAAGAACAAGAGTTTTTTGCAATGAAAGAATTCAGTAATGGCAACCTTAAAGCGGAGGTCAACAAAGTCTCACAAGGACTTTAAATAAAAGTGCAGATGCAAATTGGAACATGCATTTTCAGTTTGTCATCATCAGCGCTTGGACTCAAGGGAGGCTATAGTACCATAGTTCAGTAACTAACTCTTTACAATATATATGCCATTTAGCAGACATTTAGCAGACACTTTTTTTTCCAGACAGACACAGACAGACATACAGACACAGAGACAGACATACCTGTGAGACAGACAGACAGAGACACAGACATGGCTGTGACTGTACTAAGTACACATCAGTGCTTCAGTCTGAATGGATGACTACAGAAGCACCCAGTGACCCTCATCCGCGAATATTACACCCTATACTTCACACCATCCCAGGTGAATAGGAGGAAGGGAGGACCATACTGTCTTCATTGGCTACGCTGTAGATTCCCTTTCCTCTTCCACCTGACTCCCATTTCCAGCTAACCTATCATCCACAACAGTTGAGCTGGTGAGCTGGACTTGAGGGCTGATGTCCTGAAGAGATAACCTTACCGGCAACACAGGAGACCCTCATAATATACAGACAGACCACTTTCAAAATACTCAGGTCTGTTTACATCTGCATGTGATTTAAGACACAACCTCTAGTGACAAAACAAGATTATTTGCTTTTATAAACCAGGTGGTTCGAGCCCTGAATGCTGATTGGCTGAAAGCTGTGGTGTATCAAACTGTAAACTATGGGTTGCGTCGTGCATAGGAATAGCCCTTATTCATGGTATATTGTCCATATTCTTTATTTAACCTGATATCATATACCATACCACACCTCCTCTGGCTTAAATATAGCATTACATACACCGGTGTCTGGGGTGTGTATGCAAGGGTGTGTGTCTTCTTTCTCTCCTCTCTCTTTCTCTCATTACCACTCTCCTCTCTCTAGGCTCCGGGCATGCACTGACTCATCAATACAAGAGGAGTGGCAGCACCATAAAAGTTTTCTCCGGCCTCCCAAACAGAGTTGCTTCCCTCCCAGTCTCTCTGCCACCCAAACAGAAAGCTGACCCCGTCCCAGCCTCTCTGCCTCCCAAAACAGAGGGCTGCCCCCCTGCCAGTCTTTCTGCCTCTCTCCATGCAGAAGGTAGCTACTTCCCTCCCAGCCTCTCTCCATGCAGCAGTTAGCTACTTCCCTCCCAGCCTCTCTCCATGCAGCAGTTAGCTACTTCCCTCCCAGCCTCTCTCCATGCAGCAGTTAGCTACTTCCCTCCCAGCCTCTCTCCATGCAGCAGTTAGCTACTTCCCTCCTAGCCTCTCTCCATGCAGCAGTTAGCTACTTCCCTCCCAGCCTCTCTCCATGCAGCAGTTAGCTACTTCCCTCCCAGCCTCTCTCCATGCAGCAGTTAGCTACTTCCCTCCCAGCCTCTCTCCATGCAGCAGTTAGCTACTTCCCTACTAGCCTCTCTCCATGCAGCAGTTCGCTGGGGCAGGGGGTGGGGCAGGGGGTGTGGCTGGGGGTGTGGCTGGGTTGAACAGAAAGGAGGGAATGTCTTGTAAAGATTTGTATGGTCTTGGAATTCTTTCCAGCCCCAGTGTCAGTACCTTGCTCCTCATCTACAGGGCCAACTGTCCACTTAAATCTTCAGTTCAGGCTCCCTGTACTAAAAGGGTCTTGGGTTGAGTTTTGGCTAGTCCCAGGCAACTTGCAGTCAACTCCTGGACGTACAAATAAGAACAATATCAGATAAGTCTCGCAGGAAGTCTATAAACATTTACATTTTCTTTCAAGTGCTGTTTATGGATATTTTATCTCCTATCTAGGACGTTAAGAACATGGTGAAAACAGACGCAGGCAGGAGGAATCCGGGGTGGACGGTGAATCAAAATGCGGCAGGCCTGACAGCGACCCCGGCCTGTTGACCATAATAGGTGCTGAGAGGGTCTGGTGGAGCGACTACAGACCCAGGCTCTGTCTGGTCCACAGGAATGCCTGAAGAGTTATGGGATGGTACCAGCGCTGGGGGTGGGAGAGATTGAGCTACCAACCGTATGTCTTTAATGACAGGAAACCGACAGCAACCAGAGCAGGGTTCAGGCTGGGAGAGAGGAGAGAGGGAGGAGAGAGAGAGGAGAGAGGAGAAGGGTCTTGGAGGTTTCTCTGTAGGTTCTGTCGAGGCGAGGGGACCGTCTCCTCTGCTGCCTGATAGCCAGTATTAAACTACTACAGGTCTGCTCTATATTAGTATTAAATTACTACAGGTCTGCTCTATATTAGTATTAAATTACTACAGGTCTGCTCTATATTAGTATTAAATTACTACAGGTCTGCTCTATATTAGTATTAAACTACTACAGGTCTGCTCTATATCACTATTAAACTACTACAGGTCTGCTCTATATTAGTATTAAACTACTACAGGTCTGCTATATATCACTATTAAACTACTACAGGTCTGCTCTATATTAGTATTAAACTACTACAGGTCTGCTCTATATTAGTATTAAACTACTACAGGTCTGCTCTATATCACTATTAAACTACTACAGGTCTGCTCTATATTAGTATTAAACTACTACAGGTCTGCTATATATCACTATTAAACTACTACAGGTCTGCTCTATATTAGTATTAAACTACTACAGGTCTGCTCTATATCACTATTAAACTACTACAGGTCTGCTCTATATCACTATTAAACTACTACAGGTCTGCTCTATATTAGTATTAAATTACTACAGGTCTGCTCTATATTAGTATTAAACTACTACAGGTCTGCTCTATATTAGTATTAAATTACTACAGGTCTGCTCTATATCACTATTAAACTACTACAGGTCTGCTCTATATTAGTATTAAATTACTACAGGTCTGCTCTATATTAGTATTAAACTACTACAGGTCTGCTCTATATCACTATTAAACTACTACAGGTCTGCTCTATATTAGTATTAAATTACTACAGGTCTGCTATATATCACTATTAAACTACTACAGGTCTGCTCTATATTAGTATTAAACTACTACAGGTCTGCTATATATCACTATTAAACTACTACAGGTCTGCTCTATATTAGTATTAAACTACTACAGGTCTGCTCTATATCACTATTAAACTACTACAGGTCTGCTCTATATCACTATTAAACTACTACAGGTCTGCTCTATATTAGTATTAAATTACTACAGGTCTGCTCTATATTAGTATTAAATTACTACAGGTCTGCTCCATATCACTATTAAACTACTACAGGTCTGCTCTATATTAGTATTAAATTACTACAGGTCTGCTCTATATCACTATTAAACTACTACAGGTCTGCTCTATATTAGTATTAAATTACTACAGGTCTGCTCTATATTAGTATTAAACTACTACAGGTCTGCTCTATATCACTATTAAACTACTACAGGTCTGCTATATACACTACTACAGGTCTTCTCCATTTGAGTATTAAATTACTACAGGTCTGCTCTATAAACTACTACAGGTCTGCTCTATAAACGACTACAAGTCTGCTCTATAAACCACTACAGGTCTACTCTATAAATTAAAACAGGTCTGTGCTATACTAGTATTAAATTACTACAGGTAAATTACTACACTCCCACCAAGGCACCTGCAAGTTACCAGACATTTCTGGGGGGAATGGCCCCAGCCCTCACCCTCTGATCCAACAGGTCCCAGACGTGCTCAATGGGATTGACATCCGGGCACTTTGCTGGCCATGGCAGAACACTGACATTCCTGTCTTGCAGGAAATCACGCACAGAACGAGCAGTATGGCTGGTGGCACTGTCATGCTGGAGGGTCATGTCAGGATGAGCCTGCAGGAAGGGTACCACATGAGGGAGGAGGATGTCTTCCCTGTGACGCACAGCGTTGAGATTGCCTGCAATGACAACAAGCTCAGTCCAATGCTGCTGTGACACACCGCCCCAGACCATGACGGACCCTCCACCTCCAAATCGATCCCGCTCCAGAGTACAGACCTCAGTGTAACGCTCATTCCTTCAACGATAAACGCGAATCCGACCATCACCCCTGGTGAGACAAAACCGTGACTCGTCAGTGAAGAGCACTTTTTGCCGGTCCTGTATGGTCCAGCGACGGTGGGTTTGTGCCCATAGGCAACGTTGTTGCCGGTGATGTCTGGTGAGGACCTGCCTTACAACAGGCTTACAAGCCCTCAGTCCAGCCTCTCTCAGCCTATTGCGGACAGTCTGAGCACTGATGGAGGGATAGTGCGTTCCTGGTGTAACTCGGGCAGTTGTTGTTGCCATCCTGTACCTGTCCCACAGGTGTGATGTTCGGATGTACCGATCATGTGCAGGTGTGCAGGTGTTGTTACAAGTGGTCTGCCACTGCGAGGACCATCAGATGTCCGTCCTGTCTCCCTGTAGCGCTGTCTTAGGCGTCTCGCAGTACGGACATTGTCATTTATTGCCATGGCCACATCTGCAGTCCTTATGCCTCCTTGCAGCATGCCTAAGGCACGTTCACACAGAGGAGTAGGGACCCTGGCTATCTTTCTTTTGGTGTTTTTCAGAGTCAGTAGAAAGGCCTCTTTAGTGTCCTAAGTTTTCATAACTGTGACCTTAATTGCCTACCGTCTGTAAGCTGTTAGTGTCTTAACGACCGTTCCACAGGTGCATGTTTATTAATTGTTTATAGATCATTGAACAAGCACGGGAAACAGTGTTTAAACACATTTACAATGAAGATCTGTGAAGTTAATAACCCCTAATGTAGAGGGAGGGGGATAATAACCCCTAATGTAGAGGGAGGGGGATAATAACCCCTAATGTAAAGGGAGAGGGATAATAACCCCTAATGTCAAGACAGAGGGATAATAACCCCTAATGTAAAGGGAGAGGGATAATAATCCCTAATGTAAAGGCAGAGGGATAATAACCCCTAATGTAAAGGCAGAGGGATATTAACCCCTAACGTGAAGGCAGAGGGAAAATAACCCCTAATGTAAAGGGAGAGGGATAATAACCCCTAATGTAGAGGGAGGGGGATAATAACCCCTAATGTAAAGGGAGAGGGATAATAACTCCTAATGTCAAGGCAGAGGGATAATAACCCCTAACGTGAAGGCAGAGGGATAATAACCCTTAATGTCAAGGGAGAGGGATAATAACCACTAATGTAAAGGGAGAGGGATAATAACCCCTAATGTCAAGGCAGAGGGAGAATTACCCTCTAATGTAAAGGGAGAGGGATAATAACCCCTAATGTAGAGGGAGGGGGATAATAACCCCTAATGTAAAGGGAGAGGGATAATAACCCCTAATGTCAAGACAGAGGGATAATAACCCCTAATGTAAAGGGAGAGGGATAATAATCCCTAATGTAAAGGCAGAGGGATAATAACCCCTAATGTAAAGGCAGAGGGATATTAACCCCTAACGTGAAGGCAGAGGGAAAATAACCCCTAATGTAAAGGGAGAGGGATAATAACCCCTAATGTCAAGGCAGAGGGAAAATTACCCTCTAATGTAAAGGGAGAGGGATAATAACCCCTAATGTAGAGGAAGGGGGATAATAACCCCTAATGTAAAGGGAGAGGGATAATAACCCCTAATGTAAAGGGAGAGGGATAATAACCCCTAATGTAGAGGGAGGGGGATAATAACCCCTAATGTAAAGGGAGAGGGATAATAACCCCTAATGTCAAGGCAGAGGGATAATAACCCCTAACGTGAAGGCAGAGGGATAATAACCCCTAATGTCAAGGGAGAGGGATAATAATCCCTAATGTAAAGGCAGAGGGATAATAACCCCTAATGTAAAGGCAGAGGGATATTAACCCCTGTCCCACAGGTGTGATGTTCGGATGTACCGATCATGTGCAGGTGTGCAGGTGTTGTTACAAGTGGTCTGCCACTGCGAGGACCATCAGATGTCCGCCTGTCTCCCTGTAGCGCTGTCTTAGGCGTCGCAGTACGGACATTGTCATTTATTGCCATGGCCACATCTGCAGTCCTTATGCCTCCTTGCAGCATGCCTAAGGCACGTTCACACAGAGGAGTAGGGACCCTGGCTATCTTTCTTTTGGTGTTTTTCAGAGTCAGTAGAAAGGCCTCTTTAGTGTCCTAAGTTTTCATAACTGTGACCTTAATTGCCTACCGTCTGTAAGCTGTTAGTGTCTTAACGACCGTTCCACAGGTGCATGTTCATTAATTGTTTATAGATCATTGAACAAGCACGGGAAACAGTGTTTAAACACATTTACAATGAAGATCTGTGAAGTTAATAACCCCTAATGTAGAGGGAGGGGGATAATAACCCCTAATGTAGAGGGAGAGGGATAATAACCCCTAATGTAGAGGGAGGGGGATAATAACCCCTAATGTAAAGGGAGAGGGATAATAACCCCTAATGTCAAGGCAGAGGGATAATAACCCCTAACGTGAAGGCAGAGGGATAATAACCCCTAATGTCAAGGGAGAGGGATAATAATCCCTAATGTAAAGGGAGAGGGAAAATTACCCTCTAATGTCAAGGCAGAGGGACAACAACCCCTAATGTAAAGGCAGAGGGATAATAACCCCTGATGTAAAGGCAGAGGGAAAATAACCCCTAATGTAAAGGCAGAGGGATAATAACCCCTAATGTAAAGGGAGATGGATAATAACCCCTAATGTAAAGGGAGAGGGATAATAACCCCTAATGTAATGTAAAGGCAGAGAGATAATAACCCCTAATGTAAAGGCAGAAGGATAATAACCCCAAGTGTAAAGGGAGAGGGATAATAACCCCTAATGTAAAGGCAGAGGGATAATAACCCCTAATGTAAAGGCAGAGGGATAATAACCCCTAATGTAGATGGAGGGGGATAATAACCCCTAATACAAATGGAGAGGGACAATAACCCCTAATGTAAAAGCAGAGGGATAATAACCCCTAATGTAAAGGGAGAGGGATAATAACCCCTAATGTAAAGGGAGAGGGATAATAACCCCTAATGTAGAGGGAGGGGGATAATAACCCCTAATGTAAAGGGAGAGGGATAATTACCCCTAATGTAGAGCGAGGGGGATAATAACCCTTAATGTAAAGGGAGAGGGATAATAACCTCTAATGTAAAGGCAGAGGGATAATAACCCTTAATGTAAAGGCAGAGGGATAATAACTCCTAATGTAAAGGCAGAGGGATAATAACCCCTAATGTAAAGGCAGAGGGATAATAACCCTTAATGTAAAGGCAGAGGGATAATAACCCCTAATGTAAAGGCAGAGGGATAATAACCACTAATGTAAAGGCAGAGGGATAATAACCCTTAATGTAAAGGGAGAGGGATAATAACTCATAATGTAAAAGCAGAGGGATAATAACCGCTAATGTGAAGGAAGAAGGATAATAACCCTTAATGTAAAGGGAGAGGGATAATAACTCCTAATGTAAAGACAGAGGGATAATAACCCTAATGTAAAGACAGAGGGATAATAACCCCTAATGTAAAGGGAGAGGACTCAGACTGCTTCTGAGTTTAGCAGCCGCACATACAGTAGCCTACCCTGACAGACTCAGAATAGCTTCCTCTACCCCAAACCTTCAATTTGCAAAAGAAAGAAGGCTTTTCAATCACGTCTTCTCCATGTTGTGGCAACACCTAGAATTGTGAATTGACCTTCTCTGTGGAGAGAAGACTGTGTTGAGCTGAGAGGGGATCATTTGGAGGGTTTGGGGAAGCAACCCCACCAGGAAAGAGAGCATTTACGGTTCTTAATTGCTTTGGCAAGTGAAGAGACTTGCCTTTGGACGCACGTAAATTCAACTGCACCAGGTCAGTATTTAACAAGTTACATTTTCACATCAGGCTACTACTGGCCACATGACATTCCAGTAGTGCCCAGCAGGATAGGATACTGTGACTAGGATACCTGGAGGATCATGGGTAGTCATGTAACAAGGAAGGAATGCAATCTCTGTCACCTGGCAACCTGAATTGGAGCCCCACAAAAAATAGCCTGGCAACGCAGAATTCCTCAACAATGTACAGCTTGGAGTTGTGGCCCAGCGGCTCAATAGTGTTTCCGGTGCTGATCCTGACCAGACTCCTCCTACGTGTGAACAATGTGGTCGGGTGCATTTATTCAAGGCTGGCTTTTTTGCATCTACATTTAGACATGATCCTTTAATTGAACGGGGTTTGACTCAAAACGCTTTGTTTTTGCAGCTTCACTGCAGCGCTCGTCCCCCATTTTTCTTTGCCCCTTTTGGGGCTTTGTTTCCACCACCATATGGTGCAGGCCTTGTGGAAGCAATCCACTAAAAACAACAGGCAGGCCTGCACTTACACACTGATTTTTTAACGCCACAAGAGAATGAATCGCTCCCTTGTTTAGCATTCTGCAAATGACCCAGGATAATTTCTTGTTCTCAAATTAATTAGATTAGTTCAATGGGTTACAGGGATATTGCAATAAGGTGCATGGGAATGAGGGGGAGATGACGGCGTAATCAGCCACCAGCGTTCAACCTTTCCTTCCTTAATGAGCAGGTTCACACCACCCTTTCTAGAACTCTAATGCATTAAACACACTGAGAGTCTCACTGCAGATAGACCTATGATAGACCACCAGTAGACTGCAGATAGACTGCCGATAGACCTACGATAGACCACCAGTAGACTGCAGATAGACCTACGATAGACCACCAGTAGACTGCAGATAGACCTACGATAGACCACCAGTAGACTGCAGATAGACCTACGATAGACCACCAGTAGACTGCAGATAGACCTACGATAGACCACCAGTAGACTGCAGATAGACCGCCGATAGACCACCAGTAGACTGCAGATAGACCTACGATAGACCACCAGTAGACTGCAGATAGACCTACGATAGACCACCAGTAGACTGCAGATAGACTGCCGATAGATCGCAGATAGACCGCCGGTAGACTGCAGATAGACTTATCACAGTTCCTTATCAAATCAATCAAATCAATCAAATCAAATGTTATTTGTCACATAAACACGGTTAGCAGATGTTAGTGCGAGTGTAGCGAAATGCTTGTGCTTCTAGTTCCGACCATGCAGTAGTATCTAACAAGTAATCTAACAATTTCACTACAACTACCTTGTACACACAAGTGTAAAGGAATGAATACGAGTATGTACATATAAATATATATATATATATATATATATATATAAATATTCTCTTGTGAGATGAAAAGAGCTACCTGCTGCGTACCGACCCGCCAGTGACGAACCGACCGACTATAGAGATGCTCGTCAGTGGCCAACAACTTGACTTTGAGCCAATCAGAGGGCACGAAGCCAACCAAAAAAAAGGGGGAAAGATAGAACATCTATGGATGAGCCAGTCACACTTCATATGCAATGTAAGCTATTAGATGGTAGCTAGCTCAGTGCACAGACACAATGCACACAACACTGGCTAGGTACAATAACGAAGTTCTACAAAATACCAACAGCACAGATAGCTTGGAATCTCTAAACCTTAAGCAATATGCATGGATATGCATTGGCAAGCAATGCTTCTACCACCTAGTTTGGAGTATTTTCAAAGGTACCTCAACCCCAATTTCAGCCTTTGTCCAACCCATTGAATAAAAAAATTAAAAAGATGCATTCAGGTGAGAAGTTGTGGGTGGGGGAACTTGCTCATAAATATTCATTGTGGGGGTGGGTAAACGTAGCTGTACCTGATCCCAACACTTTTCCACTAAAGCGTACTTACCAGAAGTCCACTGGCACGCTCTGATAATAAAATAATGCAAATACGTCTATGGACAGTTACAGTGGTAAGACGATGAGTTCCTAACATCTACTGCCACTTGCAGTGTAAGGTTGAATCCCCCATGGGATGCAAACAAAATGTTTAAATGTGGACTGTACTGGGAATAAAAGTGCAATCATCACCTTGAAAATGAAAATTAGGGGCTCAATTCAATCCAACCCGTATTGCAGTATTTACCCTGTAGCTCTTTTTCCTGTGGTCAATGTAACTCACAGATTGGTCTTGGGTACTGTATGAAACCCTACAACTACTACCAGGTCGACCACCTTTCACAGCTATGCTTTCACTTTTCAATTAAAAGTGTGTGGGCACGAAATGAATATTGTAAATTAGAACTCACAATTATGGATCTATGAGCAAACTGTCTTAGCCAACTGCGCTGCCAATCATTCATAGCGGTTGAGGAAAAAATCGAACAAGTTGCCATGACCACCATTGTCATCTATTTCTTGTTACGATGAATGTAGCTATGAATATAAACATATAATCCTCATAGCCTACATGTTTTTTCTTCTTCGTAAAAGCACATAGATGTGTTTGAAACGGTAAGCAAAAACGTTGAATTTGGTCACATGCGGAAATCTGCCTTAATGCCTTTTGAATTACCTCAGTAGTCTAGTCAAGGAAACATCATGCAAAATATATTGGCACACTCCATTTACCAAGGCCACTGCCAAATAATGCACGCTGTCACCTGCTTTTATAGTTAGCCCAGCACATCTAGAAGGGGGTGTGTTTCATACCGAACCGCTTCCTTGAGATGACGTAGAGGCACTGCTTGCTGTTTGGGGTTTTATGATGGGTTTCTGTACAGGCCTATGTGACATCAGCTGATGTAAAAAATACTTTATAAATACATTTGATTGATTGATCACAATTTCAATGGTAGAGTTGAACTGCTACAGGCAAAAAGAGTGAGATTTACTATTCAAATACCAAAATAGATACTTTTGCAACTAACTGTCAAAATTAAGAACAGAATGTATGTGTTTCACTATAACTAAGCCTAAAACATTTGGTTTTAGATGAAAAAACTATTATTTCATGAAAGTTACTCTTTAACAAGGCTGAGTGGCTGACAACTTCCAAGGTCTTTGCTGTGTGAACACAAAAGAGATTGACTGCCGACACTGTTCAGAGGTGCTAAGTATTGTTGGCAGGCATGTGTCTGAGCTTTAATGGCACTATTCTTTCAGAAGACATCATTTCAACTACAAGCACATGCCGGGTACAAGTCGTTGTTCTTTCTGCGGTTCATAATTGCTTCACTTGGTGATGTTGGATAACGTTGCGAAGTGGCAGAAAGACAAAGATGGCCACCCAGAGTTTCAAGTCTACTCATCAGTCAAAGAGACAATCATCTTGCTCTGAGTAATGATTATACTCTTCTCAAATTACTCCATGTTCCAAGTTACACAGGTGTTACTTCCATCGTGTTCTGGGACATATGAGCAAATTCTCTGTGGTATGAAGCGATCAAAAATACTTTAAACCTTGAACCAAGAACAATGGACATCCAAAGCTCATCTGCCTTGCATTGTGTAGAAAAAAAACTATACCTGACTATAATTTAAGGGGTTTAAAAAATTCACAAATATTACAATAGGGAAAAATGGCCTGAAATGGCACCATGTACTTGAAGGTTGAAGAAAACACTGAGGACATGAGAGAGCAACAGTAGTTGGCTGAGATGGCGTGAAAACAACTGGGCCGCTATGCCATAGAGTAGCAACAGCAGAACTGCCCAACGAGAAATATTTATCCAGACACCGGAGAACCGTGAAAAATGTTATCTTCTTTAGACATTTTAAATAAGCATTATAGAATCATTTGGCACAGCGCTTCCTTCAAACCCATTGACACATCATATACTGTATCACTGAGGTTTGTTCCTACAGACACACTGTGCTGACAACCAACCTCATCTGTATAATATTACCCAAATCAAGGCTGCATTTAATGAACCCAATACTTCTGACGCTAAACGCTGCTATCCTTCAGAAAAAGGGCAAAAAAGTTACAGAAACAGCTCATTTCTCAAGTTGAGGCCGTATCATGGTTTAAAGCTTCATGTGAAACGTTTGTTTGTGTGATGAAATCTGAGTTTAAAATAGGCCAGATTGAAACTCACTGGTAACCACTCCAGCTACAGTGGTTAAGGAGTGTGTTAGGGTATTCACACTATCGGTCCTCTAAAATCGCCTGCGTTCTAAAACATCAGTCAGTATTCCTGTAATGAATATAACATTAATATCATATAATGATTTCTAAAACATATCACTATGCAACAGGCCTCCGCTCAGACATCTATCAGGATGATGACTTCACACTCAGTACTCTGAATCAGCTCAGATAACATGTCAAAAACAATCCACTAACCACCTGACCTATACCTGATGTCCCACATAAAGTCATGTACTTTAGCCTAACATTTAGATGCGAGCCAATCACTTTTTACAAACATCTACCAAGGTAAACGTAGGATGGGGTAAATAACACAAAATAATAAGTATTCAAAACAATATTGTGTTTTTCTTCTTTGGGCCTATGTTTTCTATGGCTGAGCTGATCATGAGAATAACACTAGCTCAGCTGTCTCTATGAAACACAACTGAAAGCTTTAAGAACCAACTGAAAAGCTATAGGGAAAGGGGGGTACCTAGTCAGTTGTACAACTGAATGCCTTCAACTGAAATGTGTCTTCTGCATTTAACTCCTTAGGGCTAGGGTCCCATTTTCCGAATTTTCGCCTGTCTGACGTGCCCAAAGTAAAATGCCTGCCACTCAGGCCCAGAAACTAGGACATGCACATAATTAGTACTATTGGATAGGAAACACTCTGAAGTTTCTAAAACAGTTAAGATAATGTCTGTGAGTAAAACAGAACTGATATAGCAGGCGAAAACCCGAGAAATTTCTGTCCGGAAATAATTTTTCTTTTGACATTTCCTGACTTTGAACGCCTGTGAAATAGAACTGAGGTTGCAGTACCTATGGCTTCCACTGGATGTCAACAGTCTCTGGACAGTGTTTTGGAGCATTTATAATGGAAGAGAGCCAAAAGGATGTCGATTTTGTATGACATACCAGGATATCCTTTCTGTCTAGTGCATGAGATACCCGGGAGCGCGCAGCACGGTGTTTACCTTCTGTATCGTGTAGGTTATTATCCGAGTTAAATATAATAGCCAATATAGATAAATGGATGAATAAGGATAATTATAAATGATGTTTGATTTGTTTGGGCAAAGTTGATAGGTATAATTTGAACGCGTTCTCTTCACTGTACAACGGGCGAGTAGACTGGAAATGCTTGGTGGACTATCTGAACATAACGCGCCGACCAAACTGAGATTTATGGATATAATAAATGACTTTTTCTAACAAAAGAACCATTGGATGTCTTCCCTGGACACTTGGGATGCCTTCAGCAGAAGTTCTTCGAAAGGTAAGCAATTAATTTTAGCTATTTTATGGGTTTTGTGAGACCCGCGCTGGATATGAATTTATGCTAATGTGGAAAATATGAGAGGTTCTATCCTCAAACAATCAAATGTTGTGCTTTTGCCATAAACAACGCTGTGATATTGCCAAGAATCAGAGCTTTTGATGACTATGCAACACTTGTATATTGAACGTTAAATATTTTAAAAAATTATTTTGAATTTGCCGCGCTTTGTTTGCTCCGAAAACGAACCCGCTCACGGGATCGGAGGTTAACCCAACACCTCTGAATCAGAGTGGTGCAGGGGGCTGCCTTAATCAACACCCACAGCACCCAGTGGGTTACCTGCCTTGTTCAGGGGCAGAACAACAGATTTTTACCTTGTCAGCTCAGGGATTCAAACCTGCAACCTTCCAGTTGCAAGTCCAATGCTCTAACCACTAGGCTACCTGTCGCTATAAGAACCAACTGAAAGCTATAAGAACCAACTGAAAGCTATAAGAACCAACTGAAAGCTTTAAGTTAAGCCCATTATAACACAGAGGTAATGTTATTTCTCAAGTACAGACACATTTTCTGTTTTGAGTAGTCTGGATGGGAAAAGATAGCATATATTAAACATTATACAAATCTGCTGAAATCGCAAGACAGTTAGGAGAAAACGCTTCTGCAGAGTTAACAAAGAAAATTTCTCGGAATAGCTGTTAATTATCACATGTTTAATATTCGGATCTAGATGAAGAGAGAATTTTCAACTATGGCACACATTTTGAGATACGTCACTTAAGGTCATCGACTGTTAAGAAGTCCAAACCGCCAGCTGTGCGGACACTTTCCAAACTTAATGAAAGTATTAGATTTCTGTGCTCATTGCTTTTCAATGCCATAGTGCAATGGACAGGAAAGAGCACAACACTTGTACTGACGCTGAGGATTTAGAAAGAAACAGCATAAATGACTGAGTCCTTGCGACAAAAAACAAACACCACAATTATTGAATAATTACCATAAATGTTGACATATTGTAGTGTCCTTATCAAGAGTGAGAACCTGCCACTCGATGGCAATGCAAGCATTGACCAAAAGACAGGCATAAATAAGGACACTGTTTAATGCGAGGCAAATTGATCTGTTAAGAAAGATGACAGGTGTTGGTTCACATCTAATTAGACTCATCTATCTTCATAATAAATTATTCCTCAGCAGTTCATGGCAAAGGCAAAGCAGCACTCCTGTTGCATCTGTCAATACCATGCAATATTGTTCTAGGCTATACAGGCTATACGTACTGCCAGTAACTTACTCCTACCTACCCTGCAAAATCACCTGAAACTTTGTCCTTCCTACGCTGCAAAATCACCTGAAACTTTGTCCTTCCTACGCTGCAAAATCACCTGAAACTTTGTCCTTCCTACGCTGCAAAATCACCTGAAACTTTGTCCTTCCTACGCTGCAAAAAATCACCTGAAACTTTGTCCTTCCTACGCTGCAAAATCACCTGAAACTTTGTCCTTCCTACGCTGCAAAACCACCTGAAACTTTGTGTCTCAGTATGTGAAATTAACTTCAGGTATGAGTCCTGTTACATCTGTCAATAACATGAAATACTGTTATCTATATATACTGCCAGTAACTTTGTGTCTCAGTATGAATAAACGTTAGGTATGAGTAAGCTGTAACAACACTGTAGAAACTCACTTCATAGCAACAACCTCCTGGAACGTTTTGTAAAGTATGAGATCATAAAGATACAGACAATAAAAGTGTCAGTTGACCCATCTAGGCAAGAGCAGAGTGAACGGAGAACGTACCATGTGTGTGGTCCAGGGGGTGGTCGAAACATTAAGTCAATATAGACAACATTCCACATAATAAGCTCTACAAATACAGATGGTACTGCCTTCAAAACCAGATCAAATATGCTGGAACATACCACAGCTAAGAACATAAAACTGCTAAACCGAACAAAACAACTCCACAACAACGAGGATTAAGCTACAGTTCAATCAAATATATTTGGAGAACCCGCCTGTAACTCGATTTTTCGAAAAAGATAGAAATAAAGCTTTACAATCCTTAATAACTTCGGGCCTATTCAATTTGGGTTTCGGCTGACTTGAAACCATTTTAAGTTACGTGAAAATAAACAACATTCACATTTTTTTTCTAAGCCTAATCTGTGTATATTGAGGCCTACAACAAGAGAGATCATACCTCTGTTGAGCATTGGGTTAATGCATTATCAGCACAGATTCCACAGGGAGAAAGATTATCAGAGTAGGAACCACATCCAGGGTCCTTGCACTGGTTCTTGACCGAGGTATCCTTTATTCCACGTCCATACTGGAGATTAAATTATTCCATTGTCTTTTCTTTGGTCTTGTTGTTGTTTTTGTTGGCAGGGTCTTTCTGAAGTTTGCAAAAGTTGTCTCTCTTCTTCCACTTGTGTCTTCAGAGGTCACAGGTCATAGCAGTCCTGGGTTCCACCGGAGCACACATCACAACGCTACTCTCTCTGCAATCACACCCCATAAAAAAATAAGAAAACACATGTAAAAATCAAGGAAGCACAAAAAAGTGAAATCAACACAATATATTAATTAATGCCTACATGTACCTTAAAATGTATCCCACAAACACACATCAAACATGCAAGTAAACCTCAAAAGTTGTCTCAAAACAAAAGTTTGGAAACTGGAACGAGTTAAAAAGCTATAAAAAGTCATAACACATATGAAGGCCGTACTGACCGACATTTTGCCTTCCATGTGATTTCGAGAGAGAGAACAATGATCAGTAAAAAACACAATTAACGACGCGGTCATTACAAATCAGAGTCAGTCCTGTGTTGTGTAAGCAGCAAGGCATCATCAAACTGCCGGGCTGTCGGTCTCATGAATGAATAGGAGCTCTAACGGTACGACAGACCCTCTGGCAAACCAAATTGGATACAGGAACACTATTTTCTCCAACTCTTCTCAACGACTCATCCTGTCCAACCTGTCTGAGATGTAATGGCCTATGCCGTGCCCACTACAGTAGAAAAACACAGAACAATGACGGAGGGAATAAAGAGCACACCCTGATAGACAGATCATGAACACAGAGGCTAAACTGACTCATCAGACTTCCAAAGAGGAGAGGAAAGGAGAAGACCACATTTTGTGCATACTCTGCTCCTAATCAATAGGTTTACCTGGGGCTGGGTGATGGTTAGGGAATTTCTACGCTGGCTAGCCCAAAGTGCATTATGGAAATCCTAAAATAAAACACAAACACATACAAACACAATTTCTAAGTCTGGTGTAGAAAAGAGGTGAGGATCCTTGTATGATAAAGGGAAATTCCTGAGCTAAGCCTACAAGAAATGTCTACCAAACACAAATAGCAGGTCTGGAAACGTAGGCCTCTTGATGTATCCCAACTATAAAACAGAAAGTGTCTAGGCCCACATCACTACACCTTCCCAAACCACACCTTAAGCCACTGCTGCATACAGGGCCCAGTACAAGCCACCCCCCTCCATATGACTGGAGGAGGCACAATGAGCAGCTTTATCGTTGGGGAAATTAGTAGTTAAAATACTGACTTGTGTTAACAGGTGAACACACTCGGGGGGTGCCCGAGTGACGCGCCAGTCTAAGGCACTGCATCTCAGTGCTAGAGGCGTCACTACAGACCCTGGTTCAATTCCTGGCTGTATCACAAATGGCCGTGATTGGGAATCCCATAGGGCAACGCACAATTGGTTGTGCGTTTGGTTGTGCGTCATCCAGGTTAGGGTTTGGCCTGGGGTAGGCGTCATTGTAAATAAGAATTTGCTCTTAACTGACTTGCCTAGTTAAATAAAGATTAAATAAATAAATCACAGATCCCTATTAGCCTCAAGAACAAGGCCTACTTTCTAGCCCTTTATGAGGCTGTTGTTCAGAATATATGTTAAAACATTTTTCTGTTAAATGCAACACTTGTGTGAAATACATGAACTATTACAGGTCTTGGATCAGCAACTGATCCAAGACCTGTACTTTTTATAACAAATAAAAAAAATTAAAAAAGCTGAATCCACAACTATTGTAGGCTACTCTAACCCTGGACCCATTTTCCCACAAATCTGGAAAAGACTATACTGAACAAAAATATAAGCGCCACAAGTCATATGTTGGTCTCATGTCTCATTAGCTGAAATAAAACATCCCAGAAATGTTTCATATGCACAAAAAAAGCTTATTTTCTCAAATTTTGGGCAGAAATGTGTTTACATCCCTGTTAGTGAGCCTCAAGTTTTGAGGGAGCGTGCAATTGGCATGCTGACTGCAGGAATGTCCACCAGAGCTGTGGCCAGAGAACTGTATGTTAATTTCTCTACCATAAGCCGCCTCCAACTTCGTTTTAGAGAATTTGGCAATACGTCCAACCGGCCTGCAGACCACATGTATGTTGTCGTGTGAGCGAGCGGTTTGCTGATGTCAACGATGTGAACAGAGTGCCCCATGGTGGCAGTGGGGTTATGGTATGGGCAGGCATAAGCTACGGACAACAAACACAATTGCATTTTATCAATGGCAATTTGAATGCACAGAGATACCGTACGAGATCCTGAGGCCCGTTGTTGTGCCATACATCCGCCGACACCACCTCATGATTCAGTATGATAATTGCAAGGATCTGTACACAACTCCTGAAAGCTGAAAATGTCCCGGTTCTTCCATTGCCTGCATGTCACTAATTTAGCATGTTTGGGATGCTCTGGATTGAGGTGTACGACAGCGTGTTCCAGTTTCCCGCCAATATCCAGCAACTTCAGCCATTGAAGAGGAGTGGGACAACATTCCACAGGTCTCAATCAACAGCCTGATCAACTCTATGCAAAGGAGATGTGTCGCGCTGCATGAGGCAAATGGTGGTCACACCAGATACTGACTGGTTTTCTGACTGTTTTTTTTTTAAGTTTTAAGGTATCTGTGACCAACAGATGCATATCTGTATTCCCAGTCATGTGAAATCCATAGATTAGGGCCTAATGCATTTATTTCTGTTGACAGATTTCCTTATCTGAACTGTAACACGGTAAAATCTTTGAAATTGTTCCATGTTGCGTTTATATTTTTGTTCAGTATATTTGCTTGCCAGGGTGATTCTGAGGTGTTATTACAAGTTTTTAACGCTACCAATTACTGCTGTCCATCCTCTCAAAGTAAACATAAGAATTATGTCAGCGGGTTAAAGAAAATCGATAGTTTGCTGCCTCTCCTGCTTGCATGTATCAAACCACCAGGGAAGGTGTCTAGTCACTTGCAAAAACATTAAACTGAATATTTAAAGGCACAGAAGACCAGTGTGTTCCATAGAGCGCTTTTTGTTTTAAAAGCAAAAACAACATTCAAAGTGAGAAAATATAAGTGAGCAGGCCTTTATTCTTGTCTATTTAAGTGCATGGATATTAGGGGGGTTTCCTAGACAATGGTCAGAAATGACTATACAGATATTATACAGTATGTCTAAGGCTGATTTTCAGTTTCAGTTAAGTTTCTCAGGGAGACATGGATGTGTTTAATCTGCTCTAGTTAAGTTTCTCAGGGAGACATGGATGTGTTTAATCTGCTCTAGTTAAGTTTCTCAGGGAGACATGGATGTGTTTAATCTGCTCTAGTTAAGTTTCTCAGGGAGACATGGATGTGTTTAATCTGCTCTAGTTAAGTTTCTCAGGGAGACATGGATGTGTTTAATCTGCTCTAGTTAAATTTCTCAGGGAGACATGGATGTGTTTAATCTGCTCTAGTTAGGTATCTCATGTCCTTTAGGATTTTAAGACATTGGCAGCTTATATATTATACATAACTGTTTTATTTCATGAGGCTTCAAAATATGTATATTTTCATTAATAATGTATTATACAGCAGCACCTACATGTGGAATTTGGTACAATGATACACCGCATAGTGAGAGGCTGGCCTCACAGCGATTTGGAAATAAATCAACCTAGAAGAAGTTGTGCAAACTCTAAAACCATGTATAACAAATACAAACCACCCATTGCTGCTTTCTCCTACCGACGAGACTCAAATTCATCCATCAGCCATAAAGCTCCTACCCTATATATTGCTGATCTACTGCAGCCCCCCTCCAAAGAACTCACAGATGGGAAACCATTTACATTTCAAATATACCTAGCGCAATTCAGCAGAGACTTCAAACAGCTCTTATCAAACTAACCATGTGGATCTTTTCCCTGTTTTGAAAGAAGCAGTCCTTGTATAGAGTAGTAAACACTACAGAATACTGATGTTAAGTCTTTTGTTTTTCCATAATTCTCTAATTAATATAAAGCTAAACTAAAATTGTCTTAGAAAATGAGACTAAAAAGTCAATGGATTATTGTGACAAAACATTGGACAGTGTAAACTTAATTAAGGATTTGCGAAGTGCTCCGTGTATCAATCAGATTCAAAAGTAAGTACACGGCTACAGTGAGAACAAAGTTGACTTTGAGAAGTGGATTTTTGCAGCCAGATATTTTTATGTATATTATGCATAATAAATACAATTTATGCATGTGTGTGTTATCACTATTAAGTTGTTATTAATATGAACGACATAAATAATTGGTATATAAGACATACTGGTAGCCAAAAATAACTAGCCTATTGTTATACATTGTTGAGACTATGTTTAAACTTAACCTCTTTACCCTCTTCGAATGATGGAAAGCATTTATTTGCTTTAGCCACGTCATTAAAAAACGTTCACTGACAAGAGGGCTTTCATAGACAGAAGCTGTGACATTTCCTGACGCATGTTGCCGTGTAGGCTGGTTGGTTGGTTTCACAGTTTACAGGAAAGAGTACGAAGCATCTACTGGAGCCAACATTGGAATTTTGTGTAATGTAAAAAATTGTCATAACAATGTAACTACAAACCAAGTCAAAGTGAAGCTGTAGCAAATAACCCCCTAAAGGTCTGGACTTTTTCAAAGCATAACAATGTTTCTGTCTATCTAAACTTACTTTTTTTCAGTTCGTAAGAAAATCTATTTATTGATTTAGAGTTGTGTTCAGATAAAATAAATATATTTTCTTACAAACTGAAAAATTGTAAGTTTAGATAGACAGAAACATTGTCTAAAAGTAAAAGGTTATGCCTTAAAAAAAGTCCAGACCTTTAGGGGGTTATTTGCTACAATGTGCATAGTTACAATGTATCTATCAAGTTCATACACACACTGAGAGTATAGTGTAACTGTTTTACACTACTAGTAAGTAAGTTTTACATGCCTCTGAAAGCAGCACTTGCCCCAACAGCTGAGTTGCAAACCAAACTACCTCACCTCCTCACTAAAGCTATGAAGCAGGTATCACAATGGTAGAAATATATTATCTTTATAACACTTCATGACAACATTATGAAAAGCTAAGTTAAGTTTCTGCAACGTGAGCTGCTTCATCACGATGCCCAGTCATGCTAGTCTAAACTTTCTGAGTTCCACAGACAAACACACACACACACATTGCACCTCAGTGTCATCTCCTTTGAGATATAGCCTAAGCCCCTCCACATGGATTGGAAAATGGAAATTACTCACTTTTCCAAGTGGCCTGCTATACTTAAGCAATAAGACCCGAGTAGGTGTGGTATATGGTCAATATACCATAGCTAAGGGCTGTTCTTGTGCCTAGACACAGCCCTTAGCCGTGGTATATAAGCCATTGAGCACAAACCCCTGAGGTGCCTTATTGCTATTATAAAGTGATTACCACCGTAATTAGAGCAGTACAAATAAATGTTTTGTCATACCCATGGTACACTGATATACCACGGCTGTCAGCCAATCAGCATTCAGGGATCGAACCACCGAGTTTATAATGACGTTTGAATAATGAACAAGTGATCAGTCATTGATAAAGTTCGCAGCACTTTGTTACACTTGTTTGTAACAAAATCACAACACGACTTGAACATTCTAACAACCAAAACGTATAACTTCGACGGCACACGAAGGCAATGTGGAAAGTTTATAAAATAGGTTACTGGTGAAATATCTTTAATTTGCAATTTAACTAACCTAGCTGTGCCTCATTCATTGTAGTTAGTTGACATATTCTCCAGACCCAAGTGTGTTGCCATGCCTACGCGTTTTCTTATCTTTGAGGAACATCACAGTTACGGAAAGTTTTACAATTTGAGTGTTAAACGTTGTTCAGTTCTCGACATGAATCATTCAACTTCAACAATGCACTTCGAAATGAATACAAAAGTTTTAGAAACCCAATAAATTAGGCTACATTGTAACTTAATATAACCTCTGCCATGCGCTCTCTTTACGAACAATGAAAACAGAAACACACGATGCGCCAAATAAAATCCTCATCTTATCAGTGTGTGTGTGTGCAGACGTAAAAGTAGATATTCTCAATAAGATAGCGCTATTCTGCCCACAACACCTATCTAGAATGCGTCGCGTAATTAAACGAATGCTACAACACCCTGACATCAAATTATTAAATGAAACGCCAAGGAAAAAAGTAATCTACAAACCTACTGCAACTCATGTTATTCTTCCTTCTCAATACGTGACACCCTCTGCTTCTAGCAAGTAGCCAATTTCAATTTCTCATGCGTTTGACCCAACAAAACCTAAATGCCATGTGAAATCCGAGAAGCACTGCTGGGTTTTTTTTCTCTCACAGCAAAGTAGCTCACAACTGATTCATTAAATCCCTTAGCTCTTACATAAGATTCGCTAAAAGCGATCAGCATTCTGGTACTACTTTAGATTCACATCTAATTGCTCGCCTCTGTACTAGTAACGTGCATTGATTCAGTTTGTCCTTACCTGTTGATTAAATTGCAATAGTCTTTGCAGTCTAAAAGATGGTGGAGCTTTGGCGTAAGCCATGAACCGTCTTTGTGTTGTTTGTTTGTTGATCTCGGGGTAGGCTATAATATTTTTTTTTTGTTACAGGGGATACACGATTTCGAATCTCGCCTGTGCACGTGGAATCAGGGTGACTGTGTATAATATTTTAAACGCCTGAGTCTGGATGGAAAAGGAGGATTAGTTTGCAGTGATCTCAGTTCTTTATCAGAAATGTTATCGCTTGACAGGACCTCAGACTCCAAGCATTACGTCAGTTTCAAGACACCAACACTATTAATATCAAGAAGCCCTTGCGGAGGAAAGCGCCACCCCAGACCGCTCGTTCTTAAAGGGACAGAAGCATCCCTGCTCTTCACTAACCAGCACCAAGCTATAACGCAATAATAACAAGTGAACCGTTTGTCCAGTTGATCTGAAATGATCTAATATTCATCATATATGATTCTGTGATTGTATGTGTTTGGCTTAGTGTTGACTTAGTGTGAGTCTAAGTATGTTACAGATAATAAGGTAGCTGATGGTAATCTCTCAATCTTATTTTATCAAATCAAATCAATCAAATCAAATTTTATTTGTCACATACACATGGTTAGCAGATGTTAATGCGAGTGTAGCGAAATGCTTGTGCTTCTAGTTCCGACCATGCAGTAGTATCTAACAAGTAATCTAACAAATTCACAACAACTACCTTATACACACAAGAGTAAAGGAATGAATACGAGTATGTACATATAAATATATGGATGAGCGATGGCTGACCGGCATAGGCAAGATGCAGTAGATGGTATGGAGTACAGTATATACACATATATATGAGATGAGTAATGTAGGATATGTAAACATTATATAAATGGCATTGTTTAAAGTGGCTAGTGATACATTATTTCATCCAATTATAATTATTAAAGTGGCTAGAGATTTGGGTCGATGACCGAACGGCATAGGCAAGATACAGTAGATGGTTTAGAGTACAGTGTATACATTTGATATGAGTATGTCGGATACGTAAACATTATATACAAAATTGTTTAAAGTGGCTAGTGATACATTTGTTACATCCAATTCCTATGTATAAAGTGGCTAGAGATTTAAGTCAGTATGTTGGCAGCAGCCACTCAATGTTAGTGATGGCTGTTTAACAGTCTGATGGCCTTGAGGTAGAAGCTGTTTTTCAGTCTCTCGGTCCCAGCTTTGATGCACCTGTACTGACCTCGCCTTTCTGGATGATAGCGGGGTGAACAGGCAGTGGCTCGGGTGGTTGTTGTCCTTGATGATCTTTTTTGGCCTTTCTGTGACATCGGGTGGTGTAGGTGTCCTGGAGGGCAGGTAGTTTAACCCTGGTGATGCGTTGTGCAGTCCTCACTACCTCTGGAGAGCCTTACGGTTGTGGGCGGAGCAGTTGCCGCACCAGGCGGTGATACAGCCCGACAGGATGCTCTCGATTGTGCATCTGTAAAAGTTTGTGAGTGATTTTGGTGACAAGCCAAATTTCTTCTTCAGATCCAATGTCTAATACAAAATATTATATGTTCATTAGACTTGACTATTTCTGAGTTATGTTATGGGTATACTATACTGGTATACTATATCACTCTTCGATGATAGACATGTTTTCTTTAGTCGAAAAATCCTCACAATTCCAACAAACCACAATATTGTGGTTATACAGATTTCCAAGACTGTGAGGATTATATAATTATTCCCAGTCTGAAATTAAGATTTAGCCCTACACACCATGATAACCCAATTTAATTGATCCTCTAATCTCACAATGGCCTTATTGATTAGTTTGTGCTGAGTTACTCTATTCTATCAAGTTCTCAAATTAAATTACATTTGTCACATGCGCCAAATACAACAGGTGTAGACTTTACCATGAAATGCTTACTTACAAGCCCTTAACCAACAATGCAGTTCAAGAAATAGAAAATATTCACTAAATAAACTAAAGTCAAAAATAAAATAAAAAGTAACACAAGAAAATAACAATACCGAGATTATATACAGGGCGTACCTGTACAGAGTCAATGTGTGGGGGTTCAGGTTTACTCAAGGTAATTTGTACATGTAGGTAGGGGTAAAGTGACTATGCATAGATAAACAGCGAGTAGCATCAGTGTAAAAACAAAGAGTTCTGGATTCTAGAAGGCATTGCTTATAGGCTCTATATTGCACCCTCTATACTCATAATGTTAACACTATTAGAAGTGAAGAGTTTATATTCCAAAGGTTTACAGGGCTAAAAATATGTGACTTTTTCCTCAAAGAAAAAGGGGCTCTTGCGTGCTGTGGGTTAAGCCTCTACATGCACACAACACGCCACACTTGAAATAAATATAAATACTATTACAATCTGGGTAGTTTGAGCCCCGGATGCTGATTGGCTGAAAGCTGTGGTATATGAGACAATATACCACGGGTATGACGCAAAACTACTTGTTGACTTTTCTAACATCCTTGTTAACCTGTTCATAATGGCAATAAGGCACTTCGGAGGTTTGTGGTATAAGACCAATATACCATTGCTAAGGGCTGTATCCAGGCACACTGCGTTGCATCATGCATAAGAACAGCCCTTAGCAGTGGTATATTGGCCATATACCACACCACGTCGGGCCATATTGCTTAAATATAGCCCCTCTTATTGCCTCTTCATTAAAACCACATGATTAATCAACCTGATTTGTTCCAGTGTATGTGACTGATATGATTTGAACAGCTTGAGGTTTAGCATCTCTAGCAGGGTTTGAGTGTATATTTACAAACATTTCACAGAAGACAAAACTGGGGCTGCATGATGATGATGTCACAGACAAAGTGTGGGAATCCCCCAGGAGATTATGAATGATAACACAGTAACCCATAATAGTAATTCAAATCCATGAAATGGATTATATTCAGTGGGTAATTTACTGCTGTTGTAAATTATATTTCTGAACAAAAAAACATAAATAAAGGACATTAAGGAGATACACAAAGTGTGAAGATGGGAGATGGGTAAAAGTCAAAATGTTGTCTAAAAGTTTACTACAGATGTGAAATGTATATTAATACACTTTTCCTCTCAGTGACAAACATAACAGAGCACATTTGATAATAAAGAATTAGTGTCGATTTCGACATGTGTAAATGTCATGTTATTTTACAGATTGTAAATACGAAAGTGGAATTCATGCTAAGTTGCACATTAAAATTGAAGTGAAAGTTAAATCTTTGAGATAAATGATTTTTAATCATATTAATAATAATAATATTAATGTTTTGAATCCAATAACAAATACACTATTTATGTTATAGTAGTTTATTTCATTATTTGTGAAATGCAACAAGCATGTTTCAAAACAAAATAAAAAAAATGCTTTGGTCAGTAGCAAAATGCTTATGCTTTGGTCAGTAGCAGCAAAACAGAATGCAAACGTCATATTCATATTTTATAATATGGTCTCTATCAAACAATTAGCCATTATTTAAGTTATCACAACTAAAGAATAAAGAACAACACCAAAATTGACTTAAAAATGTGTACTCCTAATTTATTCAAACTAAATTTGAGAAATATGACATCCATAAATAAGATACTCACTCTGAGGCAATATACCTGTAAGCCTGCAAGAAGAAATAAAGAACTGAAATGCCATTTAAAGCACAACAGTCCGAGGACAACTTCACACGCTGTTTATGTGTTTCATACCAGAGTGAGAAAAAAAAGCACTCCCAGTCTTGAGGGAAAGACGATGTCAAACCACTTTTTAAAAATGTTGAGTTTTTACCAAAGAACGTCTAGAGAAATAGATCATCGCTCTATAAGTCATGTACAGTGTGTGTGTGTGTGTGTGTGTGTGTGTGTGTGTGTGTGTGTGTGTGTGTGTGTGTGTGTGTGTGTGTGTGTGTGTGTGTGTGAGACTGTATGTGAGACTGTGTGTGAGACTGTGTGTGTGTGAGACTGTGTGTGTGTGAGACTGTGTGTGTGTGTGAGACTGTGTGTGTGTGTGAGACTGTGTGTGTGTGTGTATGAGACCGTGTGTGTACTTGTGTGCAAACTCTTTTCAAAGTTTGTTCACTGTGTATACAAAAGGGGATTAAAATTCAATCTTCTCACTGTGTGGTTTCGATTCTTCACATTGAAGTTTGAATATGGGTTTTCTAGCTTATGAAAATGGACGAGTTATGCTGAAGAAATCCCAGAGCAGACTTGGCCTGACTCTTTCGACAGTTTTTTTTTACTCTCCTTGATTAAGGCAGGGAATATGAGATGTGAGGACCAGTACTTATCGACAGTTCACAATGTACGCTCATGTTTTGGTTGTTTTTGGAGGGTGGAAATTCACAAAGGAGTCACTTAAAAAATAAGACGGCCTAGTGTCAAAGGACATCTGTCACCCTCCTTCTACAATACCATGCTACTTTGATAGTCACCACATCCTTCTACAATACCCTCCTACTATGATAGTCACTCTCCTTCTACAATACCCTGCTACTATGATAGTCACCACATCATCCTACAATATCATGTTACTATGAAAGTCACCATCCTTCTACAATACCCTGCTACTATGATAGTCACTCTCCTTTTACAATACCCTGCTACTATGATAGTCACCACATCCTTCTACAATACCATGCTACTTTGATAGTCACCCTCCTTCTACAATACTATTCTACTTTGATAGTCACCCTCTTTCTACAATACCATGCTACTTTGATAGTCACCCCATCCTTTTACAATACCCTGCTACTTTGATAGTCACCACATCCTTCTACAATACCATACTACTTTGATAGTCACCCTCCTTCTACAATACCATGCTACTTTGATAGTCACCCTCCTTCTACAATACCATGCTACTATGATAGTCACCCCATCCTTCTACAATACCATGCTACTATGATAGTCACCCTCCTTCTACAATACCCTGCTACTATGATAGTCACCACATCCTTCTACAATACCCTGCTACTATGATAGTCACCCCATCCTTCTACAATACCCTGCTACTATGATAGTCACCCTCCTTCTACAATACCATGCTACTATGATAGTCACCCCATCCTTATACAATACCATGCTACTATGATAGTCACCTCCTTCTACAATACCCTGCTACTATGATAGTCACCCTCCTTCTACAATACCCTGCTACTATGATAGTCACCATCCTTCTACAATACCCTGCTACTATGATAGTTGATCCCATAGTATAGACTTACACTGAGCAGAAAACATTTGAATTGTTTGAATAATGTACATTTCCCTAAAGTGACTAAAACATAATCAAAACTTACTGATGTATTTTATAGCATGTACAGATATTTTATACAGATATTTTGTACAGATATTTTGTACAGATATTTTGTACAGATGTTGCCTATTTTTAGTTTGGGCTATTATGTTGTATGAGTCAAAACAGATTATACGCTGCAATACTTGGCGGTACACTGTCACCTAGAGAAATAGATCCTCGCTCCCATTATATGTGACCTGTACAGTGTGTGTGAGAGTCGTGTGTGTGTGTACGTGTGCACGTGTGTGTGCGCATGTGCGTGTGTGCGTGCGTGTGTCACCTTTCCCTGCCTGATAGTGTAGTGGATCGTATTATCTTTCATCTGGTGATTCTAACTGACTCTTGACATCATAGGAATATTTAGAACTGATGAGTGACCTCGTACCAAACAGCTTTTCATAGCTTCACACTGTGAGACCTAATATAACCTAATATAACCTAGTAACAATACCATAGAATAACAGTACCATAAAATAACAGTACCATAACATCTAGATCTACGGACTTATATACAATACTGAGTTTTTATTTGAGCCTTCACTTTATCTGTATGGATCTACATACCTGCTTCTGTCATTAAATGTGATTTCAGACAACTTTTGCCAAACTGAGTACTTGTCTTCTTACCAGCATTCAGTTTTCAAGATGTTTTTACTTCTTTGCACGATGACGCAGTAAGCAGCTGATATTTCCTGGTTCAGTATGGACCTTCACCATTTCCTTATTCTGTCACTTTCACTTCCTGTTTGCGAAGCGCTGTTTCACAATGTTTATGTGCTGATGGGTATGTTAGGCTAGCCCTCAATATCAGAGCAACTTCCTTATTCGTTTGAAACTACAACCCAGGAAACTTGAGCCATATTTTCACTCAAATACATAAAAGGTTTTCTGAAAACCCCAGGCCTTCTGTTGGCATTTAGTAGAATAATTAGACGAGTAAAGAAATGCTTCCATTATGCTGTTCAGTTGGGACAAAGTGGTCCTTTGTAGAGATTTTTACAAAAATAAAGCATTAAATCGTAGCTCAGCCCTGAATCCAGAACAGAATAAAATGAGAACAAGAAGGTAATGTGTCATTATACTAGAGCACTGGAATCTCAGTCACTACAGAGCAGGAAATCTGCAGCCGAACCTCCTGGGCTGGGCAGACACCTGGATGGCAAAACACTGCCTGTGTGTATTGATCACTGCTCTCTCACGGTGTGTGTATGTGTGTGTGTGTGTGTGTGTGTGTGTGTTTGTGTGTGTGTGTGTGTGTGTACTCTGTGTGTGTTTGTGTGTGTGTGTACTCCTAAGTGAATGTGAGGTCCATGGAATCAACAGGAGTGATTAAATAAATGCTATTGATTAATCCGACCAGGTCACCTGTGATACAAGTCAGCATTTGACGTCCATCCATGTCTGAGGACTTCGGGAGATTATGTGGAAACCGGCCACTAGGGGCAACAGTGAGCACTTTTATCTTCAAATAGGCTTTGTTTTTTTTTGCTAAGGCATTGATATTTTAGATATTTTAGTTGTAAACCTATTCCAAATCTTAACCATTTGGAGTTAATGCCTAAGCGTAACCTTTGAACGATACAGAGAAGTAACAAAACACTTAGAAATTTGACTTTTGGAACAGCTTCAGAATTTGACGAAACATGGATGAATGCGCGCGTGTGTGTGTGCATGCGTGTGTGTGTGTCACAGAGTAACTGTTCTCACTAAGATAAAAAATAGAACGTTCAATATCGGCTATGAGGGGCCTTCCTCGTATTGTTTATCATTGTCTGTTTAAGTTTGGGGGCTTAAAATGGATGTGGCAATAGATTCCCTGGAAATTAGTCATCTTTCTTAATTTAAACACTTTTGTTCTGTTTTGGAGATAGGGTCAACATTCCTCTGGTGTTGGGAGGGTATGGCTACCACTGAAGGATTAGAGACAATTATGACTTCTGAACAAGGAGGAATCTGGAGGGCAGTGAAACTTAACCAGAGCTTGGGGCTGGCTGTCTTTCACACACCGTCTGTAAATTGGCTTAGGTGAAGTTTGGACTAGCAAGGAGGATATGGTCCATGTAATGCCAATTCATACTCATACGATACATGGGTCTTTCAATGCATTTCTCACTAGTGTAAGTGTAATAATACTGTAAATAATGATGGTAGGAATGGAACTGATAAAAAAAAGTATTTCCTTGAAAATTGCAGTCACAATGACAAATAAAGAACCATGGGTGAAGTATTTGCCATTTTTTCCGCTATCTAAACATTTCAAGTGGATTTCCTGTGAGTTGTGGACATTTATATGCGAAACAAATTTGATTCATCAACGGGCAGTTTTCAATTTTAATGTTTGCTTCATCCATACAGTTCCATGAATGGAATTTGCTGAGTGGAACTACAGAACAATGTGAAATCCTTTGTCTGGAAGAACTGCTTAAGGTGATATTCCTACATTTTCTCATTCTGAAGCACAAGGGAAACCATTT
>CM059806.1:32483681-32561181 GCA_030435695.1 Brachymystax lenok tsinlingensis
AAACGTAAAAATTACATTATTTTCTTTAGAAATGTAGTGAAGTAAAAGTTGTCAAAAATATCAGTAGTTAATTACCGATACCAAAAAAAAACGACTCAAGTACTAATTTTAAGTATTTTTACATAAGTTCTTTACCCCACCGTTAATGCCTAAACTTACATTAGAACAATACAGAGAAGTAACCAAACACTTTGAAATTTGGAACATCTTCAAAAATGTAACGTTTGAGAAACACGGATGAACGTCTAATTCTGACGTGAGACTGTGAGAGCTGGTTGGATGAATCACTGACTGCATATGGTTCAGTCCAGGATAGCGGAAGATTCTCACTCAGTCTGGCCCGATGCCAAGCACAGTAAACACCACTACAGTATGTTTGTTGAAATGTCGTGTCCTTGCAGCCCTGCTGAAGCAACAACACATGTCAAATGACATAAAAGGACAGATCACAGAATTGAATATCAAAATATCATAAATACCTACTGACCCGTACTAGTACTTGGAATTCATTCTATTCAGCTACTATGGACTCGTAACTATTTAAGATGGTGATTAGCTAGCCTCCAAAACAGGATTGTTTTAATAAAGAATTAGAACTATGGCTCTTCTTGAAATCAGTATTTTATCACCTCTGGTTAGAGCATCGGACTAGTAACTGAAAGGTTGCTGGATCGAATCCCCTGGCTGACAAGGTAAAAATCTGTTGTTCTGCCCCTGAACAAGGCAGTTAACCCACTGTTCCCCGGTATGCCGTCATTGTAAATAAGAATTTGTTCTTAACTGACTCGCCTAGTTAAAATAACATTTAGGACTGCGCCACAATCAGACCCTGAGGACATGGGAACTATGGTTATACCTGAAATTGCTCCCTATTCCCTATGTAGTCCACTACTACCCTATGGCCCAAAAAATAGTACACTATATACAGGTGTAGGATCTTAATTTGATCACCCTGTTGCAGGAGAACTTAAATATATTTGAGTTTTAAAATGGCTTCTGACATTTCAGACTTGATTTCCCCTCACGAAAAATGTATTGACCCCTACAAAAATGTAAATTAATTATAATCCACATAATAATTCACATTTCCTGTTGCTTTAGCAAAATGGCTCCAATTAAGATCCTACATCTGTAGGGAATAGGGTGCATCCTAAGTGTTTATTTCTGGATAGTTATCTTAACTTTGATCTTGTAACCACGATTATGGTTCAATGACTGTGGAGTAAAGCTAAAAGTCTTAAAGTAGACTGGAAACCTCCGGACTTAAATGAGGAGATAATTGTTTTAATCACCATGGTAGTCTAAACCTTAGTAGATACTGGTGGAGTCATATAATGAGCTGCAAGCCTGGTCTGATGTAGTTTGTGGTACTCCACATCAGACGCAGACGGAGGGGGAGAAAGTGAGGGGAGGAGAAGGAGAGAGATCGAGAGAGGAGGTGAGACAGAGGAGAGAGAGACACAGGAGAGAGAGAGAGAGGTAAGGTGAGAGAAAGAGAGAGAGAGAGAGAGAGAGAGAGAGAGAGAGAGAGAGAGAGAGAGAGAGAGAGAGAGAGAGAGAGAGAGAGAAAGGAATAGCAGAGGCCACTAGGGTCCAGCTAAGAGAAAGGGTAGCATCATTATCAGTCCACTGTCTGTCCTCGCTGAATATTTCCTCTGCTACGTCATGACTGCTGCTCGGCCCAGTGTCTTCGGCACACGCCGGAGCTAATGGAGAAAATATGCTGCTAGCTGACTATAGGATGGGGCTTACTGTATAGCTTCCAGTCCTTCTCTCCAGACCCCCCTGGACAGTAACAGGGATGGAGATGGTGGAGGATAACTGATATGCCCCCTGGTAATACTCACACATTGCATTCTGTTCTTCTGCAAGAATTCTCCATCACCATGGAGATTACAACAAAAACCAGGAAATGTAAATCCAAATGCATTGACTACATATGAATGTACTTTGAGGATGTTGATTTACAAATGAGGAAACTTATATGATATTAAAATTATAGTATAACACTGTAACAGGGCATGTATCTGTAAAGGACAATTCAATTCAACTCATGCCAACAAGTTCAAATCACCAATAGTGGAATTTCAGTTATTTTTGTTGTGGAATGGACAACAGCTATAGTCACAGCTATGGATTTCATAGCTGTGAGTTATGACCGACGACTGAGACAGACAGAGCTCTGAGTGGACTGAGGGAAATTTGACTGCAGACTGCAGAGAACATTTCACACTGATAACATGACGAACATTGACTTCTTCCTGTCACCTTCAGGAAGTCACCATAATTGTTCTGAAAAGACCTCCCTGTAATGGCATATTGTATATACATATACTACAGCACTACTTTCACTCCGAAATGACATTATTCAGATTTGATTACCTGTATTTATTGTCCTCCAGAATTCCTCATTGATACGATAGCTGCTTCCCATCTTCTGTTTCATTTCCTGACATCCAACTTGTCTTTGTAAGCCCTTGATTTAATCATTTCATTGGGGTGACTCCCCAGTATGATGCACTCTAAGCAAACACAGTATGTCACACTCTCATCCCGCTCCTGCTTGCCCCTGTCAGTTATGATTGGCTGAGCTCCATAGTGCTGGTGATCGATTAGATGTATAGCCTATCAGGTCTGTGCAGTGAGTGGTGATACCTCCTCTTCTCTGTGGCCTGAGATTTCCCTCAGGGCCATTTCCCAGAGTCTCAGGCTCGGCCCCAGCCCGGCTCCTGAATATCCCTCATAGCAGTAATTGAAACAGGTTTGCTTGGCCTCTTTCCATTCAATCATGTCTGAGTGAATTCCTTTGTTCTTTGATTCACACAATTAGCTTCAGCACTCACATCCTGCTGAAAATGATTTGATATCTCTCTTTCAAACTCTCTCACCCCCCCACAATCTTTCACTCTCTCTCCAGCTCTCTTTATCCCTTGTTCTCTTTTCTTTCTTCCCCCCCTTCCTCTCATTCTCTCTGCACACACCTTCCCCTCTTCTCTCTCATTCTCTCTGCACACACCCTCTCTCTCATTCTCTCTGCACACACCCTCTCTCTCATTCTCTCTGCACACACCCTCTCTCTCATTCTCTCTGCACACACCCTTCCTCTCATTCTCTCTGCACACACCCTCTCTCTCATTCTCTCTGCACACACCCTCTCTCTCATTCTCTCTGCACACACCCTCTCTCTCATTCTCTCTGCACACACCCTCTCTCTCATTCTCTCTGCACACACCCTCTCTCTCATTCTCTCTGCACACACCCTTCCTCTCATTCTCTCTGCACACACCCTCTCTCTCATTCTCTCTGCACACACCCTCTCTCTCATTCTCTCTGCACACACCCTCTCTCTCATTCTCTCTGCACACACCCTCTCTCTCATTCTCTCTGCACACACCCTTCCTCTCATTCTCTCTGCACACACCCTTCCTCTCATTCTCTCTGCACACACCCTCTCTCTCATTCTCTCTGCACACACCCTCTCTCTCATTCTCTCTGCACACACCTCTCTCTCATTCTCTCTGCACACACCCTCTCTCTCATTCTCTCTGCACACACCCTCTCTCATTCTCTCTGCACACACCCTCTCTCTCATTCTCTCTGCACACACCCTCTCTCTCATTCTCTCTGCACACACCCTCTCTCTCATTCTCTCTGCACACACCCTCTCTCTCATTCTCTCTGCACACACCCTCTCTCTCATTCTCTCTGCACACACCCTCCTCTCATTCTCTCTGCACACACCCTTCCTCTCATTCTCTCTGCACACACCCTTCCTCTCATTCTCTCTGCACACACCCTCTCTCTCATTCTCTCTGCACACCCTCTCTCTCATTCTCTCTGCACACACCCTCTCTCTCATTCTCTCTGCACACACCCTCTCTCTCATTCTCTCTGCACACACCCTTCCTCTCATTCTCTCTGCACACACCCTCTCTCTCATTCTCTCTGCACACACCCTCTCTCTCATTCTCTCTGCACACACCCTCTCTCTCATTCTCTCTGCACACACTCTCTCTCTCTCATTCTCTCTGCACACACCCTCTCTCTCATTCTCTCTGCACACACCCTCTCTCTCATTCTCTCTGCACACACCCTCTCTCTCATTCTCTCTGCACACACCCTTCCCCTCCTCTCAGTACACCGTCTAGATTGGACAGTAATTGGAAAGAAAAGAAACAGAGATGATTTTCCAGTGGAGAAATATCTTTACTCAGAGTCTGGTGCAAGTGCCAATGACAGAGCATGAAATGAATGCTTTCCAGTACCAATGACTGGCCACGTCCTAAAGGGAAAGGGATTGCCATCATTGATGTTATATAATGCTCCACTAGAAAATCCCCCGGAGTGGACTGATGGAGAGGGGACTGATGAGTAGTCTGGACGGTGTGCATCAATATGGTCACGTCTCAAATGGCACTCTATTCCCTAAGTAGTGCACCACAGGTCTCTTGTAAAAATTAGTGCATCACATAGGGAGTATAGTGCCATTTGGGACGAAGCCTATCCCAGCCAGCCAGCCAGCCAGCCCCGTAATAGGAGAGAGAGAGAGAGAGAGAGAGAGAGAGAGAGAGAGAGAGAGAGAGAGAGAGAGAGAGAGAGAGAGAGAGAGAGAGAGAGAGAGAGAGAGAGAGAGAGAGAGAGAGAGAGAGAGATTTAGCCTTATGTCTACTGGGGAACATCAAAAAGACAGTGTAATCTCACTAGGAAAAAAAGCTTTAGTGAATGTCTCCTCCACAGCTGTGTTGCCGCGGCCGACAGCCAAGAGAAATACGACAAGACCTGCCAAACAACACTACACGGCAGAAACGAGCTGATTATTTTGGTTACTCCCGTTTAGTTGTTTTGTCAAGTAATAATTGCTTTGAAAACATGTGCGTCCCGATAGGAGAGAGAGTAGCTCTGTTTTGTATCGACAACACTGTGGTTATATGTATAAGCCAGACAGCATAGGTTAAATTAAGCCTTTAAAATAGACAGATCAATATATCACCAAGTAACCAGGAGAGAGTGAGCAGTCAGTTATGCACAACAGCAAAACAATCTGTGAGTAAAGTGATGTTAAGACTCAAACACAAAAAGCCATGGATTCCCTTAAAGGAAAACACAAAGAACAGCTTGGAGATGCGAAGGAGAGCAGCAAACAGCTGAAGGATACCCAGGAAAACATAACTAAAATTCTGTCAATGCACTAGAGGTCGACCGATTAATTAGTTATGGCCGATTACATTGCACTCCGCGAGGAGACTGCGTGGCAGGCTGACCACCTTTTACGCGAGTCCAAGGAGCCAAGGTAAGTTGCTAGCTAGCATTAAACTTATCTTATAAAAAACAAAAAACATAATCACTAGTTAACTACACATGGTTGATGATATTACTAGGTTAACTTCTTTGGGAGCAGCGCACGAGGTGACCGTTTTGGAGAGCCTGGCGTGCCCAAAGTAAAATGCCTCCCGTTCAGGCCCATAAAATAGGATATGCACATATTTAGTACCATTGGAAACCCGAGGAATTTCTGTCCTGGAAAAAGTGCTTTTGACACATTGTCTCATTTAGGACCCCTCCCTTATGAAAATGCCCATATAAGGGCATATGAATGCAGTACCTATTGCTTCCTCTGGATGTCAACAGTTTCGAGAAAGTGTTCTGATTCTTTTTAGATGCTTTTAGAGCAGAGAAGAAGACGAATAAGGAAGTGTCCACACAGATGTCAATAGAAGTAAATGCGCGCTCCCGGCTGGCGCGTTCTTTGTTTTTTTCCTTTCTTATTGCCCAGTTTATATTCCGGTTGAAATATTATACTATTTATACATAAAAGTGTTCCTAAGGATACATTTAAAATTATGTTTGATTGTTCTTGGACAAGTTTATAGGTATAAGTTGAACGAGTTCTCTTCACGTTTCAATGGACGATTGGAGGCTGTATTTTCTTATGATAACGCGCCAACCAAACTGAGATTTATGGATATAATACATTACTTTTTCTAACAAAAGAACCATGGATTGTCTTTGTTGGACACTTGGGAAGCCCTCAGCAGAAGTTCTTGTAATTGATTTGTTTTTGCTGTGAAATGTGTTTTCTGTGAACCGTGGAGGCTTATGAATTTATGGTAATGGAAAAAATATGTTAGGTGCTACCCTCAAACAATCAAATGTGGTGCTTTCGCCGTAAAGCCTTTTTGAAATCTGACAATGCTGTGATATTGCCAAGAAGCAGAGCTTTTGATGACTATGAAACACTTGTATTGATGCATGTTTAATAATTCAACTTTTGGATTTTGAATTTGGCGCCTTGCATTTCACCGGGTAGCGCCCCACTGCTCCCTAAGTAGTTAACTAAATATGCAGGTTTAAAAATATATACTTCTGTGTATTGATTTTAAGAAAGGCATTGATGTTCATGGTTAGGTACATTCGTGCAACGATTGTGCTTTTTTCGCGAATGGGCTTTTGTTAAATCATCACCAGTTTGGCGAAGTAGGCTGTGATTCGACGATAAATGAACAGGCACCGCATTGATTATATGCAACGCAGAACAAGCTAGTTAACTTCTTACGGAGTGGTGGGGCGCTAGCTATAAACCAACCACAGTGTTTAAGGGGCAGCCATTATTCAAAAGTAGGTAAAATGAAAAAACAGAAGTACCTTATTTACATAAGTATTCAGACTCTTTGCTATGAGATTCGAAATTAAGATTAGGTGCATCTTGTTTCCATTGTTCATCCTTGAGTTGTTTCTACAACTTGTTTGGAGTCCACCTGTGGTAAATTCAATTGATTGGACATGATTTGGAAAGGCACACACCTGTCTATATAAGGTCCCACAGTTGACAGTGCATGTCAGAGCAAAAACCAAGCCATGAGGTTGAAGGAATTGTCCATTGAGCCTGAAACAGGATTGTGTTGAGGCATAGATCTGGGGAAGGGTACCAAAACATTTCTGCAGCGTTGAAGGTCCCAGGAACACAGTGGCCTCCATCATTCTTAAATGGAATAAGTTTGGAATCACCAAGACTCTTCCTAGTGCTGGTTTCCCGGCCAAATTGAGCAATCAGGGGAGAAGGGCCTTGGTCAGGGAGGTGACCAAGAACCAGATGGTCACTCTGACAGAGCTCCGGAGTTACACTGTGGAGATGGGAGAACCTTTCAGAAGGACAACCATCTCTGCAGCACTCCACCAATCAGGCCTTTACGGTAGAGTGACCAGACGGAAGCCACTCCTCAGTAAAAGGCACATTACATCCCACTTGGAGTTTACCAAAAGGCACCTAAAGGACTCTCATACCATGAGAAACAAGATTCTCTGGTCTGATGAAACCAAGATTGAACTCTTTGGCCTGAATACCAAGTGTCAGATTTGGAGGAAACATGGTGGCATGGTGGTGGCAGCGTCATGCTGTGGGGATGTTTTTCAGTGGCAGGCACTTGGAGACTAGTCAGGATCGGGGAAAAGATGAACAGAGAAAAGTACAGAGACATCCGTGATGCAAACCTGCTCCAGAGTGATCAGGACCTCAGACTTGGGCGAAGGTTCACCTTCCAACAGGAAAACGACCCTTAGCACACAGCCAAGACAACACAGGAGTGGCTTCGGGACAAGTCTCTGAATGTCCTTGAGTGGCCCAGCCAGAGCCCGGACTTGAACCTGACCGAACATCTCTGGAGAGACCTGAAAATAGCTGTGCAACGACTCTCCCCATCCAACCTGACAGAGCTTAAGAGGATCTGCAGAGAAGAATGGGAGAAACTCCCCAAATACAGGTGTGCCAAGCTTGTAGTGTCATACCCAAGAAGACTCGAGGCTGTAATTGCTGCTAAAAGTTATTCAACAAAGTACTGAGTAAATGGTCTGAATACTAAATGTAAATGTGATATTTCAGTTTTTCGTTCGTAATAAATTTGAAACATTTCTAAAAACCTGTTTTTTTTTGTCATTATGTTGTATTGTGTGTAGACAGTGTTGTAAAGTACTTAAGTAAAACTACTTGAAAGTAGTACCTAAGTCTTTTTTTGTGATATCTGTACTTTACTTGACTTTTTATATTTTTGACAACTTTTACTTTTACTTCTCATCGATAATCAACAAAAAAAACTATACTGCTCCCCTCACCCCTCACCCTGCTCCCTGAGCCCTCACCCTGCTCGCTGAGCCCTCACCCTGCTCCCTGAGCCTCTCATCCTTTACCCTGAGCCCCTCATCCTTTACCCTAAGCCCCTCACCCTGCTCCCTGAGCCCTCACCCAGCTCCCTGAGCCCTCACCCTGCTCCCTGAGCCCTCACCCTGCTCCCTGAGCCCCTCATCCTTTACCCCTCACCCCTCACCCTGCTCCCTGAGCCCCTCACCTTCCTCCCTGAGCCCTCACCCTGCTCCCTGAGCCCTCACCCTGCTCCCTGAGCCCCTCATCCTTTACCCTGAGCCCTCACCCTGCTCCCTGAGCCCTCACCCTGCTCCCTGAGCCCTCACCCTGCTCCCTGAGCCCCTCATCCTTTACTCCTCACCCCTCACCCTGCTCCCTGAGCCCCTCACCTTCCTCCCTGAGCCCCTCACCCTGGTCCCTGAGCCCTCACCCTCCTCCCTGAGCCCATCACCCTCCTCCCTGAGCCTCTCATCCTGCTCCCTGAGCCCCTCACCCTCCTCCCTGAGCCTCTCATCCTGCTCCCTGAGCCCCTCACCCTCCTCCCTGAGCCCCTCACCCTCCTCCCTGAGCCTCTCATCCTGCTCCCTGAGCCCCTCACCCTCCTCCCTGAGCCCCTCACCCTCCTCCCTGAGCCCCTCACCCTGAGGGAGCAGGGTGAGTGGTGAGTTGCAGAGTGTAGCTGAAGACACCAGCCTTTAAAAATGGGCTCATAGTTTAAGAGCTGTGCTAAAAAGTAATGATAAGAGTAACACTAGCCTCTCTGACGCATGCAAGTCAGGGCCTAGGCCTGGAAATGGTCCCGTCCACAAAGGAGAGGAGAAGAGAAGAGAGGAAGAGGAGAGCATTAGATTTGAGGAGAGGGGAGGAGAGGAGAAAGAAGAGAGAGGAGAGGAGACGAGACGACAGAATAGAGGAGAGGAGGAAAGAGGAGATGAGAGGAGGAAGGAGAGGATAGGAGGATAGAGGAGAAGAGAGAGGTGAAAAATAAAGGAGAGGAAGAGGAGAGGAAGATGAGAGGAATAGGAGAGCAGTAAAGGAGAGGAGAGGAGAAAGAGGAGAAGAGGAAAGGAGACGAAATGGCAGAGTAGAGGAGAGGAGGAGAGAGGAGATGAGATGAGAGGAGAGGAGAAAGGAGAGGAGAGCAGATGAGCCGAGACGACAGAGTAGGGGAGAGGACAGGAGAAAGAGGAGAAGAGGATAGGAAACTAAACGGCAGAGTAGAGGAGAGTAGGAGAGAGGAGATGAGATGAGAGGAGAGGAGAGGAGGAAGGAGAGGAGAGGAGACGAGCCGAGACGACAGAGTAGAGGAGAGAAGAGGAGAGGAGGAGAGATGAGAGGAGAGGAGAGAGGTGAAAAGGAAAGGAGAGTAAGAGGAGATGAAGAGGAGAGGAAGAGGACAGGATAGGAAGAGGAGAGGAAGAGAAGAGAATAAGAAAGGAAGAGTAAAGGAGAGGAAGAGGAGAGGAAGAGGAGAGGAGAGGAGAAAGGAGAGGAGAGCAGACGAGCCGAGACGACAGAGTAGGGGAGAGGACAGGAGAAAGAGGAGAAGAGGATAGGAAACGAAACGGCAGAGTAGAGGAGAGTAGGAGAGAGGAGATGAGATGAGAGGAGAGGAGGAAGGAGAGGAGACGAGCCGAGACGACAGAGTAGAGGAGAGAAGAGGAGAGGAGGAGAGATGAGAGGAGAGGAGAGAGGTGAAAAGGAAAGGAGAGGAAGAGAAGAGGAGAGGAAGAAGAAGAGGAGAGCAGTAGAGGAGAGGATGAGGAGAGGAAGAGGAGAGGAAGAGGAGAGGAGTAGAGGAGAGGAAGAGGAGAGCAGTAGAGGAGAGGAAGATGAGAGCAGTAGAGGAGAGGAAGAGAGGAAGAGGAAGAGGAGAGCAGTAGAGGAGAGCAGTAGAGGAGAGGAAGAGGAGAGGAAGAGGAGAGGAAGAGTAAAGGAGAGGAAGAGGAGAGGAAGAGGAGAGCAGTAGAGGAGAGGAAGATGAGAGCAGTAGAGGAGAGGAAGAGGAGAGGAAGAGGAGAGGAAGAAGAGAGCAAGAGGAGAGGAAGAGGACAGGATAGGAAGAGGAGAGGAAGAGAAGAGAATAGGAGAGGAAGAGTAAAGGAGAGGAAGAGGAGAGGAAGAGGAGAGGAGAGGAGAGGAGAGGCCTCCCAATGAACCAGATCCTCAGGGTTTCTCTGGAAATGTTAACAAGGCTAATCAAACGGAGTGCGGGGAGGGAGGACAGGGTAACCTCATCAAACAGGGAAGTTCAAAGTTTCAAAACATTCTTACAAAGAAAAGAATGGGGGAGATGGGGTTGTCCACACACGCATGAAAAGGGAACAAAAGCAGCAACAACACAAAAAAAGTATATATTTGCTCACAAAAGCCGCCCTTTGAATGCTCTGCACAAAGCAGATGGTCACCGCCACCGCTTGCTATTCCCAGCTAATGTCTTTTACAGTGTTCCTCAGGCCACGCCTTCTTACAACCTCAGGCCACGCCTTCATTCAACCGCCATTGTGTTTGGGGAGGGAAAGCTTCATGAGAAGGCAAGGGAAACCCTGGGCTGCCGGATGTCTCTGTGGTCTGTTTGTCTGACCGATGTGTCCCCATTTTTTTTTATTTAGGACTGGGCTGACTCAAACTTGCCCCGAGGCTCCAACCCAAAACTTTCCATCCAAAGGCGACAGAGCTGACCACTACGTTGTTTAGGTCAGTCACAACAGAGTTAATAGTAGCCATCGCTGACTGGCTGGACTGCTGAACACACAGTCTTCCTTCCCATCACTATAATCCTGCTGATTACCTCAGATCAAGACACCGTTACAGGGGCATGCTTTGTTGTGGTTGTTGTTGTCGACGACGACGGCATCCGTGAACTCCCTGAACTTTCAAAGCGTGTGTTCACAGTGTGAATGATGTGCAATAGAATAAACGTCATACTCATGATACTAAATTGAAGAAAAAAATATGATTCTATTCACTCTGGGAGGATTTTGAACCTTACGGTGTTTTCCTCAAGCCAATAACGTTGTCACTTTGATTCCTGTAGACTTCTCATCATGTCATGCAGCATTATACTGACAGAGATCACAGACGAAGCCATGCACAAACGAAGCCATGCACAGACGAAGCCGTGTGAATAACTCCTTATGCTATGGATGGCATGACAGTGCATTGCCCCAACCCCCTAAATTGCACTACACCGGTTATCCATTATAGCTGCACTAACTGCACTATGGTATTATTTTTGCTATTGAGACGAAGCTATGAAACATTATCCTTAACGTAATGCAGAGTATAAGATTAATTATAACAAATGGCTCTAATCTACGTTAACGTATGTAAAGAATGAAAAAGAATGGGCCTGGTCTCGGATTGAGAGTAATGAATTGTGCATACCAGAAGATCGGTAGCGCGCAGAGCGGGATGTTTACGTGAAGAGATGTGTTCCAGAAATAGCAGATGACAGCATTTAGCTGGAAAATATATTTGTGGATTACAGAATAATCTAATGCTGATGAAGCTACACATTTTTTGACTGCATTAACATCTATCAAAGACAATCTGTCCTGAGCACCTTCCCTACCCACCACACACTACTCCCCTCCCCTACCCTCCCCCCTCTACCCACCACACCCTCCTCCCCTTCCCCTACCCACCACACCTTCCTCCCCTACCCCACCCTACCCTCCCCTACCCACCACACCCTCCTCCCCTACCCTCCCCCACCCACCACACCCTCCTCCCCCTCCCCTCCCCACCACACCATCCTACCCTTACCCTACCCTTCCCTTCCCTTCCCTACCCACCACACCCTCCTCCCCTCCCCTCCCTCCCCACCACACCATCCTACTCCCCTACCCTCCCTCCCTCCCCACCACACCCTCCTCCCCTCCCTCCCCACCACACCATCCTACCCCTACCCTACCCTCCCCACCCACCACACCCTCCTCCCCTACCCTACCCTCCCCACCCACCACACCGTCCTCCCCTACCCTACCCTACCCTCCCCACCCACCACACCCTCCTCCCCCTCCCTCCCTCCCCACCACACCGTCCTCCCCTACCCTACCCTACCCTCCCTACCCACCACACCCCCTACCCTCCCCACCCACCACACCCTCCTCCCCCTCCCTCCCTCCCCACCACACCCTCCTCCCCTCTCCTCCCCCTCCCCACCACACCCTCCTCCCCTACCCTACCCTCCCCACCCACCACACCCTCCTCCCCCAAAACTGAAAGCGAACCACTGCTTTTAATCAGGGCAAGGCAAGTCAATCACGGACCACAAAAAGAAAAACAGCCCCGTCGCGGACCACAATGTCCTGCTCCCAGACAAACTAAACAACTTCTTTGCTCGCTTTGAGAACAATACAGTGCCAGCAACACGGCCGCTACCAAAACCTGCGGGCTCACCTTCACCACAGCCAACGTGAGACATGTAGTCAGAAGAGACATGTAGTCAGAAGAGACATGTAGTCAGAAGAGACATGTAGTTAGAAGAGACACATAGTGAGCAGAAATATGAAATCAACAGAGACATATAGTCAGACATGTTGTCAGAAGAGACAAGTAGTCAGAAGAGACATGTATTAAGACATGTAGTCAGCATAGATATGTATTCAGACATGCAATCAGAAGAGACATGTAGTCAGCATAGACATGTATTCAGACATGCAATCAGAAGAGACATGTAGTCAGAAGAGACATACTCAGCAGTGACATGTGGTCAGCAGAGAAAAGTATTCAGGAGAGACATGCAGTCTGACAATAAGTCAAAAGTGACATGTAGTCAAAAGTGACATGCAGTCAGCAAAGACATCTAGTCAGAAAATACATATAGTCAGGTGTGTAGTCAGAAGAGACATGTAGTCGGAAGAGACATGCAGTCAGACATGCAGTCAGAAAAGACAAGCAGTCAGACAATTAGTCAGCAGAGACATGTAGTCAGAAGAGACATATAGTGAGCAGAGACATGTAGTCAAAAGAGACATGCAGTCAGAGGAGACATGTAGTCAGAAGAGAAATGTAGTCAGAAGAGACATGTAGTCTGCAAAGACATGTAGTTAGCAGAGACATGTAGTCAGACATGTAGTTTGCAGAGCCATGTATTCAGAAGAGACATGTAGTCAGCAGAGACATGTAGTTAGCAGAGACATGTAGTCGGTTGAGACATATAGTCAGAAGAGACATGTAGTCAGACTTAGTAAGAAGAGAATTGTAGTCAGACGTAGTCAGCAGAGACATGAAGTTGGTTGAGACATATAGTCAGCAGAAACATGTAGTTAGAAAAGACATGTAGTCAGACATGTAGTCAGAAGATAGATGTAGTCAGAAGAGAGATGTAGACAGAAGAGACATGTAGTCAGACATGTAGTCAGAAGATAGATGTAGTCAGAAGAGAGATGTAGACAGAAGAGACATGTAGTCAAACATGCAGATAGAAGAGACATGTAATCAGACTCAGTTAGCAGAGAAATGTAGTCAGAAGATACATGTAGTCAGCAGAGACATGTAGTCAGAAGAGACATGTAGTCAGAAGAGACATTTAGTCAGACATTTAGTCAGACATGTAGTCAGAAGAGACATGTAGTCAGAAGAGACATTTAGTCAGACATTTAGTCAGACATGTAGTCAGAAGATAGATGTAGTCAGAAGAGAGATGTAGACAGAAGAGACATGTAGTCAAACATGCAGATAGAAGAGACATGTAATCAGACTCAGTTAGCAGAGAAATGTAGTCAGAAGATACATGTAGTCAGCAGAGACATGTAGTCAGAAGAGACATGTAGTCAGAAGAGACATTTAGTCAGACATTTAGTCAGACATGTAGTCAGAAGAGACATGTAGTCAAAAGTGACATGCAGTCAGCAAAGACATCTAGTCAGAAAATACATATAGTCAGGTGTGTAGTCAGAAGAGACATGTAGTCGGAAGAGACATGCAGTCAGACATGCAGTCAGAAAAGACAAGCAGTCAGACAATTAGTCAGCAGAGACATGTAGTCAGAAGAGACATATAGTGAGCAGAGACATGTAGTCAAAAGAGACATGCAGTCAGAGGAGACATGTAGTCAGAAGAGAAATGTAGTCAGAAGAGACATGTAGTCTGCAAAGACATGTAGTTAGCAGAGACATGTAGTCAGACATGTAGTTTGCAGAGCCATGTATTCAGAAGAGACATGTAGTCAGCAGAGACATGTAGTTAGCAGAGACATGTAGTCGGTTGAGACATATAGTCAGCAGAAACATGTAGTTAGAAAAGACATGTAGTCAGACATGTAGTCAGAAGATAGATGTAGTCAGAAGAGAGATGTAGACAGAAGAGACATGTAGTCAGACATGTAGTCAGAAGATAGATGTAGTCAGAAGAGAGATGTAGACAGAAGAGACATGTAGTCAAACATGCAGATAGAAGAGACATGTAATCAGACTCAGTTAGCAGAGAAATGTAGTCAGAAGATACATGTAGTCAGCAGAGACATGTAGTCAGAAGAGACATGTAGTCAGAAGAGACATTTAGTCAGACATTTAGTCAGACATGTAGTCAGAAGAGACATGTAGTCAGAAGAGACATTTAGTCAGACATTTAGTCAGACATGTAGTCAGAAGATAGATGTAGTCAGAAGAGAGATGTAGACAGAAGAGACATGTAGTCAAACATGCAGATAGAAGAGACATGTAATCAGACTCAGTTAGCAGAGAAATGTAGTCAGAAGATACATGTAGTCAGCAGAGACATGTAGTCAGAAGAGACATGTAGTCAGAAGAGACATTTAGTCAGACATTTAGTCAGACATGTAGTCAGAAGAGACATGTAGTCAGAAGAGACATTTAGTCAGACATTTAGTCAGACATGTAGTCAGAAGAGACATGTAGTCAGAAGAGACATTTAGTCAGACATTTAGTCAGACATGTAGTCAGAAGATAGATGTAGTCAGAAGAGAGATGTAGACAGAAGAGACATGTAGTCAAACATGCAGATAGAAGAGACATGTAATCAGACTCAGTTAGTAGAGAAATGTAGTCTGAAGATACATGTAGTCAGCAGAGACATGTAGTCAGAAGAGACATGTAGTCAGAAGAGACATTTAGTCAGACATTTAGTCAGACATGTAGTCAGAAGAGACATGTAGTCAGAAGAGACATTTAGTCAGACATTTAGTCAGACATGTAGTCAGAAGAGACATGTAGTCAGAAGAGACATGTAGTCTGCAGAGAAATGTAGTCAGTAGAGATGTGTAGTCAGAAGAGACATGTAGTCAGCAGAGACATGCAGTCAGAAGAGACATGTAGTCTGCAGAGAAATGTAGTCAGAAGAGACATGTAGTCTGCAGAGAAATGTAGTCAGTAGAGATGTGTAGTCAGAAGAGACATGTAGTCAGCAGAGACATGCAGTCAGAAGAGACATGTAGTCTGCAGAGAAATGTAGTCAGTAGAGATGTGTAGTCAGCAGAGACATGTAGTCAGAGGAGACATGTAGTTAGAAGAGACATATAGTGAGCAGAGAGATGTAGTCGGTTGAAACATATAGTCAGCAGAAACATGTAGTCAGAAGAGACAAGTAGTCAGACATGTAGTCAGAAGACACATGTAGTCAGACAAGTAGTCAGAAGAGACATGTATTCAGACATGCAGTCAGCAGAGAAATGTAGTCAGCAGAGACATTTACTCGAGCATGTATTCAGAAGAGACATGTAGTCAGCAGAGAGATGTAGTCGGTTGAGACACATAGTCAGCAGAAACATGTTGTCAGAAGAGACATGTAGTCAGACATGTAGACAGAGGAGACATGTAGTCAGAAGAGACATGTAGTCAGAGATGTAGACTGAAGAGTCATGTAGTCAGACTTAGTCGGCAGAAAAATGTAGTTAGACGTGTAGTCAGCAGAGACATGTAGTCGGTTGAGACATTTTGTCAGCAGAAACATGTAGTCAGACATGTAGTCAGAAGAGACATGTAGTCAGAAGAGACATGACTTCAGAAGGGACATGTAGTTTTAAGAGACATGTAGACAGAAGAGACAAGTAGTCAGAAAGAGACATGTAGTCAGACATGTAGTCAACAGAGACATGTAGTCAGCAGAGACATGTAGTCGGACATGTAGTCAACCGAGACATGTAGTCAGCAGAGACATGTAGTCAGACATGTTTGTGAGAAGAGAACACACTGTGAACCAAGAGCGACTATTACAAGGGCTGTGTTCCTTATACCACCATATTCCTTATATAGTGCATTACATTTGACTATGGGCCATAGGGTCTGGTCACAAGTAGTTCCCTATTTGGGCAACAGGATGCAATTTGGGACAGAGCCAGGCTGTCCTGCCAATCTGACAACCCAGTAGGAACTCCCATTTCAGGCATTTTAGATTGGCACTAGCTCTCAGACTAACTTCGCTTAAAGCCATAGGGAGCTTTCTCCATCTAGTCTGATATGGAAGCTTGATTTATAATTTTCCTGTTGGGTCTGCCGTTGAAAATGGTACTGCACTCCCAGTTGAAGCTCACGCTTTGGACAAAAGTGGTGCCCCATAGGAACAGGGAGACATTTCAAATAGGCCCTCGCTTCATAGCCACAGGGAGCTCTCCCCACTCAGTCTGATATGGATGTTTTATGTAGAATTTCACTGTTAGGTCTGCCTTCGGCAGAGACGGCAGTACCAGTAGCCACCCAGTGATTCAGACTAAGCTCACCTGGTAGGGCGTTGGTCCTATCGATCAGCAGTGAAGACTGGATTTCATGGGGTTTATGTAAATAATCTTAGCCTGATATCAGGCGAGCAGAGGGTATGTAGTCTAGATGGGTTCTCCAATGTCTTTGAAAGTTCTGCAGTAACAGCCCAAGACAAAATGGCTACATGATCTTTAAAGTACTCTTGTGACGTAATACATGTAATCTAATGCTCCATAGTGACAAGACATATGGATTGCGAGCTCCGTTTTGTCTTAAGAGCAGTCATACATCTTGATTTTGCGTTCCCTCTTGCTCAAGAGATCTAACCACCACAGCTACTTTCTTTATCTTCTCTAGCCAAACTCGTTTTTCAGCCATGAAACTTTCCAACCACAAACACCATGATTGGATTTTATCTGTGGGTAGTAGGGTAGTGCCTTTTCAGATGGACCATTCTGGGACTCAACATCACAGGCCTATTGTATTATAGCTCACAAAACAAAATAATGATGGTGGTTTTCAGAGTGGGTTGTAGGCCTATAGGTGTAAGAATTTATAGCAATTTGGACAGTTGTCCAAGTGTGTCACGGCATAACAAACGCTGCATTCTAGGGCCTAGATTAATGCCGAAACAACATCAAAAAGCATCAAACAAACCAAGCAATTTGTGTTTGTCTTTTTTTTTTTTCCCAAACTATTCAAAGCAATCAAGTGATAATCATCAGGGCTTAAAAGACCAACTCCAACCAAGTTATTTTAGAATTGACCAAGCTTGTGTTTAGGTGTTGCTTTATGTCCAAGTTCTAGTGTCTGTTCATCAATATCAGGAGGTTCTGGGATAAAACCTGCAACATGCTTTTCCTTTCAATGCTTTAACACCAAGTCCAAAGATATTATGCGACCTCTCACCATCCAGCTATAAACGGTCAAGCAACACGCAAGCATAGTTAAAGATGTATTCTCCAAATTGGCAATTCCAAATACTTTAGATAACTGTCATTAAGTTTCCAAAGACTTTAGAGAACTGTCATTAAGTTTCCAAAGACTAGTGAACTGTCATTAAGTTTCCAAAGACTAGAGAACTGTCATTAAGTTTCCAAAGACTAGAGAACTGTTATTAAGTTTCCAAAGACTAGAGAACTGTCATTAAGTTTCCAAAGACTAGAGAACTGTCATTAAGTTTCCAAAAACTAGAGAACTGTCATTAAGTTTCCAAAGACTAGAGAACTGTCATTACGTTTCCAAAGACTAGAGAACTGTCATTAAGTTTCCAAAGACTAGAGAACTGTCATTAAGTTTCCAAAAACTAGAGAACTGTCATTAAGTTTCCAAAGACTAGAGAACTGTCATTAAGTTTCCAAAGACTAGAGAACTGTCATTACGTTTCCAAAGACTAGAGAACTGTCATTAAGTTTCCAAAGACTAGAGAACTGTCATTAAGTTTAAAAGACTCAAAAGATCTGTCATTAAGTTAATTCATCTATGTGCATTTGCAGCTGCCCACCATCACAGCCATGACAACAATCCCAATGAGGCTTCCACATAAAAAAAACATAAAAAAGGGAAGTCAAAATATTTTGAAAGCCTTGAATTAGTCTTGGGATGAAACTGATTGATCTTAAACTAGAATCAAAGAATCAACTAGAATCAAAGAATCAAATTTAACCTTAAATGTATTTCCGGATGTCAGTGACACTCGGTTCTCTCTCTCTACATTGTAGTCTCGCTGAAAAAAAAACACTGCTAGAGGCAATTAAGTTTGTCCACACGCGCATAGACTAGAATACAAGCAACATGTTGATGAAAAGAGCACAGCTCTGCCAGTACACAGCACATCTACTAAAAATACATTTCTACTTCAAGCAATGGAACATGACATCTTTGGCACATGTACATGACTGTTCACTTTAAATATGTTGATTAAAATATTACATTCTGACCATTGACATTCACGTTTCCTCATTTACGGCAAATCACATATACCAGACTTAACTTCACAAACCAGAGATTGCACAGGGTCTGCGTTAGCACCGGCCTGAGATAGCATAGGGTCTGCAATAGCACAGGATAGTATTTAGAAATAAAGTGTATTTCAGAACCACTCAATATATGCATTTAAGAAAATCCAATATTTTCCACTTTTCCCCATTGCAACGGTTAAAAGGGGTTAGTGCAGGGATAATTGCAAGAGGCATAACTGTCTTTGAAAACACAGTGCTGTGATGGAGACAGAGAGGTCAACTCAGATCGGGTGAAACTGTGTGCTAGAGGAAAACGTCCGTATTCCCCAGGGATTTGATTGCTGATGTCATATACAGACCATATGAATCATGTATATTTTAAAAGGAAAAGTATCAATAAGTCTTGGTAAAATGGAAAGCTTTTCATCCTTAATGTTCAGCGGTATTGAATGAAGCATGACGATTTCAAGTGAGGTTGTTCATCCTCTCCCCACATACTGAAGGCCCCAGCTAGCCTGTGAATTGAAGAGAGAGTAGTTTAGGGTTACATTTTAGTCAGTCAGCAGACACTGTTCTCCAGGGTGAGTGTATACATTTTGGTCCTGGTCCCCCATGGGAATCAAACACACAACCCTGGCGTTGCAAGTGCCATGCCCTACAAAATGAGACACACAAGAGTTACAGCTACAGTTGAGAAGAGGAGAGGAACTGAGGAGAGAGTTGAGAAGAGAAGAGGAACTGAGGAGTGACGGATCAGACCATGAGACGGAAAGTGTGAAGTCATTAGGAAATTCCAAGTAAACAACAGGAGTAGAATGAGTAGAAAGTGGTTTGGACTACACAAGGGCTCACTTTCTTTCCATCCCACACTCCCCGTGCCAAGCAAAACAACTATCTCTCTCTCTCTCTCTCTCTCTCTCTCTCTCTCTCTCTCTCTCTCTCTCTCTCTCCTGAAGCGTGGAATGTATGCCACAGAACCAGCCTAATTTCACGGGACTCATTTTCTGAATTGTGTCAGAGTTGTTGCGTTCACATTCTGCAAAATATAGCCGTGTGAGGTCATATCATGTAAATTAATTCTTCCATTTTGACCACTGGTGTGTGCAGCTCATGACCCATGGTCATTGCAGGCTACAGTTACCTCAGTTTTGATTCTTCATCTCCGCCACCAAAGGTTGCCATTTTGTAACAGTATCAAGAAAAATTACAAATTAAATAGTAATCTCATTGTATAGAAACTTGCAGGTCTTTGTGGGTCAATGTTTAGTAGTGTCTATACCTTGAAATAAAATAGTGCATATCTTATGTTGTGCCAAAGCTCTAGCTATATTCAGTTAAACCCATATTCAAAGTAATTCTGATAAAAGCAACCAGGCCAGACAAAGGGAGAGAGAGAGAGAGAGAGAGAGAGAGAGAGAGAGAGAGAGAGAGAGAGAGAGAGATTGAGAGCTGAAGAGAGATAGAGACTAAACAAGAGAGAGGTCGTGAGCAGATGAGCTCCTGAATTTTTCAGCATGTTTTTACAAAAATGATACTACCCTCCACAACATAACCTTCACTCCAAATCAAAAGTCCAAACCTACAACCTGATTTTGGACAAAAATTACCTGGAAGGATTCATACTACCAAAAATTATTATTCCCAAGGACTATATAGCAAATGCTCTGGCAAACCAACAACCACCAAAATAAGTGAGTGAGTGATGTTTAGTCTGAAGCTACTTTAAAGCCAATAACAAAAATTAATTACAACAATCTATTTTACTTTATACTTTTTAAGTTAAGGCTACCAAGCTTGCTAGGACAGAACATATCTGACTGCAACTTCCATTAGTACTGAGGTGTGAAGTGTCAAAGCCCTTGAGCCCAACAATGACAGGAGAGTTTCACAGCCTCCCCCACCCAAATGCAGAGACCTTTGAAGCCCCTTCCCTCTGTGCAGAGGTCATTACAATACAGTACCCCCTGGATGTAAAAAGGAAAAAAAAGAAGCTCCTCGTGGACAATCGTGGACAATCCAGAGACACTTTTTGCTGACTGCTACTTAACTACTTAGGGAGTGGTGGGGCGACACTACCCGGTGAAATGCAAGGCGCCAAATTCAAAATCCAAAAGTTGAATTATTAAACATTCATCAATATACAAGTGTTGCATAGTCATCAAAAGCTCTGCTTCTTGGCAATATCACAGCGTTGTCAGATTTCAAAAAGGCTTTACGGCGAAAGCACTACATTTGATTGTTTTAAATTCATAAACCATCACGGTTCACACAAAACATATGTCACAGCGAAAACAAATCCCTTACCTTTTGAAAGAACTTCTGCTGAGGGCTTCCCAAGTGGTTTACTTTGGGCACGCCAGAGGCGTGGATTGTCACTCTTAGATTGTCACTCTTAGAAACTTCAGAGTGTTTCCTATCCAATGGTACTAAATATGTGCATATCCTATTTTCTGGGCCTGAGTGGGAGGCATTTTACTTTGGGCACGCCAGACTCTCCAAAACCTCTCCAATAACTTCTTAGGGAGCAGCTCCCAAGGTGACGGTTTTGGAGAGCCTGGCATTGGCCATTGGACATAAACATTACACAACAAGTTGGAAATTGCAAATTCAACAATGAGTCATTTGGAACGAATCAGTGGCTAACTGCAAGCATCGCAAAGCAATCACCAGGCTGCTGTTTAGTGGAGTGTTTGTGTGGTCCCAAATCAGAGTTTAAGGGTCTCTTTTCCAAGCTTAAAAGGATAAACATTCTACATTGGCCATGTTGTCAATCCAGCATGATTTCTGCCTCGCTCAAAACAGCTGCTAACTCAGAACTGGGAATTCTGACTTCGGTGAGTTCAATACAACTGGGAATTCTGAAAAAAAAACGTGTTCCGACTGGGGAAAATACATTTTGAACGGTCATCCAACTCGGAATTGTAAGTCGGGAACTCGGGCCTCTTTCTAGAGCTCCGACCTGAAGATCACTGACGTCATCATGACTCAACCTTGTTTTTTTCCTGAGTTCCCAGTTGTCTTGAAAGCACCATACATCCAGAGAATGCCAGACTTTGATGACAAAGTTTGATGACAAAATTTGCCCACAAAGGACCGCCCGTGCCACCTTCCTGTTCAAGTGAGAACAGCATCCAATCAAATCTAATAAAATATTATTGGTCACATACACATGGTTAGCAGATGTTAATGCGAGTGTAGTGAAATACTAATGTGAGTCCAAAAATTTCTTGTACGCTGCTTTAAAAATTATGTAATGTACCATGGAGATGTGTATACTGGAGCTAAGAAAGTAATACTAAGTCTATGTTGTGTAGTAAGCTGTTAGTAGCCCATGTGCCTACTCTATTTTCCACCTCTGAACCTACTGTTCTGACTTGGTTGTGCACATGTAGCCTACAACCTGTTTTAGAGAAATGTAATCATTGAATATTTGTAATAGCTGGTGTAGAGGAGTCAGGCAAACAACAGCAGAAATGAGTAATAAATGTATTTACTCCAAATATTCACAAAATACAACTATAATAACAACAACTATGGTAATTGAGTCACCTTCTTCTTACAGAAGGCGAGAGCCAAATTGGCATATTCTGAGGGGATGCGCACGGTGGAGACCTGGTCTGGACTTTCCACCATAGTCGCACCGATGGACACCCCTTACACACCTCCCTGAGCACTTTCGTGACCACCCCCTGAGAGACCTCTGTTGCCACGAAATAGTGGGGCCATGACAGGCCGACCAGGGTAGGCCCAGCACCACGGGAAACGCACGAGAATCAATAAAGAAGAGACTGATTCTCTCCTTGTGACCCTCCTGCTTAACCATGTGGAGCGGTGGCATCTCTAATCAGCCCTGACCCTAATGGTTGCCTATCTAGGGCGTGCACAGGGAAGGGCATATTCACAGGAACAATGGGGATCCCTAAACTATGGGCAAATGAACGGTCAATAAAATCCCCAGCTGCTCCTGAATCTACGAGCGCCTTATGCTGGGAATGTGGGGAAAACTCAGGAAATTTAATAAACACATACATGTGAGCAACAGGGGGCTCTGGGTGAGCCTGGTGCCGACTCACCTGGGGTGACACGATAGTGCCCTGCCTGCTGCCTCTAGTCCCTGAGGAACCCCCCCAGCACCGACCAGCAGTGTGCCCTCTGAGGCCACAGATGGTGCAGGGAATGGCCCCTCCTCCGGTCGCCCTAAGCGCAGCACCTCCCAGCTCAATGGGTGTCGGATATAAGGTGCTGGGGGATGGAACTGACAGGCCCCGATCCGGACGTCCGCAGGTAGCCAGCAGGTTGTCCAGCCGAATGGACAGGTCCACCAGCTGATCCAACGTGAGGGTGGTGTCTCGGCAGGCCAACTCCCAACGGACGTCCTCGTGCAAACTGCACCGGTAGTGATCGTTCAGGGCCCTGTCGTTCCATCCCGCACTGGCTGCCAGGGTCCGGAAGTCCAAAGCGAAATCCTGTGCGCTCCTCGTCCCCTGCCTCAGATGGAACAGACGTTCTGCGTAATGGTCCAACGCCCCAAGGCTTTGCCTGAGAGGCAGGAGATGAGGGCAGACATGCTCTCACGTCCCGAAGGAGCTGGGTGAACGGTCGCCAGGTAGTTCCAGCTGAGTGATTCTGTAATAGATCCTGTGTGTAGCTGGTGTAGACGAGTCAGGCGCAGGACAGCAGAATTGAGTAATAAACGTATTTACTCCAAATATTCACAAAATACAACTATAATATATCGATCCCACAATAACGGACCATATTACAAACCAACAATCCCTCACAAAAAAACATGGGGGAACAGAGGGTTAAATAATGAACAAGTAATTGGGGGATTGAAACCAGGTGTGTAAGACAAGGACAAAACAAATGGAAAATAGAAAAATGGATCGGCGATGGCTAGAAGACCGGTGATGTCGACCGTCGAACGGCGACCGATCATGGAGAGGGACCGACTTTGGCGGAAGTCGTGACAATATTGTAAGAACTTTCATTGTCTGCTTAAATTCCCCCTTTATTTATTCTACGGTTCTGACTTGGTGTACAGAGAGAATACTGTAAGAGCGGCCCATGTTCTGAATTCAGTCGCAGTACATTATAAAAGTTATATTGTTATATAGTTATATTGACTATGTCCGTCCTTACGGATTGCCTCACATCCGCTTGTCGTTCCCTTATGCCGTAGTTTGTACATCTCAACTGTCAATAGAAACCACATTTGTTAAAGCAAGTCAGCCATATCAGCTATGTTTTTTTAAAAGGCAGTAAATGAGGCTGAATTAATTGTTTCGCTGCCAGACATGGCTCCGCTGGTAGCCAGGTGTAGCAGTGGTAAGAGGTTGAAACTGTTTTTGGGACTCTGCTGTTGGGACAGCTTTATGTAGGCCCTAACAGTTTGTGGGCACTGTTTGGCATCGTTATAGTGCAATTAATGTAATGTTTAGTGTTGTGTTGTGTAGTGCCTTTGCTGGGATGCTTCCCAAACATTTTTTTTGTTTGCCCCGCCAAGATTTACATGCTGAAATTGCCTTTGACTGGCTCCCACTCCTCTCTGGGAGCTGAGTTCTACTCATGTTAACTGGCTCCCACTCGTCTCTGGGAGCTGAGTTCTACTCATGTTAACTGGCTCCCACTCCTCTCTGGGAGCTGAGTTCTAGTCATGTTAACTGGCTCCCACTCGTCTCTGGGAGCTGAGTTCTACTCATGTTAACTGGCTCCCACTCCTCTCTGGGAGCTGAGTTCTACTCATGTTAACTGGCTCCCACTCCTCTCTGGGAGCTGAGTTCTACTCATGTTAACTGGCTCCCACTCGTCTCTGGGAGCTGAGTTCTACTCATGTTAACTGGCTCCCACTCCTCTCTGGGAGCTGAGTTCTAGTCATGTTAACTGGCTCCCACTCGTCTCTGGGAGCTGAGTTCTACTCATGTTAACTGGGTCCCACTCCTCTTTGGGAGCTGAGTTCTACTCATGTTAACTGGCTCCCACTCGTCTCTGGGAGCTGAGTTCTACTCATGTTAACTGGCTCCCACTCGTCTCTGGGAGCTGAGTTCTACTCATGTTAACTGGCTCCCACTCGTCTCTGGGAGCTGGTGTGAGGGAATTGTGTGAAAGAGCCATAGCTCAGGTGTTTCCCGATTCAGTAATGACAGTCATCATCATCATGAGCTAATGTGACTACTCAGAAAGCTAGCTATTGCCACACATCTGTCCGGGCCCCACTTTATCAAATCATCACCATCACATCACTTTACATTATTCACTCAGCCAACACCATTACCAGACCCGACATTTACACTTTAGTCACTTTCTGTCTGACACATTATCCAATTCCACTGTATAGCTAAATGATAGTTTCAATCTGGGATGAAGCTGAAGTAGGTACAGAGACATTTCAATAGACAGGATGTGAAATACTACTGTTGAAGGAATTTGGGTGTTGGATGTGTAACTATTGTAGAGGTTGAATTATAGCAGGGTTCATCAACAGGGTTTCCCAGCAGTGCCTGCCAAGTTTTCTGAGCAATAAAAAAACAAAAAAAATATTTTATTTTATTGCTGGACATAAAACACCAGCAAATCAGCTCCAAGTGATTTACATTTTGGAAATCTGTTCCAAAGTATTCCCACGCATAATAGAGTAATACATTACACCGCCAGAAGTATGTGGACACCTGCTCGTCGAACATCTCATTCCAAAATCGTGGGCATTACAGTTTTTCCCAATTGTTTACACACTAAAATTGGAACTTGAAACGCAATGACCGAAACCTGAAACTCATGTACCAAATCCCTAAATCAAGTCTGCAAAATTGTAAGCACAATTCCTTCTTTACTCTCAGTTTTCAATTCTATATCACACATTTTGCAAAAAACACTATACACAGTTCTCTACATTAGGCACAACATTCAAAATTAAAATCTCTTTACTCTCTTTGGAAAGCAACGCCAATCACAATGCCAAGGTATATACACCAATTGGCAGCACCCACTCCTCACAGGTGTAAACACTAGCTGCTGAATTGTTAGCACTATAAAAGGCCACAGATGAGCTCTTCTGTTTTGGAAGAAAACTGAAGTCAATGGTAAAGCAAGAGCTTGAGGAGAAGGAGTGAGAGGAAGTGGAGGAAGAGGAGGACGAGGACAAGGAAGGACAGTTGTCTCAGATGAGATCAGGGCCACATTGGTTGACCATGTTCTTAACCATGGATTAAGTATGAGGGAGGCTGGACAGAGAGTTCAGCCCAGCCTGAGCCGGCACAAGGTTGCATCTACTATCATCCGTACATTCAGAAATGACAACCGGTAAGTTACCTACCATCTACACTATGCTCTTTATGTATGTACACTGTAGTATACTGCAGTCCGACATATCAGTAGGCCTATGTTACTCAGTGATTGTTGGCCAATGTTACAGTAATGTAATTTTATATTGAAAGAAAAAATATTATTTTAGCTTACTGTAACCAATCATGTTTGTGGATCTTCTGCAGAACTGAGAGACAGCCAGGCCATGGTGGAAGACACCGTCTGTTCACACCAGAACTGAGAGACGGCCAGGCCATGGTGGAAGACACCGTCTGTTCACACCAGAACTGAGAGACGGCCAGGCCATGGTGGAAGACACCGTCTGTTCACACCAGAACGGGAGACGACTATTGTGCACATAGTGATGGCAAACAATACCATTAGACTACGAGAAATCCAGAGCCACATAATTGCAGACAACACAATATTCAATAACATTCACCAGGTGGGCTTGTTTACATTGGACCGTGTATTACAGTACAACTGAATCCGGATGAAACAGGTCTACAGGGTGCCTTTTGAGCGAAACTCAGAGAGTGTTAAATAACAGCGCTATGAATATGTGCAAGTAAGTACTATACTGTGAATTTACTATCATATCAACAATGTATAGACACATTACAGTACTGTAATCCAGTGTATTGTGCCTCACCATATTGACTGCTCTAGGTCTATGTCACATATTGTCTTGTTTGTTTCAGAGAGTCTTGGCGCTGGATGCCGCTGCAATTCAGCATGTTTATATTTACATTGATGAGGATGGCTTCAACCTGGCCAGAAGAAGGGGACGGGACATTATTATATTTACATTGATGAGGCTGGCTTCAACCTGGCCAGAAGAAGGGGACAGAACATTATTGGCCACCGTGCCATTATGAATGTCCCTGGACAGCATGGCGTCCTCCATCACCATGCCAACCTTGGTCTCTACAACACAGCCCTCCTCATCACATTCCTGGACACACCACATGGCATCCTCATTCCAGCCGAACAGAGGGGTGTACCAGAGCAGCCCAGGTATGTTGTCATCTGGGACAACGTGGGTTTCAACCGGGCTGCTCTGGTCCGTAAGTGGTTCATCGACCACCCACACTATTGTTCTTTACCTCCGACCATATTCTCCATTCCTAAACCCAATTGAAGAGTTTTTTCCAGCATGGTGATGGAAGGTGTATGACCGCCATCCCCCACGCCTGCCTCTTCTCCAGGCAACGGAGGATGGATGTGGTGAAGTTGATGTGGGGACTTTCGGCGGATGGATCCGTCACTCCTGAAGATTCTTTCCCCGCTGTTTAGCCAGGGAGAACATCGCTTGTGATGTAGATGAGGTGCTGTGGCCAGACCAAAATAGGAGGCAGGATGCAGCCTGTAATGATGAGTGCCAGGTGTGCGTATTGATGAATCCCAGGACCGGTGGTTAGTACTCTGGTGACGTAATACTTTTATTTATTTCACCTTTATTTAACCAGGTAGGCCAGTTGAGAACAAGTTCTCATTTACAACTGCGACCTGGCCAAGAAAAATCTACGCAGTGTGACAAAAACAACAACACACAGTTACACATGGGATAAACAAACGTACAGTCAATAAAACAACAGAAACATCTATATATGGTGAGGGGAGGAGCAGATGTGACCAAACCTAATGTCTTTTTTCTTACATTCTGCATGTGTATTTTGTATTCTTCTGTTGAGCCACATTCATAATTTTTTTGGTACAGAAAACCCTTGATCATACTGAATGTTTTTCCTGGTTTTCTCCTGTTGGGTATGGAAAGTGTTACATACAAAACACAAGTGTTAAAAAATACTGCATTTTGGCAATAAATGACAATGTTTTTGTTACTGTATTGCATTTGTGTCTGTTTATTTATGTATATTTGAATAGGTCTACATTACTGTAACACACTTTTGCAACCGGCTACAGTGTAACACTGAACATGAAAAAGGCATAAACCTACTGATGGGATATTCACAGTAGTGTTTTGTGTTGAGCACATCAGTGGGTTGGTTGGTAGACACATCTATTCATATGATGCGTGTGTGTCATTTTGATGCAAAAAAAAACATTTTGGAAAGAGATAAAACAGTTTTGAATGCAGTGTTTGTGGTTTAGGGTTTTTGGAAAATGGGCCAAAGATTCAGCAAACGTGCGTAAACAATTGTGGAAAACTGTAATATGGAGTTGGTCCCCCGTTTCCTGCTATAACAGCCTCCACTCTTCTGGGAAGGCTTTCCACTAGATGTTGGAACATTGCTGCGGGGACATGCATCCATTCCGCCACAAGAGCATTAGTGAGGTTGGGCACTGATGTTGGACGATTAGGCCTGGCTCACAATCGGCGTTCCAATTCATCCCAAAGGTGTTCGATGGGGTTGAGGTCAGTGCTCTGTGCAGGCCAGTCAAGTTCTTCCACACCGATCTCGAAAAACCATGTCTGTGTGGACCTCACTTTGTGCACGGGGGCATCGTCATGCTGAAACAGGAAAGGGCTTTCCCCAAACTGTTGCCACAAAGTTGGAAGCACAGAATCGTCTAGAATGTCATTGTACGTATGTAGCGTTAAGATTTCCCTTGTAATTTCTCTTCACACTAAGGGGCCTATCCTAAACCATGAAAAATAGCTCCAGACCATTGTTTCTCCTCCACCAAACTTTACAGTTGGCACTATGCATTGGGGTAGGTAGCGTTCACCTGGTATCCGCCAAACCCAGAATGGTCTGTCAAACTGCCAGATGGTGTAGCGTGATTCATCACTCCAGAGAACGTGTTTCCACTGCTCCAAAAGTCCAATGGCGGCGAGCTTTACACCACTCCAGCCGACGCTTGGCATTGCACATGGTGATCTTAGGCTTGTGTGCGGCTGCTAGACCATGGAAACCCATTTCATGAAGCTCCTGACAAACAGTTATTGTGCGGATGTTGCTTTCAGAGGCAGTTTGGAAGTCAGTAGTGAGTGTTGCAACGGAGGACAGATGATTTTTACACGCTACGCACTTTAGCACTCGGCGGTCACGTTCCGAGAGCTTGTGTGGCCTACCACTTCGCGGCTGAGCTGTTGTAGCTTCTAGACGTTTCCACTTCACAATAACAGTACTTACAGTTAACCAGGGCAGCTCTAGCAGGGCTGAAATTTGACGAACGGACTTATTGAAAAGGTGGCATCCCATCACGGTTCCACATAGAAATTTTATGCACCTGTCAGCAACGAGTGTGGCTGAAATAGCCAAATCCACTAATTGGAAGGGGTGTCCACAAATATGTTTGTATTTATAGTGTATATATGATCGTATACAAATGTAAGCAAGGTTTGAAAGTCTACACATTTTTTGCCATTATGTTCTGAAACCCTGACCACACCCTCAACAAAAAATTGTCCCTCAGCTGAATATAGTTGATGATCCTTCAAATACAGGATTTTGTATGTGTATACCACATGTGGAAGATTTAAAAAAAACACTAGTTTGATTGGCATTAATCCTATGCAATACCTAAACCATGACTAAAACAAATGTCCCAGAATTAATATTCTGTGTTTTCAATCCAAAAGGATGATGAATATTTGGTCACATGTTTCTTTTGTACATAAACTACTGCTAAAATGTATTATTCATAATTCTTAGCCCTGATTCTGTACTTTTCAGAATGTTAGTGGAATAAAACATGACTTTATATGAATCCTGCTGAGATTCATGAGGGACTTGGTGAGATATGATTTAATAAACAGTGAACTCTGTCAGATATTCTTGTAAAATTAACTCACTTTACTCACCTTAACTCACAGACTGTATCGACTATAACCATTGAGCAAATAACTGACTACAATCGTATACAGTACCGGTCAAAAGTTTGGACACAGCTACTCATTCAAGGGTTTTTCTTTATTTTTACTATTTTCTACATTGAAGACATCAAAACTATGAAATAACACATACGCAATCATGTAGTAACCAAAAAAAGTGCTGACAAATCAAAATATTTTTTATATTTGAGATTCTTCAAAGTAGCCACCCTTTGCCTTGATGACAGCTTTGCACACTCTTGGAATTCTTTCAACCAGCTTCACGAGGAATGCTTTTCCAACAGTCTTGAAGGAGTTCCCACATATGCTGAGCACTTTTTTTAAACTAAACTTTTAACTTAAATTCAATAACATGGTGAAATGTTGGGATGATTTCATATTGAATTCACGTTAGTTGACAACCAGACGTTGAACTGACGTCTTTCCCCCACACACACACTCTCCCTCCCTCTCTCTCTGTCTGTCCCTCTCTCTCTCTGCACCTTTCCCTCTCTCCCTCTCCTCCCCCACCTCTCTACCCCAGAGTCTCCCTCCCTTCACAGTCTGCATACCAAAGTCGTCAGTCGTCTCCGCGGGCTACATTAAATAGTAAAACGGGCCCCGTCGTCAGACATCAAGTATTGATGGGGTTCCAGAGTGGTCACAGGTAGAGGTGCCGTGGGGTCAGAGCCTGGAACTCATTACTCCTCGAGGCCCAGACTGATTGCTATTGTTTCCTGTGCTCTGATCCTTCCTCGTGATGAGATTAAATTATATAGAAGTCTGCCTGTCTGATGGAGTGGCTCTGACCGGATCCTGATCCTTCCATTCGTACCAGAGACTAACTGTACGGCAAGGCCGTATCCTATTACGTCCTCTCTCTCTCTCTCTCTCTCTCTCTCTCTCTCTCTCTCTCTCTCTCGTACTATTGTTTCTTACTGCTGTGTCTCTCTCTGTGATGTGTACTATATTTTCTTATTGCTTTGTCCAGGCCTGGCTGTGGGCCTCATGCAACAATTTTTTTTTTTTGCATGTGTAATGTCACTAACCTCTTCTACTGCCAATTAGACAAAGGCAATGTTAACTGTTAGAAAAAGGCAGGGCTTGATCCATGATTCCTGCATTTTCAGTTGACTTCATCTATATGGCAATAGAAGAAGGTGGTGGAGGGGTGGTGGAGGGGTGGATACACTTTTGCAGGGCTTTTAGAATTGTTTTAACAGACAGGTTGTTGATTAGTTACTTGTTTATGTCCTCTTTTTGGACCAACCAAAAAAACAGCAGCCTAGGGCAACATCCTTGTAGTTTAAAATAATTGTGCAAATTGCAAAAATTTGAATACACTGTTTTATAATCTGTCAGGATGATTTAATTTTAAATGTTCTCTTCAATGTGCATTATAAAGAAGTGACTATTAATGTATTGCTCAGTTTACTCATGTACATTGTTGAAGAAACGTATCAAATCACACTGCAAGATTACAATGAGGTTTATCAACCAATCAATCAAATGTATTTATAAAGCCCTTTTTACATCGGCAGATGTCACAAAGTTATATAAACCCAGCCTAAAAGCCTAAACAGCAAGTAATGTAGATGTAGAAGGAAACAATCCCTAGAAAGGCAGGGACCTAGGAAGAAACCTAGAGAGGAACCAGGCTCTGAGGGGTGGCCAGTCCTCTTCTGGCGGTGGTGGGTGCAGATTATTAGAGTACATGGCCATTAAGGCCAGATTGTTGTTGAAATGTTCATAGATGACCAGCAGGGTCAAATAATAATCACAGTGGTTGTAGAGGGTGCAACAGGTCAGCACCTCAGGAGTAAACGTCAGTTGACTTTCATAGCCGAGCTTTCAGAGGTCGAGACAGCAGTCGCGGTAGAGAGAGAGTCGAAAACAGCAGGTCCGGGACAAGGTAGCACGTCCGGTAAACAGGTCAGGGTTCCATAGCCGCAGGCAGAACAGTTGAAACTGGAGCAGCAGCACGACCAGGTGGACTGGAGACAGCCAGGAATCATCAGGCCAGGTAGTTTTGAGGCATGATCCAAGGGCTCAGGTCCTCCGGGAGGGGAGGGAGAGAATTAGAGGGAGCGTACTTCAATTCATACAGGACACCAGATAAGACAGGAGAATTACACCAGATATAATAGACTGACCCTAGCACCCTGTCACATAGACTATTGCAGCATAGATACTGGAGGCTGAGACATTGGTGGGTCAGGGGACACTGTGGTAGTTTGTTCCATTTTGCACAATTCTTTTGCAATACAAAAATGCCCCTAATATTTCCCCCAGTAGTGACAGAACGAACATGGTGAACGAGATGTTTTACATAATTGAAATACCACTTCCATAGTCATAAACAAGTGATACACTCTCATTTATATCATGATATAGTGAGTGGACTCTAGAACAAAGTCATTCAGATCTACTATTTCCCCACAGTCACTCTATTCCCTAAATAGTGCACAAATATTGACCAGGGCCATAGGGCACCATGTAGGGAATACAAATCGAATAAAATAAAAATAATAATTGGTCACATGGGCCGAATACAACAGGTGTACTCTCTCTCTCTCTCTCTCTCTCTCTCTCTCTCTCTCTCTCTCTCTCTCTCTCTCTCTCTCTCTCTCTCTCTCTCTCTCTCTCTCTCTCTCTCTCTCTCTCTCTCTCTCGCGCACACACACACACGCACGCTCTCACATTCACACATACAGAAAAACACACACACACATGCATGTACACACACAAAGACAAAGACAAACAAAACAAACTTCGATGTGTTTAAACAAATGATTCTCATTTTATCACTTGCCTGACATACGGAGCAAAAGCTTCTCCCCCTCTCTTAATGGATTCAATTTTATCATTACTTAACAGCTATGCCTTTCCTGCACGCATGCTAAAAGCTTGATCTTTTGCAAATAATGAGCTTTCTAACCTTTGCCTGTCAACTCTGTCTGAGGTCCCAGTCCATTAAGCAAGTGGAGTGTGAGCGCAGCACAGTGTGAGCCACAAGGCAAGGCTTAGCTCGTCTTGTCAAACTGTTTACTTATCCTCATCAGCACGTCAGGTCTCTAATGGCAGCCCATGCCAAGCAGGAGACAAGCGACACACAGGGAGATTGGGAAAAAAAGAGAAAGGAAACAGATAGAGGAGTAAATTGGCCACTTGTCTTGATACTTTGAAGTGTAATGTATCATTGTTGTCTCATGGTTTATTGATTTGTTGTCAAGGCTTTGAACAGGCAGAGATACAGCATCTCTCCTTCCTTTTCAGAGATTTGCTAGTTTCTTACCGTGACTGTATGTCATTTACTTCAGTATATGAATAGAATGCATAAACAGTCAGTGCACAGCAGAATGAATCCACCTGCAACCTCACCTACTAAATCATATACTTTCTGAAGGCACTGTATGGTATAAGCCTATCTGAGGCAGAATCCTCTCCTCTATGTTGAGAGAGAGAGAGAGAGAGAGAGAGAGAGAGAGAGAGAGAGAAACTTCAGAGAGGAGAAAGCCCTCCTGGTTCTTCCTGGACCATTACACTCTAAATTAAATCTAAAACTGGGGAATGTTTATGATATGGATATACAGTAGAAGCAGCAGAGGGAAAGAGCAAGAGAGAGAGAGAGAGAGAGAGAGAGAGGAAAGAGGAAATAGATGAGAGAGAGAGGAAAGAGATGAGACAGAGAGAGAGAGAGAGAGAGAGAGAGAGAGAGAGAGAGAGAGAGAGAGAGAGAGAGAGAGAGAGGAGGGGGGAGAATAATATGAGAGAGAGAGAAAGAGATGAGAGAAAGAGAGGAAGGGAAAAAAGGGGGAAAGATAGAATATGAGGTTAGAGTCCCAGTTCTTTTAAAAGCTTTCTCTTTCCCTCTCTCCCTGTGATAGTGCATTCACCATAGCGTCAGGACAACAGGGCCCTGTAGCAAAGACCCAGACTTTGATCTCCAGCCGCTGTTGCGTCAGTTCATCTCTATAGAAACCTGCATGGAAGACATCACTGTCCATCAGACTGCCGGCCTGCAGGCTACATAAGGTTTAACTTTCAAATGGGAACCTCCGTACCGGTGACTCTGTGAATGAAACTGCCTCTTCTTCTCCTCATCGGGCTCAGGCTACACCCCTCACCAGCCGCCTCTGAAACTCCCCCAGCCTCTGCCGGCACCCTCTGGTGCCGCCCAATTCCAATGGTCGACCTGCGCTCCATGTCCAATCAGAACCATGACCAATGGGTAGCAGTGCGAGACAGCAGTACTCGCATGAGGCCTTTTAATGAACATCTCAGCAGGAAAATCAATATGAACGCCGAGTTTGGGGAAAGGACACACTGGGAGACATCAGAACACGCCGGCTTTGCTCCATATAACAACCACACACATGACCGAGTCATATTTCTCTGTCATTTGTGTCCAACAGAGTTTGTGTCTGTGAGTGTTTGTTTGGTAAGTATGCTGTCACCCCCATTATCTGGTGGGAAGGATGGTATTGGGGTCAGAGGATAGCGGCATGACAGCGCATCCGGCTTGATATTCTTGGATCCTAGTTGGTAGGAGAAGGATAAGATAAAACGAGTGAGAAGCAGTGCCCACCTAGCTTTCCTGGAATTGAGACACTTGGCGGTGCGGAGATAGTCCAGGTTCTTCTGATCCGTCCACACCAACCAGTGTCTCCACTCCTCCAATACCATCTTCACTGCGAGAAGCTCACGATTCCCCATGTCGTAGTTCCTCTCCGTGGCATAGAGGCGATGGGAGAAGGCGCAGGGATGTAACTTGAGGTCCAGGGCAGAACGCTGGGACAGGAGAGCCCCCACTCTGACATCCGAAGCATTGGCCTCCACCACAAACTGACGGGAAGGGTCAGGATGAACCAATATGGGATTAGTGGTAAAGCGGTGCTTGAGATCCAGGAACGCCCGGTCAGCAGCTGGGGACCATGTCGACGGAACCTTAAGAGAGGTGAATGCAGACAGGGGGGAAGCCAGAGTGCTGTAACCCTGGATAAAGTGGCGATAAAAGTTGGCAAATCCCAGGAACCGTTGCAACTTCCCTCTGAACAATGGCTGGGGCCAATCCACCACCGATATCACCTTCCCGGGATCCATCTGTACATTCCCTGCAGCGATGATGTCACCAAGGAAGGGGATGGTGGAGCGATGGAATTCGCATTTCTCCGCTTTCACAAAAAGCTGGTTCTCCAGGAGGCACTGGAGGACCTGTTGGACGTGGAGTACGTGTTCTTGGGCTGAGCAGGAGAAAGAAGGATGGTAATTGAGGTAGGCAAAAATGAAATGGTTCAACATGTTGCGGGGAACGTTGTTAACCAGGGCCTGGAACATAGAAGGGGCGTTGGTAAGTCCAAATGGCATGATCAGGTATTCATAGTGACCGCTGGCTGCATTGAAGGCAGTCTTCTGCTCGTCCCCTTCCGGTATTGGCACCAAATGGTAGGCTTTCCGCAGGTCCAACTTGGACAAAATGGTGGCCCCCTGGAGCCGCTCGAAAGCCGAGGCAATGAGTGGTAGCGGGTAGCGGTTCTTCACCGTGATGTCATTGAGGCCCCGGTAGTTGATGCACGATTGCAGGATTTTGTCCTTCTTCTCCACAAAGAAGAACCCTGCGCCGGCGGGGGAGGCAGAACTACAGATACACCCTGCAGCTAGGGAGTCCTCAATGCAGGTCTCCATATCATTGGTCTCCAGACCTGACAGAGAGGACAGACACCCCCGGGGCGGTGTGGTGCCTGGGAGAAGGTTGATCCCACAGTCATAAGGTCAGTGAGGAGGAAGTGAAGTGGCCCGGGCCTTGCTGAAAACTTCCCGGAGGTCTGACTTCAGACAATGGGCGTGGCAAAATGGTCTCCAGCTCATGATGGCACCAGCAGTCCAGTCTATGAGGGGATTGTGTCGCTGGAGCCAAGAGAATCCTAATACCACGGGAAACTGAAGAGACTTAATAAGCATGAATTGGATAGCCTCACTGTGGTTCCACTGTTCCCTGGGCGCTGAAGACGTCGATTAAGGCAGTCCCCCGCACCTCTCTGATTCCGAGGGGTTGGGTTAAAACCTCTTAAGGATCCGCCCCTTGTTTTTCAATTTTTGCCTAAAATTACAAACCCAAATCTAACTTCCTGTAGCTCAGGCCCTGAAGCAAGGATGTGCATAATCTTGGTACCATTTGAAAGGAAACACTTTGAAATTTGTGGAAATGTGAAAGGAATGTAGGAGAATACAATACATTAGATCTGGTAAAAGATAATACAAAGAAAAACCAACAGTTATTTTGTATTGTTTTTGTACCATCATCTTTGAAATGCAAGAGAAAGGCCTTAATGTATTATTCCAGCCCAGGTGCAATACACATTTTGGCCAGTAGATGGCATCAGTGTATGTGCAACGTTTTAGACTGCTCCAATGAACCATTGCTTTTCTGTTTAAAATGTTGTATCAAGACTGCCCAAATGTGCCTAATTTGTTTATTTATAACTTTTCATGTTCAAAATTGTGCACTCTCCTCAAACAATAGCATGGTATTCTTTCACTGTAGTAGCTAACACGAAATTACCAGAAGTCCCGCAATACAGGCAACTCTTTGTGTGAATCTGGTATAGACGTTCGGCTGGGGACAGCCTAGCCTTGCCTAGTTGCATCGGCTCGGGAAGAGGTGAATCGGCAGACTTCGGGAAAAACACTCGGTGGAACTCATGTAGCCTCAGGTCCTCTCGGCAACGGAGATGTTGTGGAATTCCGGGATGCCTCGGAGGCGAGATGGAATCCTTGGGCGGGCGAGTGGAGTCGGACATCATCTCCTTCCAACGTTCCCTTAGCCACCCATCGATCCGCATGGTCAAGGCAATGAGTGAGTCAAGATCCGTTGGTAGTTCCCGGGCTGCTAATTCGTCCTTAACTTCCTCCAATAATCCGTGCAGGAACGTGTCGAACAGCGCTTCAGGGTTCCAGGCACTCTCAGCTGCCAACGTGCAGAAATCCATCGCATCGTCTGCCACACTGCGGGAGTCTTACCCGAAGCTGGAGTAATTTCCAGCAGCCTCTCTCCCGTACAATGGAGAATCAAAAACCTTCTTCACCTCTGCCACGAACTCCTCCAGACTGAAGCATATGGCCGACTGCTGTTCCCACACTGCCATAGCCCAGACGAGAGCTCTCCCAGACATCATCATGATGAGGTACGCTATCTTCGAGCGGTCCGAGGGGAAGGAGGAGGGCTGCAGCTTGATGATGAGAGAACACTGCGTGAGAAACGCCCGACAGGTTCCAGGGGGAGGTAAGCAGGGTTCTGGGGAAACCGGGGTGGCTGGGGAGGCCGTGCTGCTAACAGCCGGGTTACTGAGGGGCTGGGAGGCTTCCTGACAGACAACCCACGGAATTGCTCCAGAAATGTGTTCAACGCACGGTCATGGCGTTCGGCCAAGGTCTGGATCCCTTCCATAAGCACATGAAGAAACTCCTCGTGCCTTCCAATAGTGGCTCCTTGGGAGGAGACGGCGTTGCGGAGCTGGTCCGAGGCTGCTGGGTCCGTCAAGGCCAGTTCATACTATCACACCTTAGGAGAAGACCCAGATGCAGTCAGTTTCAAGGTAACCAAAGTTTATTACAAAAACTGGGGGCAGGGAAACGATAGGTCAAGGGCAGGCAGAGGTCAGTAATCCAGAGAAGAGTCGAAAAGGTACAGAACGGCAGGCAGGCTCAGGGTCAGGGCAGGCAGAATGTTCAAAACCGGGAAAGCTAGAAAACAGGAACTAGAGAAAGACAGGAGCATGGGGAAAACGCTGGTAGACTTGACAAAACAAAACTAAATGGCAACAGACAAACAGAGAACACAGGTACAAATACACTGGGAATAATGAGGAAGATGGGCGACACCTGGAAAGGGGTGGAGACAAGCACATCGACAGGTGAAACAGATCAGGGTGTGGCACCCAGACCATCAGGCTGCTGAATAGCCACCACTAGTCAGCTGCCTTTTCCTCCAGTCTCCCATCCCCACTGCTCCCCTTCCCCATTTGGACATGCTTAAAAACGAAGCATTTGTGTTTAGTAAGTCCACCAGATCAGAGGCAGTAGGGATGACCAGGGATGTTCTCTTGACAAGAGCGTGAATTGGACCATTTTCCTTTCCTGTTAACTACTTACGGAGTGGTGGGGTGAAATGCGAGGCGCCAAATTCAAAATCCAAAAGTTGAATTATTAAACATTCATCAATATACAAGTGTTGCATAGTCATCAAAAGCTCTTCTTCTTGGCAATATCACAGCGTTGTCAGATTTCAAAAAAGGCTTTACGGCGAGCACAACATTTGATTGTTTGAGGGTAGCACTTCCAATATTTCTGCATTAGCATAAATTCATAAACCATCGCGGTTCACACAAAACACATTTCACAGCGAAAACAAATCCCTTACCTTTTGAAGAACTTCTGCTGAGGGCTTCCCAAGTGTCCAACGAAGACATCCAATGGTTCTTTTGTTAGAAAAAGTCATTTATTATATCCATAAATCTCTGTTTGGTTGGCGCGTTATGTTCAGAAAATCCAACGTCGAATCGCCCATTGAAACGTGAAGAGAACGCGTTCAAAAATACCTATAAACTTTTCCTAAACAAATCAAATACCAGTTAAAATGCATCCTTAGCTATCCTTTTATGAATATCAGCGATAATATTTCACTCGGATGGTCACCTATACCTTATGTCAGTAAAATAAAGTGGGGCGCGCAGCCAGACTCGTGCCCGAGGAAAATAGTTGACATCTGAGCTACCTTGACCATTTCCTGTACCTATTCGTTCTGTTTACTCCAATCTCTCTGTCTTTGTATATAGACTCTTGACGTCTAGTGGAAGCCATAGGTACTGCAGTCTCAGTCCTGGTTACAAATGGATTCAATGGGGAGTGTGTCAAACAGAGCAATAGGTCACCAGAAACTGATTTCCGGATAGATTTTTCTCTGGTTTTCGCCTGCTAAATGAGTTCTGTTATACTCACAGACATTATGTTAACACTTTTAGAAACCTCAGAATGTTTCCTATCTAATAGTACTAATTATGTGCATATCCTATTTTCTGAGCCTGAGTGGCAGGCATTTTGCTTTGGGCACGCCAGACTCTCCAAAACCATCACCTCACCTGCCGCTCCCTAAGAAGTTAAACATTGAAAATGTAACGAGTGCTTTTGGGTGTCAGGGAAAATGTAAGGAGTTAAAAGTACATTATTGTCTTTAGGAATTTAGTGAATTAAAATTAAAAGTTGTGAAGAATATAAATAGTATAGTAAAGTACAGATACCCCCGAAAAAAACTACTTAAGTAGTATTTTCAAGTATTTACTGAAGTACTTCACATCCCTGCGTCTGCGACCCTGTGCATGTGACTAAATAAAAATCTAAACCAAAAATCAGACATTGTCGTTCCATTGGGATTTGGTTGTGCATAGTGATAACACATTGGGAATTCAACAAACTTCAGGCTGACTTTTTGAGTTGGTGTAAAATCGTTGAAATCTCATTAATCAACGTCTCTACCAAATATTACCCATTTTCCACAGTGAAATAATGTGGTGTGCCCAGTGGGTACCATCTGTTCTCTTTCACTTCAACAATAGCCATCCACCGCACTCTCTCTCTTTCAGCGCAGACTTAATTTCCTTCTGGAAAAAACCCTGCAAATCAATCAAATTGAATAAATTGGTCATTATTTGACATTGTATGTTGTATCAGGCAGCTTAGGCTCTTTCTGCCAGAGGGTGGGAGAGAGAGAGAGAGAGAGAGAGAGAGAGAGAGAGAGAGAGAGAGAGAGAGAGAGAGAGAGAGAGAGAGAGAGAGAGACAGAGAGACAGAGGATGCTAGGCTAGCTGCTCTGACTGCATGCCTTTGTAGCTCTGATACTAAATTGACTTCATATGCCTCTGAAATCACTGAGGGAATGATTGATGAGCTTGGCCATCGTACAAAAAGAAATATAGGCTTTTTTTTCTTTTCTTTTTTAAAATTAAAGCAATCCTGTGTTTGTGCAGCACGGCGAGGCCCTGGGGACCTCTGCCAGCGTGTTTCAGATCTCACATGAGGAAGGAGAGGGAGGACGGACGACTTTGGTCTGTTGGGATGAAGGAAATTCAGGAAATTAAGGAAACTCACAGGTGCACAGTGGGCAGACTGACCGTAGTCATAGGAACAGCTAAAAAAAATATGCATTCATTTGGCCCCAAAGCAGCTGGCCAAGTCCACCCTTTGACATGTTTAAAAGAGGCCAATGAGAGAGGCAGAATACTTTTTCACCCCACAGCAGATGGTGATAACGTTGTAATCTTGCCTTCATACACATAGTGCCCCTGAGGAGTACACTACCGAAAAGTACATTTTTTGTCGATTAAAATAACATCAAATTGATCAGAAATACAGTGTAGATATTGTTAATGTTGTAAATTACTGTTGTATCTGGAAACGGCAGATTCTTTATGGAATATCTACATAGGCGTACAGATGACCAATATCAGAAACCATCACTCCTGTGTTCCAATGGCACGTTGTGTTAGCTAATCCAAGTGTATCATTTTAAAAGGCTAATAATTGATCAGTAGAAAACCCTTTTGCAATTATTTCAGCACAGACTGTTGGTCTGATTAAAGAAGCAATAAAACTGGCCTTCTTTAGACTAGTTGAGTATCTGGACCATCTGCATTTGTGGGTTCGATTACAGGCTCAAAATGTCCAGAAACAAATAACTTTCTTCTGAAACTCATCAGTCTATTCTTGTTCTGAGAAATGAAGGCTATTCCATACGATAAATTGCCAAGAAACTGAAGATCTCATACAACGCTGTGTACTAGTCCCGTCACAGAACAACGCAAACGCTCTGACCAGAATAGAAAGAGGAGTGGGAGGCCCCGGTGCACAACTGAGCAAGTACATTAGAGTGTCTAGTTTGAGAAACAGACGCCTCCCAAGACCTCAACTGGCAGCTTCATTAAATAGTACTCGCAAAACACCAGTCTCAACGTCAACAGTGAAGAGGCGACTCCGGGAGGCTGGCCTTCTAGGCAGAGTTGCAAAGAAAAAGCCATATCTCAGACTGACCAATTTAAATAAAAGATTAAGATGGGAAAAAGAATACAGACACTGGACAGAGGAACTTCAAAGTGTTTTCTATCTAATGCTACCAATTATATGCATATCCTAGCTTCTGGGCCTGAGTAACAGGCAGTTTACTTTGGGCAAGTCAGTCAGGTGGAAATTCGGGAAACTAGACCCTATCCCTTAGAAGGTTTTACTGTTAAGACCTGCCTTTTGTGGGTCTTAAAACGTCCCTTTTGCGCTGCATGAAATTGTCACTTTTCCGCTTGTTTTTAAGTACACCTCAAATATTTCCACCCCTCCCATCTCAGAGCAAGCGAGCTGATGTTAGACAGGTAACGAAACTGCCATTAGGGCTGGAAAATTCCAATGTGTCAGTTTTTACATGACAAAATTAGAAACTAACGTGACACTTGCGCCTCATCTACGCCAGCTGAAAATAGAGCCCTAGACGCGATAGGACTTTTTCAGAGTCCTATAATGTTCCTCTATTTAGCCTTCACGGTGCTTATGTCACGAGCCAGAAGTATGACCCATATCTGTACACTTTACATTGAGTTGCTCTTACTGTATCCTCTATTACTAGGGTGTTAGGTTAATTTATTTAGACTATTTAACCTTTATTAAACTAGGCAAGTCACAGGCTGTTACACATCCGTCCGTGTAGCACACAATTGGCCCAGCGTCGTTCGGGTTTGGCGACTCCGGGGGTAGGCCGTCATGTAAATAAAGGTTAAATAAAATAAAAATAATATAACAAATTCTTATTTACAATGACGGCCTACCCCAGCCAAACCCTCCCCTAACCTGGACGACGCTGTGTCGCCCTATGGGACTCCCGATCACGGCCGGTTGTGATACAGCCCGGGATCGAACACGGGTCTGTAGGTGATGTGACAAACAATGGACGCTATGCGAGAATTAATAAAAGGGTAATCGGGGTAGGGTACTCTGTCCCTTCTGATCCCGATGTAAGGCTCCAGTTTATCCTCCCATCACCAGAGTAATTCATCAGCACCAAACTTAACAGTGCAACGGAACCCAACTGAGGTGTAGCTTAGAAGTAAACTATGTTATTAGACTAGTAGCCTTCTGTGTAACAATTTAAACTTAGTGAGACTTGCATTACATATTTTTACTTATTTATTCTAACTTCATGAATAGTTTCAAACTCAGTTTTGCATAAAGCATGAACATGTGGTAAATATGAACACCATACCCTACTATTACCCTACCTTACTATTAACCTACCTTACAATTACCATAACTTACATTACTATTACCCTACCTTCCAATTACCCTAACTTACATTACTATTACCCTACCTTCCAATTACCCTAACTTACATTACTATTACCATAACTTACATGACTATTACTCTAACTTACATGACTATTACTCTAACTTACTAATACCCTACCTTACTATTACCCTAACTTACATTACTATTACCATAACTTACATGACTATTACTCTAACTTACATTACTATTACTCTACCTTACTAATACCCTACCTTACTATTACCCTAACTTACATTACTATTACTCTAACTTACATTACTATTACTCTACCTTACTAATACCCTACCTTACTATTACCCTAACTTTCATTACTATTACTCTAACTTACATTACTATTACTCTACCTTACTAATACCCTACCTTACTATTACCCTAACTTACATTACTATTACTCTAACTTACATTACTATTACTCTACCTTACTAATACCCTACCTTACTATTACCCTAACTTACATTACTATTACCATAACTTACATGACTATTACTCTAACTTACATTACTAATACTCTACCTTACTAATACCCTACGTTACTATTACCCTAACTTACATGACTATTACTCTAACTTACATTAATATTACTCTACCTTACTAATATCCTACCTTACTATTACCCTAACTTTCATTACTATTACTCTAACTTACATTACTATTACACTACCTTACTAATACCCTACCTTACTATTACCCTAACTTACATTACTATTACTCTAACTTTCATTAATATTACTCTACCTTACTAATACCCTACCTTACTATTACCATAACTTTCATTACTATTACTCTAACTTTCATTACTATTACTCTACCTTACTAATACCCTACCTTACTATTACCCTAACTTTCATTACTATTACTCTAACTTACATTACTATTACTCTACCTTACTAATATCCTACCTTACTATTACCATAACTTACATGACTATTACTCTAACTTACATTACTATTACACTACCTTACTAATACCCTACCTTACTATTACCCTAACTTTCATTACTATTACTCTAACTTTCATTACTATTACTCTACCTTACTAAAACCCTACCTTACTATTACCCTACCTTACTATTACCCTAACTTTCATTACTATTACTCTAACTTTCATTACTATTACTCTACCTTACTAAAACCCTACCTTACTAATACCCTACCTTACTATTACCCTAACTTTCATTACTATTACTCTAACTTTCATTACTATTACTCTAACTTACATTACTATTACACTACCTTACTATAACCCTACCTTACTATTATGCTAAATTACAATACAATCACCCTAACTTATTATTATCCTACCTCACATTACTAGTACCCTACCTTACTATTACCCTAACTTACAATACTATTACCCTACCTTACTATTACCCTAAAAGAAATTACTATTACCCTACCTTACTATTACCCAACCTTACATTACTATTATCCTACCTTACTATTACCCTACCTTACATTACTATGACCCTACCTTACATTACTATTACCCTACCTTACTATTACCCTACCATAAATTACTATTACCCCACCTTACAATTACCCTACCGTACATTACTATTGCCCCACCTTACTTTACTATTGCCCTACCTTACTATTACCCTACCTTACATTGCTATGACCATTCATTACTATTACTCTACCTTACATTACTATTACCCTACATCACTATAACCCTACCTTGCAGTACTATTACCCTACCTTACTATTACCCTACATTACATTACTTTGACCTTACATTACTATTACCTTACATTACTATTACCCTACCTTAAATTACTATTACCCTACATTACTATTACCCTACCTTACTATTACCCTACCTTAAATTACTATTACCCTACATTACTATTACCCTACATTACTATTACCCTACCTTACTATTACCCTACATTACATTACTTTGAGGATCTGAGAGGATCTGCCTGCCAGGCTGCACAGAACCTTTTTATTACTGTTATAATACACTAACCATCTCTTCAACCCTGTAATTACTGTTATAATACACTAACCGTCTCTTCAATCCTGTGATTACTGTTATAATACACTAACCGTCTCTTCAACCCTGTGATTACTGTTATAATACACTAACCGTCTCTTCAACCCTGTGATTACTGTTATGATACACTAACCGTCTCTTCAACCCTGTGATTACTGTTATAATACACTAACCATCTCTTCAATCCTGTGATTACTGTTATAATACACTAACCGTCTCTTCAACACTGTGATTACTGTTATAATACACTAACCGTCTCTTCAACCCTGTGATTACTGTTATAATACACTAACCGTCTCTTCAACCCTGTAATTACTGTTATAATACACTAACCGTCTCTTCAACCCTGTGATTACTGTTATAATACACTAACCGTCTCTTCAACCCTGTGATTACTGTTATAATACACTAACCGTCTCTTCAACCCTGTAATTACTGTTATAATACACTAACCGTCTCTTCAACCCTGTAATTACTGTTATAATACACTAACCGTCTCTTCAACCCTGTAATTACTGTTATAATACACTAACCGTCTCTTCAACCCTGTAATTACTGTTATAATACACTAACCGTCTCTTCAACCCTGTGATTACTGTTATAATAAGCAAACAATCTTTTCTGGACCAATAATACAGTGGTACTCAGTAATGTGCTGTATTAGATTTGTCCCTAACAGAAAACGTTGTACTCAGACAAAAAGTAAATTTCTTTGCCAAATGTTGCAGTATTACTTTAGTGCCTTGTTTCAAACAGGATGCATGTTTTGGAATATTTATATTCTGTACAGGCTTCCTTCTTTTCACACAGTCAATTAGGTTAGTATTGTGGAGTATCTACAATGTTGTTGATCCATCCTCAGTTTTATCCTATCACAGCTCTGTAACTGCCCCATTGGCCTCTGTTCTTTTTATTTCTACCAATAGGTGACCTTCTTTGTTGAGGCATTGGAAAACCTCCCTGGTCTTTGTGGTTGAATCTGTGTTTGAAATTCACTGCTCGACTGGGGGACCTTACATATAGTTGTATGTGTGGGGTTCAAAGATGAGGTAGTCATAAATAAAATCATGTTAAACACTCTTATTGCACACAGAGTGAGTCCATGCAATGCATTATGTGACTTGTTAATTCCTTTGTCGCTTTCAACAGTTAAATGAAATACATTTCGTTGTCCTTATCTTCATGATTGTTAGGACTGCGAGAATAAGATGTAGACGGCTTTTACTTCTCTTCACGAAGATTGAAAGGTTAGGTGTGACGGGTCTAAATAAATAACTGATATAGCATACTGCCATCACGCATTCTGTCTTCAAAAAAAATTCCAGGAAGCTATTCTAGTCTATCTACACTCATGCAGAACCCATCATTCGTTAGATATATGGCTAATACTGCATTGAATGTATTACCTGAAAAGGGTAGACTAGGACATCTATTTGAAAAGGAATAACTATTTTGGATGCAATTTGAATGGATTTGATGGAGAGAAAGACTGCGAGAGCGTGTCCATAGCAACTATATTAGAATGATAGGCTGTAATAAAATAAAAAAATCTAACATACAATTTTAAAATTAGGTGACCCCTGAATGTCAAATGGTGATGTGTAAATTAGACACGCATTCAGTCCTTATATTATTGTAGCCTAGGCTGTTCTGCAGCAAATGTAGTCCTACCTGTCACAAGAACAACAGTTACCATGATGAGATGATACATGCATTGTGAACTGCGCTCCTACTGAGATGCGGTGTCTGTCCCCACCCTGAGCGATGAGGATTGATCATGCAGATAGCAGAGAGGAGGCCATGGAAAATGCAGATTTAGACATCTCATATAGTTTAACAGTTCCATTTCACATCATGCTGTTCATAAAAGTAATTCATCATAATCGACTGTTTTTTTGCAGTTATTTATCCCGGGGAAAAGGGAGTGGATTTGGGTGGGAAATCTCTGTATATCTCGGTAACCCGTTTCCCGGTTTTCAACCCAAGTCCACAGTACAGCATGTCAATCTTCCACTCTCTTCCAAAACAGAATCTTCAACCATTTATATCTAGACTGTCCGTTTTCATCCAAAATACAATGTTTTGTTCGCTATGAGAGATGCCATGAGTTTGCATAATATGTGATCACGCAAAATTATTTCATTAAAATATGTCAAATTAGTGATATTTAACCGTTGATGTTGTTTGTCACCAAAGCTGCGATATCAGTTACATGTCACCAAATCTGAGAGATTTGTTATGTCACTCGTAGTGGCGTTCTGGATCGCATGTTAGTACCTAGTTGTGTGCGAGTGTGTGTGTGTGTTGTAGCATTGGTACGTTCCTCCAGCTCTAGATTTATGCAGTGTTTACAGTGAAGCAGATGGTTCAGTGGGTTCTGCTGATGCTGCCTGCTGTTTACCAGGGGGCCAGGGATGAAACTCTGTCAAATAGATTCCTCTTTAACAGAACAATAGGCAGTAAAATTAAACAAAATAATAACATATTTTTCTTCATAAATCTATTTTCTACATGATATCATGATTACTTCATAGATCCTGGATGGTCTGAACTACTCTGGATCTAGTGGACATCCTAGACACCTGGTATTGGACAGCACAGATTTGTGAAAAGGCAGTGGTGTAAAGTACATAAGCAAAAATACTTTAAAGTACTACTTAAGTAGTTTTTTCTGTACTTTACTTTACTATTTATATTTTTGACAACTTTACTTTTACTTCACTACATTCCTAAAGAAAATGATGTACTTTTTACCCATACACCCAAAAGTACTCATTACATTTTGAATGCTTAGCAGGACAGGAAAATGGTCCAATTCCCGCACTAATCAACAGAACATCCCTGGTCATCCCTACTGCCTCTGATCTGGCGGACTCACTAAACACACATCCTTGGTTTGAAATGATGTCTGAGTGTTGGAGTGTGACCCTGGCTATCCCTAAATAAAATTTAAAAAATGAAATTGTGCCGTCTGGTTTGCTTAATATAAGGACTTTCAAATTAATTGTACATTTACTTTTGATACTTAAGTATATTTAAAAACAAATACTTTTAGACTTTTATTCAAGTAGTATTTTACTGGGTGACTTTCACTTTTACTTGAGTCGTTTTCTATGAAGGTATCTTTACATTTCCTCAAGTATGATATTTGAGTACTTTTTCCACCACTGTGAAAAGGTGATGAGCAGTCAAAATGAAGAGACGAACAAAAGATGAACAATAGTGAAAACATTCTCACAGATTGCATTGACAGGGATTTAGCTCTGAGGCATCTGGCTGCGGAATATGATTTTCTCTTTTATTTATTTTTATGATTAGAAAACTCGAATCAGCCTCCATCAAGTCCTGCTCGATTTATTCTAGAAATCTGGCTCACACTTTTATGTCTTTACACGCACAAATGTGCTCTCTCCTCACCGGCTCTCTGACGTGGCATATCTGACTCTCTGTGCATACCCCTTGTGTAACATGTTTGTCCTATTTGCGAGGCCGTACAGTAACATGCCATCTGTGTCAAGGCTTGTAACTGTAATTGTGTGATTAATATTGTGAGGATCATCACACACTCTGGCTGACGGATTTGGGAAGTGCTATCAGCATGGATCCACCTATCTGCGTTGACTTTGAAGTATAACACTGCAAATTGAATCCAAATGCGCTAATGATGATTTTTGAAATCATATGTGGTTATTGTCAAAAAATAATTCACCAGGTGTCACTTGAGGTTGCTTTTTCCTCTTTCCATGATTCTGTCAAGGTTAAAATATGTAGCTACTGTCAGACATCTCCACGCCCTTTTCCAGAGATAACAAAGGACAAGGGAATGCAAGACGTGTCCAACACACATTAACGTCCATCAAAACATTTAAGAAGAAAAGTGTAGTGGCTGTTGAGATATGAATTTATGGTCCTGGATTAATGTAAAACTGTATTTCCGATGAATGATGATTGGCTATGGCAGGCATCCAAGCGGTGAGCAGAATCATAAAAGTATCAGAAAGGGTACTATGGGATATGAAATATTCGAAAGTGACTCAACCTCAGATTGATCGAACAATAACAAAAGGACATGGATAATTAAAAAACAGAGTCGCACTAAATATACATTTAATGACGTGAAAGCAAACAAGCTGAAAGCCCTGTCTTATACAATGAGGGAAAAAAGTATTTGATCCCCTGCTGATTTTGTACATTTGCCCACTGACAAAGAAATGATCAGTCTATAATTTTAATGGTAAGTTTATTTGAACAGTGAGAGACAGAATAACAACAAAAAAATCCAGAAAAACGCATGTGAAAAATTTTATAAATTGATTTGCATTTTAATGAGGGAAATAAGTATTTGACCCCTCTGAAAAACATGACTTAGTACTTGGTGGCAAAACCCTTGTTGATCACAGAGGTCAGACGTTTCTTGTAGTTGGCCACCAGGTTTGCACACATCTCAGGAGGGATTTTGTCCCACTCCTCTTTGCAGATCTTCTCCAAGTCATTAAGGTTTCGAGGCTGACGTTTGGCAACTCGAACCTTCAGCTCCCTCCACAGATTTTCTATGGGATTAAGGTCTGGAAACTAGCTAGGCCACTCCAGGACCTTAATGTGCTTCTTCTTGAGCCACTCCTTTGTTGCCTTGGCCGTGTGTTTTGGGTCATTGTCATGCTGGAATACCCATCCACAACCCATTTTCAATGCCCTGGCTGAGGGAAGGAGGTTCTCACCCAAGATTTGACGGTACATGGCCCCGTCCATCGTCCCTTTGATGCGGTGAAGTTGTCCTGTCCCCTTAGCAGAAAAACACCCCAAAAGCATAATGTTTCCACCTCCATGTTTGACGGTGGGGATGGTGTTCTTGGGGTCTTAGGCAGCATTCCTCCTTTTCCAAACACGGCGAGTTAAGTTGATGCCAAAGAGCTCCATTTTGGTCTCATCTGACCACAACACTTTCACCCAGTTGTCCTCTGAATCATTCAGATGTTCATTGGCAAACTTCAGACAGGAATGTATATGTGCTTTCTTGAGCAGGGGGACCTTGCGGGCGCTGCAGGATTTCAGTCCTTCACGGCGTAGTGTGTTACCAATTGTTTTCTTGATGACTATGGTCCCAGCTGCCTTGAGATCATTGACAAGATCCTCCCGTGTAGTTCTGGGCTGATTCCTCACCGTTCTCATTATCATTGCAACTCCACGAGGTGAGATCTTGCATGGAGCCCCAGGCCGAGTGAGATTGACAGTTCTTTTGTGTTTCTTCCATTTGCGAATAATCGCACCAACTGTTGTCACCTTCTCACTAAGCTGCTTGGCGATGGTCTTGTAGCCCATTCCAGCCTTGTGTAGGTCTACAATCTTGTCCCTGACATCCTTGGAGAGCTGTTGGTGGAGAGTTTGGAATCTGATTGATTAATTGCTTCTGTGGACAGGTGTCTTTTATACAGGTAACAAGCTGAGATTAGGAGAACTCCCTAATCTCAGTTTGTTACCTGTATAAAAGACACCTGGGAGCCAGAAATCTTTCTGATTGAGAGGGGTTCAAATACTTATTTCCCTCATTAAAATGCAAATCAATTCATAACATTTTTCACATGTGTTTTTCTGGATGTTTTTGTTGTTATTCTGTCTCTCACTGTTCAAATAAACCTACCATTAAACTTATAGACTGATCATTTCTTTGTCAGGGGGCAAACGTACAAAATCAGCAGGGGATCAAATACTTTTTCCCCTCACTGTAGTTTATGGTAAACCTCTCGATGTAAATCTCTGTCTTTAATTGCTTTGGAACAATTTAAATTAAATATACATCAGCATCTGAAGGGCAATTAGGGAGACTGAGCACTGTGCAATCACCAATGTAATTACTGATCTTACACAAATGGTTATTTATGAGAGGGTCGAACAGTATGGCCAGCAACAAAACTTTATGATTAATTGAGATACCTGTTGCTAGATGCACTTAGAATATGTCTTTAAAAGCAAAAGTGTTACACAATCATCACACCATCAATCCATCACAGTTTGTGCGCATAAAAAAATACACATATGAAAATGTAACACGATAAGAACTTGTTGTTTAAATCTTATCCCCTTATGTGCCTGAATTAAAAGTTAAGTAAGGATGGCAGGTGGACTAAGAGGCTCTTAGCTGTTGGTGAATGCATAATATGGAATCAGCTAATACTTAGTACTCAGAGCTTCTATTGGCTGATGTATTGTATTGGAGAAGTGATCATCGAGCTTCTACAGGCTGATGTATTGTATTGGAGAAGTGATCATTGAGCTTCTACTGGCTGATGTATTGTATTGGAGAAGTGATCATCGGGCTTCTACAGTCTGATGTATTGTATTGGAGAAGTGATCATCGGGCTTCTACAGTCTGATGTATTGTATTGGAGAAGTGATCATCGGGCTTCTACAGGCTGATGTATTGTATTGGAGAAGTGATCATCGGGCTTCTACAGGCTGATGTATTGTATTGGAGAAGTGATCATCGAGCTTCTACAGGCTGATGTATTGTATTGGAGAAGTGATCATCGAGCTTCTACTGGCTGATGTATTGTATTGGAGAAGTGATCATCGAGCTTCTACAGTCTGATGTATTGTATTGGAGAAGTGATCATCGAGCTTCTACAGGCTGATGTATTGTATTGGAGAAGTGATCATCGAGCTTCTACAGGCTGATGTATTGTATTGGAGAAGTGATCATCGAGCTTCTACAGGCTGATGTATTGTATTGGAGAAGTGATCATCGAGCTTCTACAGGCTGATGTATTGTATTGGAGAAGTGATCATCGAGCTTCTACTGGCTGATGTATTGTATTGGAGAAGTGATCATCGAGCTTCTACTGGCTGATGTATTGTATTGGAGAAGTGATCATCGAGCTTCTACAGGCTGATGTATTGTATTGGAGAAGTGATCATCGGGCTTCTACAGGCTGATGTATTGTATTGGAGAAGTGATCATCGAGCTTCTACTGGCTGATGTATTGTATTGGAGAAGTGATCATCGGGCTTCTACAGGCTGATGTATTGTATTGGAGAAGTGATCATCGGGCTTCTACTGGCTGATGTATTGTATTGGAGAAGTTATCATTGAACCAAGGGGTGTGGTGTCGTCTAAACTGTAATGAAAGACAAGTCCCTATTCTCAGTTTAGCTTCTAAAACTGGGTCAAAGGAAAAATACTAACCACCATTAGCTGGAAAACACACACACACACACACACACACACACACACACACACACACACACACACACACACACACACACACACACACACACACACACACACACACACACACACACACACACACACAAACACACGTACACACACACAAACACACACCTCCCACCATGGACTGCTGTTACTACAGCAACAATTATTTAGTGATTAAAGTTATTTCAGTGATTAATTTGTTTAGCATTAGTGTACGCCAAGGAATTATCACACAGCAAGTCTATTGCACGCCGTTTGTTTTTACACGGTATGACATTACCCACAGTGTGAAAAGTGGCATAGCTGGGGCAGTTGATGGTGTTTTGATTGAAGGCCCTATGTACAGTGCTAGTGTTATTACCAGCCCAAGCCCCAGTCGTTTAAGCGCCCTCAACCCGCTTTTAAAATGGTGAAGTTACGTGATGGCTAGTCATTTTTTTTCAATGGCGATTTTTAACAGTCCATTCCCAGTGCTAGGTACTTGTCTTTTTCATTTTAGTTTTTTAACCCTAACCCAAACCTTAACCCTAACCTTCAGCACTCAGAATGAATTCCTGAACTTAACCTAAACTTTAAAACTATTTCAGAATGAATGCCTAAATTTAAGGTTAGTTTCAATTTTTTTTTTTTGGACTGACGGGGAACTTGACAGAACTAGACAGAACTAGACGGAACTAGACAGAACGAGTTCCTAGACAGAAGTATACAGAACTAGACAGAACTAGTTCCTAGACAGATCTATACTGAACTAGACAGAAATATACAAAAATAGAAAGAATAAAACAGAACAAGATCAAACAAGACAGAAATAGACAGAAATAGATAGAAATAGACAGAAATAGACAGAACTAGACAGAACTAGTTCCTAGACAGATCTAGACAGAACTAGACAGAAACAGACAGACCTAGAAATAACTAGACAGAACTAGACAGAACTAGACAGATCTAGACAGACCTTTATTCAAAAACATGCATATCTCAAATATTGACACCCCTGCATTTAATGCTTTGTGCCCCCTCTCTTTGCCGTCATATCCTGTAATGTTTGATGAGGTGGTAGAACACGTCCTCCCTTTGCCAAGATAACAGCTCTCAGTCGTCTCCTATAATGTTTGATGAGGTGGGAGAACACACAGGAAGGATTTTGAGACCATTCCTCCATACAGCAACTCTCCAGATCCTTCAGAATCCTTGGCCATAGCTTGTGGACTCTCCTCTTCAGCTCACCCCACAGGTTTTCAATGGGGTTTAGGTCAGGGGACTGGGATGGCCATTGCAAAAGCTTAATTCTATGGTCAGTGAACCCTTTTCGTGTGGACGTGGAGGTATGCTTTGGATCATTGTCCTGCTGGAAGATCCAACAATAACCCAGTTTTAGCCCCTGGCAGAGGCAGACAGGTTTTGGCCTAAAATCTACTGGTACTTGATGGAGTCCAATGTGCCATGTATCCTAGCAAGGTTCCCAGGGCCTTTGGAAGTACAGTCCCACAACATCACAGATCCACCACAATACTTCACAGTGGGGATTAGGTTATTTTCTGCATGACCATGGCTCTATTTACGCCAAACCCACCTCTGGTGTTTGTTGCCAAAAAGCTCTATTTTAGTCTCATCAGACCACTCGAACCTGGTCCCAATCAAAGTTCCAATGACATTTAGCAAACTCCAGGTGCTTACGTTTGTGGTTTGGTGACAGCAGAGGCTTTCTTCTGGCAACCCTTCCAAATAACTTGTTGGCATGGAGGTGGTGTCCAATTGTAGTTCTGGAGTCTTGGTGACCCCAAGATGTAACCAACTTCTGCAATTCTCCAACTGTAATCCTTGGAGATTGTTTTTCCACTTGAACCATCCTTCTAAATGTACGTGGGGGCAAAATACACATGCATCCACTTCCTGGCAGGTTCATCAAATCAAATCAAATTGGTCTCATACACGTGATTAGCAGATGTTATTGCAGGTGTAGCGAAATGCTTGTGCTTCTAGTTCCGACAGTGCAGTAATATCTAACAAGTGATATCTAACAAATTACACAACATATACCCAATACACACAAATCTAAGTAGGAATGAATTAAGACTCTATACATATGGAAGAGCGATGTCAGAGCAGAACGGACTAAAATACAGTAGAATAGTATAGAAAACAGTATATACACATGAGATGAGTAATGCCAGATATGTAAACATTAAGTGACTAGGATACCGTAGAATAGTATGGAATACAGTATATCCATATGAGATGAGTAATGCCAGATACAGTATGTAAACATGTTCCATTCCTTAAAGTGGCCAGTGATTCCTAGTCTATGCCTATAGGCAGCAGCCTCTAATGTGCTAGTGATGGCTGTTAAACAGTCTGATGGCCTTGATACACCTATACTGACCTCTGGATGATATCGGGGTGAACAGGCAGTGGTTGATGTCCTTGATGACATATTCTAGGCAGAGGTGCAAAGGAAAAGCCATATCTCAGACTGGCCAATAAAAATAAAAGATTAAGATAGACAAAATGGCACAGATACTGGACAGAGGAACTCTGCCTAGGCCAGCATCCCGAAGTCGTCTCTTCACTGTTGACGTTGAGACTGGTGTTTTGCGGGTACTATTTAATGAAGCTGCCAGTTGAGGACTTGCGAGGCGTCTGTTTCTCAAGCTAGACACTCTAATGTACTTGTGCTCTTACTCAGTTATGCATCGTGGCCTCCCACTCCTCTTTCTATTCTGGTTAGAGTCAGTTTGTGCTGTTCTGTGAATGGAGAAGTATACAGCGTTGTACGATATCTTCAATTTCTCACATGGAATAGCCTTCATTTCAAAGAATAGACTGACAAGTTTCAGAAGAAAGTTATTTGTTTCTGGCTATTTTGAGCCTGTAATCGAACCCACAAATGCTGATTCTCCAGATAATCAACTAGTCCAAAGAAGGCCAGTTTTATTGCTTCTTTAATCAGAACAACAGTTTTCAGCTGTGCTAACATAATTGCGAAAGGGTTTTCTAATGATCAATTGCCTTTTAAAATTATAAACTTGGATTAGCTAACACAACATGCCATTGGAACACAGGAGTGATGGTTGCTGATAATGGGCCCCAAACTTTTGAATGATAGTGTACGTACATATTCAATTAGGATAAAAAAAGACTGGTGTTGGTGGTCTGAATGTTTTTTGTTATTGTCCAGTACTGTCATCTCTAGCCCTGTACGTATGAGAAACCTTATCTTTCGCAAACATTGTCACAGACTCTTGCTAAACTCCTGTGAAATGGCACCCTATTCCTTATATATATATACATATAAATATATATATATATATACATATAAATATATATATATAAATATATAAATATATATATATATATATATATATATATATATATATATATATAAAAATATATATATATATATATATACAGTTGAAGTCGGAAGTTTACATACAATTAGGTTGTAGTCATTAAAACCATTTTTTTAACCACTCCACAAGTTTTGGAAAGTCGGTTAGGACATCTACTTTGTGCATGACACAAGTAATTTTTCCAACAGTTGTTTACAGACAGATTATTTCACTTATAATTCAATGTATCACAATTCCAGTGGGTCCAACGTTTACATACACTAAGTTGACTGTACTTTTAAACAGCTTGGAAAATTCCAGATAATGATGTCATGGCTTTAGAAGCTTCTGATAGGCTAATTGACATAATTTGAGTCAATTGGAGGTGTACCTGTGGATGTATTTCAAACTCAGTGCCTCTTTGCTTGACATCATGGGAAAATCAAAAGAAATCTGTAGTCTGGTTCGTCCTTGGGAGCAATTTCCAAATGCCTGAAGGTACCACGTTCATCTGTGCAAACAATAGTGCGCAAGTATAAACACCGGGGGACACGCAGCCATCATACCCCTCAGGAAGGAGACACGTTCTGTTTCCTAGACAGGAACGTACTTTTGTGCGAAAAGTGCAAATCAATCCCAGAACAACAGCAAAGGACCTTGTGAAGATGCTGGAGGAAACAGGTACAAATGTATCTACATCCACAGTAAAACCTGAAAGTCCGCTCAGCAAGGAAGAAGCCACTGCTCCAAAACCGCTATAAAAAAGCCAGACTACGGTTTGCTACTGCACATGAGGACAACAATTGTACAATTGTCATCTGGTCTGATGAAACAAAAATAGAACTGTTTGGCCATAATGACCATCGTTATGCTTGGAGGAAAAATGGGGAGGCTTGCAAGCCGAAGAACACCATCTCAACCGTGAAGCACGGGGGTGGCAGCATCATGTTGTGGGGGTGCTTTGCTGCAGGAGGGACTGGTGCACTTCACAAAATAGATGGCATCATGAGGCAGAAGAATTATGTGGATATATTGAAGCAACATCTCAAGACATCAGTCAGGAAGTTAAAGCTTGGACGCAAATGGTTCTTCCAAATGGATAATGACCCCAAGCATACTTTCAAAGTTGTGGCAAAATGGCTTAAGGACAACAAAGTCAAGGTATTGGAGTGGCCATCACAAAGCCCTGACCTCATCCTATAGAAAATGTGTGGGCAGAACTGAAAAAGCATGTGCGAGCAAGGAGGCCTACAAACCTGCTACACCAGCTCTGTCAGGAGGAATGGGCTCAAATTCACCCAACTTGTTGTGGGAAGCTTGTGGAAGGCTACCTGAAACGGTTGACCCAAGTTAAACAATTTAAAGTCAATGCTACCAAATACACTCAATTATTATGTAAAACTTCTGACCCACTGAGAATGTGATGAAATAAATAAAAGCTGAAATAAATAATTCTCTCTACTATTATTCTGACATTTCACATTGATGATCCTAACTGACCTAAAACAGGACTAGGATTAAATGTCAGGAATTGAGTTTAAATGTATTTGGCTAAGGTGTATGTAAGCTTCCGACTTCAACTGTATATAGTGCACTACTTTTGACCATAACCTATTCCCTACATAGAGAATAGGGTGCCATTTGGAACACAGTCCAGAGCTGCCTGCTGGTGCCACTCAGCATTCCCCATGCAAACATGATGTTCCTCTGGAATCTTCCTCTTTGTTTATCCCAGTAGTTTGTTTTTCTTTCAGAAAGCTGGTGAGGAGGGGGGACTTGATTCTTGGGCACATGTTTACCAGCCATATTGCATTTCTAAAAAAACCGCAGAGAACATCTAAACCATGTTCCGTTCTGTCCCCCTCCTTCCCACCCTGCATTGTGTCCTCAGGACGCATGGCATCTTCTCTGGGGAAGGAGATGCATCCCAAAAGGCACCCTGTTCCCTCTGTTATGACCTGGGCCTGTAGTGTTCTATCTGGGATGAGCCCTTACAATGTGACCAGTGTGTTCCATTTGGGATGAGCCCTTACAATGTGTTTGCAGTGTTTCCTTGGTGTCATAGTTTTTTACTTTTTGCTCTCTAAATACATATTACTTTTTTTATTTAACTAGGCAAGTCAGTGAAGAACCAATTCTTATTTACAATGACAGCCTACCCCAACCAAACATGTGTTGCCCTATGAGGCTCCCAATCACAGCCAGATATGATAGAGCCTGGATTCAAACCAGGAATTGTAGTGATGCCGCTTGCACTGAGATGAAGTGCCTTACACCACTGCGCCACTCAGGAGCCCAAATGCTAATGGGTTAAAACCGCACTGAAGCCGTGTCTATTCCACAAGTTAACACTGGCTAAATCTATGACATTAAAATGCCTTTTTACTGTTCCATCTGACTGAGCAATCCACTGTCTCATCAGCCCAGCAAGGCAACTTGATCTCCAAAATAAAAAAGCATCTAGACATTATTTCACATTTCTTTTATACTAACATTCAGTTTTCAACACAGGAGATTTGTATAAACCTCGTTGTCTGTGTCTCCGACATTTGCAACATTGTTTCAATATTCAAATTCGATCTCCAGCATAGTAATGAACGTGTCTGGAGTTGGGAGTTGGGATGGAAACTTTTCTCAGACAGTCGATGTCATGAATAATTCTTTATGGATATATACTAAGAAATATCAATAGAAAACAGGTAAAACAAAAACAAAGTGCAGCTAGTTTGCAGTCTTTCCAGTATCAGTTTGAAGTTATTTTGTTTTGCTGTGTTGTTGGCTAGATTCTCTCAATGACAGTGTCCTGACTAGAGAGCACATTTTCTATGCCAGGTAAAATCGTGCATCATTAGCTCATTGTTATGGATGTATTAAAATAAATGTCACTAGAAAACACCTTAAACATGCAAATGCAGCTACTATGATGTTATTCTGGCTGCACTGTTTGACAAAACTGTAAATTAGCCATACATACACCTTAGCCAAATACATTTTCACAACAACTGACATATAATCAGAGTAAAAATTCCCTGTCTTAGGTCAGTTAGGATCACCACTTAAGAATGTGAAATGTCAAAATAATGGTAGAGAGAATGATTTATTTCAGCATTTCAGCATTCCCAGTGGTTCAGAAGTTTACATACACTCAATTAGTATTTGGTAGCATTGCCTTTAAATGGTTTAACTTGGGTCAAATGTTTCGGGCAACCTTCCACAAGCTTCCCACAACAAGTTGGGTGAATTTTGGCCCATTCCTCCTGACAGAGCTGGTGTAACTGAGTCAGGTTTGTAGGCCTCCTTGCTCGCACACGCTTTTTAAGTTCTGTCCACACATTTTCTATAGGATGAGGTCAGGGCTTTGTGATGGCCACTCCAATACCTTGACTTTGTTGTCCTTAAGCCATTTTTCCACAACTTTGAAAGTATGCTTGGGGTCATTGTCCATTTGGAAGAACCATTTGCGACCAAGCTTTAACTTCCTGACTGATGCCTTGAGATGTTGCTTCAATATATCCACATAATTTTCCTGCCTCATGATGCCATCAATTCTGTGAAGTGCTCCTGCAGCAAAGCACCCCCACAACAAGAGGCTGCCACCCCGTGCTTCACGGTTGGGATGGTGTTCTTCGGCTTGCAAGCCTCCCCCTTTTTTCTCGTAACGATGGTCATTAATTCCAAACAGTTCTATTTTTGTTTCATCAGACCAGAGGGCATTTCTCCAAAAAGTACGATCTTTGTCCCCATGTGCAGTTGCAAACCATAGTCTGTGACATATGTGATTATATGTGATAAGGCAAGTCTTAATATGTTATAAAAAAGAGTCATCTATGTCGCTTGTGCTTTACATTGATCCCTACTGGTGTGGCAGTTATACAGTAATAGCAGAAATCAATGCAGAGGATTTGAGGGCCAAGTTTGCAGATCCATTCATGTGTCATATACACTGAGTGTACAAAACATCAGCTTTCACCTGTCATAGACTGACCAGTTGAAAGCTATGGTACCTTATTGATGTCACTTGTTAAATCCACTTCAATCAGTGTAGATGAAGGGGAGGAGACAGGTTATAGAAGGATTTTTAAGACTTGAGGCATACATACATGGATTGTGTATGTTTGCCATTCAGAGAGGGAATGGGCAAGACAAAATATTTCAGTGCCTTTGAATGGGGTACGGTAGTAGGTGCCAGACGCACCGGTTTGAGTGTGTCAAGAACTGGAACGCTGCTGTATTTTTCACGCTCAACAGTTTCCCGTGTGTATCATGAATGTTCCACAACCAAAAGTACATCCAGCCAACTTGATACAGCTGTGGGAAGCGTTGGAGTCAACATGGGCCAGCATCCCTGTGGAATGCTTTTGACACCTTGTAGAGTCCATGCCCTGACGAATTGAGGCTGTTCTGAGGGTAAAAGGGGGTGCAAATCAATATTATGAAGGTGTTCTTAATGTTTTGTAGTATCAGTTAACTTTTTTTTTTAAATCAATAAGCATTTCGCTACAGTCGCTATAAAATCTGCTAAATATGTGTATGTAACTAGTAGAATATTTTTGTCTGATGTTACTATGGAATACTGAAGTATAATTACAAGCATTTCATAAGTGTCAAAGAATTTTATTGGCAATTACATGAAGTTGATGCAAAGAGTCAATATTTGCAGTGTTGACCCTTCTTTTTCAAGACCTCTGCAATCCGCCCTGGCATGCTGTCAATTAACTTCTGGGCCACATCCTGACTGATGGCAGACCATTCTTGCATAATCAACGCTTGGAGTTTCTCAGAATTTGTGGGTTTTTGTTTGTCCACCCGCCTCTTGAGGATTGACCACAAGTTCTCAATGGGATTAAGGTCTGGGGAGTTTCCTGGCCATGGACCCAAAATATCAATGTTTTAATCCCCGAGCCACTTAGTTATCACTTTTGCCTTATGGCAAGGTGCTCCATCATGCTGGAAAAGGCACTGTTCGTCACCAAACTGTTCCTGGATGGTTGGGAGAAGTTGCTCTCAGAGGATGTGTTGGTACCATTCTTTTTCATTGCTGTGTTCTTAGGCAAAATTGTGAGTGAGCCCACTCCCTTGGCTAAAAAGCAACCCCACACATGAATGGTCTCAGAATGCTTTACTGTTGGCATGACACAGGACTGATGGTAGCGCTCATCTTGTCTTCTCCAGACAAGCTTTTTTCCTGATGCCCCAAACAGTCTGTCCCTGATGTTTTTCCTGGAGAGAAGTGGCTTCTTTGCTGCCCTTCTTGACACCAGTCCATCCTCCAAAAAGTCTTCGCCTCACTGTGCGTGCAGATGCACTCACACCTGCCTGCTGCCATTCCTGAGCAAGCTCTGTACTGGTGGTGCCCCGATCCCGCAGCTGAATCACCTTTAGGAGACGGTCCTGGCGCTTGCCGGACTTTCTTGGGCGCCCTGAAGCCTTCTTCACAACAATTGAACCGCTCTCCTTGAAGTTCTTCATGATCCGATAAATGGTTGATTTAGGTGCAATCTCACTGGCAGCAATATACTTGCCTGTGAAGCCCTTTTTGTGCAAAGCAATGATGATGGCACGTGTTTCCGTGCAGGTAACCATGGTTGACCAAGGAAGAACAATGATTCAAAGCACCACCCTCCTTTTGAAGCTTCCAGTCTGTTATTCGAACTCAATCAGCATGACAGAGTGATCTCCAGCCTTGTCCTCGCCAACACTCACACCTGTGTTAATCTAGAGAATCACTGACATGATGTCAGCTGGTCCTTTTGTGGTAGGGCTGAAATGCAGTAGAAATGTTTTTTGGGGATTCAGTTAATTTGCATGGCAAAGAGGGACTTTGCAATTAATTGCAATTCATCTGATCACTCTTCATGACATTCTGGAGTATATGCAAATTGCCATCATATTTTCAGTCAGAACTGTGTGGAGAATATCTAGCTTCTCCTGAATGATGTGATTTTCTTCAATACATGTCACTTTCCTACTTTTTGTAACTGATAGTACCCAATGGCTTTTAACTTCATGCAATAACTATTGTCTGATCAACTTTTATTATTAATTACTGCAAGATAAAATAATTGATCTCTTCTGTTTTGCTACAGAAATATAATGATGGAAATTCAAGTAGAAAATGTTTTTTTCAATAAAGCAATAATTGATGCATTACATTGGACATCAAGAAAAACGTATCCTAAATGGAGTTACAGTGCCTTCAGAAAGTATTCACACCTCTTGATTATTTCCACATTTTGTTGTGTTACAGACTGATTTCCTTTTGCCAATGTCCTACACTGGCCCCATAATGTCAAAGTTAAATGATGTTTTTCTTAACTGTTACAAATTAATTACATTTAAAAGCTGACATGTCTTGAGTCATTAAGTATTCAATCCCATTGTTATGGCAAGCCTAAATAAGTTAAGGAGTAATAAATTGCTTAACGGACCCTTTTTTTCAATTTTAGCCTAAAATGACATACCCAAATCTAACTGCCTGTAGCTCAGGCCCTGAAGCAAGGATATGCATTTTCTTGGTACCATTTGAAAGGAAACACTTTGAAGTTTGTGGAAATGTGAAACGTATTTAGGAGAATAGAACACAATAGATCTAGTAAAAGATAATTATCTAGTAAAAGATAATACAAAGAAAAAAGCAATTTTTTTTGTACCATCATCTTTGAAATGCAAGAGAAAGGCCATAATGTATTATTCCAGCCCAGCTGCCATTTAGACATTGGCCACAAGACGGCAGCAGCGTATGTGCAATGTTTTAGACTGATCCAATGAACCATTAAATTTCTGTAAAAAATATTGTATCAAGACTACCCAAATGTGCATATTTTGTTTATTAATAACTTTGTATGTTCAAAACTGTGCACTCTCCTCTAACAATAGCATGGTATTGTTTCACTGTAATAGCTACTGTAAATTGGACAGTGCAGTTAACAAGAATTCAAGCTTATTGACAATATCAGATATGTCTATGTCCTGGGAAACGTTCTTGTTACTTACAACCTCATCCTAATCGCATTAGCCTACATTAGCTCAACCGTCTCGCAGGGGACCCACCAATCCTGAAGAAGTTTTTAAGCAACAATAGAGAGAGAAAGAGGAAGTAAGATAATATGCGCGTTGCACAAAATTAGGGGAAATATTATGAAAGCTAGCCTACATATGCATCAGCCTAAAAATTATAAAAATGTAAAATAGGCCCTATTATATTTCTGAATTAAATCCAATTTGCTAGCCTATACTTGTAATTTTGTAGGCCTGCACCATATTTGCATGTTCTCTCCCAGCTTGATGGTTTGAACGATGTGCGTAATTCCAGTCATATAATCCAGTATAATACAAAATCATTTATTTACCCAAGAAAGCATACCTACATCTATGGGCTTTTCTGTTTTTCTGTTGTAACTTGTGCATAATGTGCAGTAGCTTACATATTATAGGCTATGCAGACCTATTGGATAATGGCACAATCATTTGGGCTTTTTTGGGCTTGGACTCATAAAATGTCTTTAATGTAGGGTTCATGAAAAGTCTTTAATGTATGGCTCATCAGGCTCAGGTAGCATCAGGTTTGAATTTTCAAGCAGATAAAAGCTCCAGTCATATGTATATACTTTATAAGATTTAGAATGACACTTCCGGTTTTGTCGGGAAATACCGGGTCACCCGGGACCAAAGTGTTTCATTCTCAGGATGAAACATTTGTAAAATACCGAGAAAATATTCAACCCTACTATGGACAACATGAGCTGTGCCAACATATGGTTGAACTGCATTGAGCATGATGGTGTGAAATTACAATTACTTTTGTGACACCTGCAATGCTGGGCTGTTCCACACAGCAGTCACTCATTAGTGCAAGTATAGAAGTAAGAAATCTGTCTGTGAATGCTTAGAGACTTTTACAGTCATACGGTGTTACAAAAATTTTCTCACCCAAATTTCATAGGCCTGTAAACGTAGCAGAGTAATAATGGCTTCAGGGCCCCCCAACCTGTGGGTATCCAACTCATCTGTCTCTAGGGCCCCACAACCTGTGGGTGTCCAACTCATCTGTCTCTAGGGCCCCACAACCTGTGGGTGTCCAACTCATTTGTCTCCAGGGCCCCACAACCTGTGGGTGTCCAACTCATCTGTCTCCAGGGCCCCACAACCTGTGTGTCCAACCCACACACACACACATACATTATACTGGTATCCTCTTCACCTGAGAATGCATGGAATCCTGGAGACAGGCCTTGCCTAAGAACATGGCAATTATTAAGAGATCTCAACACTGATTCACTGGTATATTCACTGATGTATTCAATGATTCACTGATTTATTCACTGATGTCTTCACTTATGTATTCACTGATGTATTCACTGATTCACTGATTCACTGATGTAGTCACTGATGTATTCACTGATTCACTGATTCACTGACATGAAATGTCTTATTCAATGTATTCAAAACAATGTACTGTCTCAGTTGTATTCCGGCAGAATAAAGACAGCAGGGATACCTCAGACACACAAACATTCAAGATTAAAATAGACAATAATTCTTTGTGTTCAAGACCTCGATGAATCAATCGCTTTCTCTCTTATTACCGTTATTACCATATCAGTGTTTTGGTGGTAACAGAAAAAATTATCACGTACTATTGAGTGATATACTCTCAAGCCCCTATTCATTTCTTTCAGAAATCCTGTTTCTGTTGCGAATTCAGCCCGAGCTTAGAGCAGAGGATCAATCTGTTGCACTTCTTTTGAAGCCAGACAGTGTAGTAATGAATTACAGCAGTAACATATGGTGTAACGCGTTTCAGTTTCCACCGAGTGTTTGACAATACACCACATGAAAGGATACATTAACAAAGTGAAAGCAGAGAGACGAAAGTAGAAGAGGAGAAAGCCTTGCAGATTATAGAAGGCTGATAGTGAGTCATAGCAGAAGAGACTGAGCAGTATCTGAAAATGTAAACCCTTGAGGTGAAATATGAGGCCTAGATCAGCATCGGGAGAACATCCAGCATCATGTAGTTAATCAAAATACTGTACAGTAGACTGCAATGTTTGAGTACTGAACAGAATGTAGCCAATGAGTTAAGGCCAATGAGTGTCAACCTATCACAAATTCACTTCTCACAGCAATGGAAGTAAAACGATATTGTATTGTGATGCAGTTATTCAGTCCTTCAGTTCTTCAGTCGTTCAGTTCTTCAGTACTTCTGTTATTCAGTTCTTCAGTCCTTGTGATACTGCCTGGATTCAAACAAGGGTGTCTGTAGTGACGCCTCTAGCACTGAGATGCAGTGGCTTAGACCGCTGCGCCAGTCGGGAGCCAAAGATGTTAAAGGTATGTGTCAAAAACAATACATGTAGTAGTTCATCAACCCTCCACGCCTATCAGCCAGGGTCAGAGGTGATATGATAAAGGTATGATGCATAAATTATTATGAGGCATCACTGATTGGCCAAAATCTCTCAGTGGGAAGGTCTACAGTGCCTTGCAAAAGTATTCATCCCCCTTGGTGTTTTTCCTATTGTGTTGCTTTACAACCTGTAATTTAAATGGATTTATTTATTATTTGGATTTCATGTAATGGACATACACAAAATAGCCCAAATTGGTGATGTGAAATGAAAAAAATTATAAAAAAAAATTCTACAACAAAAAAAACGGAAAAGTGGTGCGTGCATATGTATTCACTCCCTTTGCTATGAAGCCCCTTTATTTAACTAGGCAGGTCAGTTAAAGAACAAAATCTTACTTTCAATAACAGCCTTGGAACAGTGGGTTAACTGCCTTGTTCAGGCGCAGAACGACAGATTTTAACCTTGTCAGCTCGAGGATTCAATCTTGCAACCTTTCGGTTACTAGTCTAACGCTCTAACCACTAGGCTACCTGCCGCCCCAATAGATAATAAAATAAGATCTGGTGCAACCAATTACCTTCAGAAGTCACATAATAAGTTAAATAAAGTCCCCCTGTGTGCAATCTAAGTGTCACATGATCTCAGTATATATACACCTGTTCTGAAAGGCCCCAGCGTCTGCAACACCACTAAGCAAGGGGCACCACCAAGCAAGTGGCACCATGAAGACCAAGGAGCTCTCCAAGCAGGTCAGGGACAAAGTTGTGGAGAAATACAGATCAGGGTTGGGTTATAAAAAAATATCCAAAACTTTTAACATCCCACGGAGCACCATTAAATCCATTATAAAAAAATTGAAAGAGTATGGCACCACAAAAAACCTGCCAAGAGAGGGCCGCCCACCAAAACTCACAGACCAGGCGAGGATCAGCGAGGCAACAAAGAGACCAAAGATAACCCAGAATTATTTGCAGAGCTCCACAGCGGAGATTGGAGTATCTGTCCATAGGACCACCTTAAGCCGTACACTCCACAGAGCTGGGCTTTATGGAAGAGTGGCCAGAAAAAAGCCATTGCTTATTAAAGAAAAAAATAAGCAAACACGTTTGGTGTTCGCCAAAAGGCGTGGGAGACTCCCCAAACATATGGAAGAAGGTACTCTGGTTAAATGAGACAAAAATGTGGCGTTTTGGCCATCAAGGAAAATGCTATGTCTGGCGCAAACCCAACACCTCTCATCACCCCGAGAACATCATCCCCACAGTGAAGCATGGTGGTGGCAGCATCATGCTGTGGGGATGTTTTTCATCGGCAGGGACTGGGAAACTGGTCAGAATCGAAGAAATGATGGATGGTGCTAAATACAGGGAATTTCTTGAGGGAAACCTGTTTCAGTCTTCCATAGATTTGAAAGGTTCACCTTCCAGCAGGACAATGACCATAAGCATACTGCTAAAGCAACACTCAAGTGGTTTAAGGGGAAACCTTTAAATGTCTTGGAATGGCCTAGTCAAAGCAAAGACCTCAATCCAATTGAGAATATTTGGTATGACTAAAGGTTGCTGTACACCAGTGGAACCCATCCAAGAATGGGCAAAAATCCCAGGGGCTAGGTGCTTCTAATCCCAGGTGCCATGCTGATAGAGACATACAGTACCCCAAGAGACTTGCAGCTGTAATTGCTGAAAAAGGTGACTCTACAAAGTATTGACTTTGGCGGGGTGAATAGTTATGCACGCTCAAGTTCTGTTTTTTTTGTCTTATTTCTTCTTTGTTTCACAATAAGAAATATTTTGCATCTTCAAAGTGGTAGGCATGTTGTGTGAATCAAATGATGCAAACCCCCCAAAAATCCATTTTAACTTGAGGTTGTAAGGCAACAAAATAGGAAAAATGCCAAGGGGGGTGAATACTTTCGCAAGCCACTGTATAAGCTGCCTTCCCTAAGAGCATTTGAAGACATGCATAAGGAATGTTAAATCCCTGCCATTGGCCGATAAGGCTGAGATTAGATATCAATTAGCATTTGCTCTCTGAAGCAGTATGTTGTCCTTCTTCTGTCTTGTGGATTTAACAAGATGGTGATCTGATGTGACGTCATCACAACGTAGGTGGCTATAGCAGGGGGAGACCAGAGTATACAGTATGTCTGTAGCAGGGGGAGATAAGAGGTGGCTATAGCAGGGGGAGATAAGAGGTGGCTATAGCAGGGGGAGATAAGAGGTGGCTATAGCAGGGGGGATAAGAGGTGGCTATAGCAGGGGGAGATAAGAGGTGGCTATATCAGGGGGAGATAAGAGGTGGCTATAGCAGGGGGAGATAAGAGGTGGCTATATCAGGGGAGATAAGAGGTGGCTATAGCAGGGGGAGATAAGAGGTGGCTATAGCAGGGGGAGATAAGAGGTGGCTATAGCAGGGCAGATGTAAGATGGCTATAGCAGGGGGAGATAAGAGGTGGCTATAGCAGGGGAGATAAGAGGTGGCTATATCGGGGGTGAGAGGTGGCTATATCAGGGGGATGAGAGGTGGCTATATCAGGGGGATGAGAGGTGGCTATATCAGGGGATGAGAGGTGGCTATATCGGGGGGTGAGAGGTGGCTATATCAGGGGGTGAGAGGTGGCTATATCAGGGAGGGTGAGAGGTGGCTATATCAGGGGGTGAGAGGTGGCTATATCAGGGGGTGAGAGGTGGCTATATCAGGGGGATGAGAGGTGGCTATATCAGGGGATGAGAGGTGGCTATATCAAGGGGGGTGAGAGGTGGCTATATCGGGGTGAGAGGTGGCTATATCGGGGTGAGAGGTGGCTATATCAGGGGTGAGAGGTGGCTATATCAGGGGTGAGAGGTGGCTATATCAGGGGATGAGAGGTGGCTATATCGGGGTGTGAGAGGTGGCTATATCAGGGGGTGAGAGGTGGCTATATCAGGGGGTGAGAGGTGGCTATATCGGGGGTGTGAGAGGTGGCTATATCAGGGGGTGAGAGGTGGCTATATCGGGGGTGAGAGGTGGCTATATCGGGGGTGAGAGGTGGCTATATCGGGGTGAGAGGTGGCTATATCGGGGGTGAGAGGTGGCTATATCGGGGGTGAGAGGTGGCTATATCGGGGTGAGAGGTGGCTATATCGGGGTGGTGAGAGGTGGCTATATCGGGGGTGAGAGGTGGCTATATCGGGGTGAGAGGTGGCTATATCGGGGGTGAGAGGTGGCTATATCAGGGGGTGAGAGGTGGCTATATCGGGGGTGAGAGGTGGCTATATCGGGGGTGAGAGGTGGCTATATCGGGGGTGAGAGGTGGCTATATCGGGGGTGAGAGGTGGCTATATCGGGGGATGAGAGGTGGCTATATCAGGGGGTGAGAGGTGGCTATATCGGGGGTGAGAGGTGGCTATATCAGGGGGTGAGAGGTGGCTATATCGGGGGTGAGAGGTGGCTATATCGGGGGTGAGAGGTGGCTATATCGGGGGTGAGAGGTGGCTATATCAGGGGGTGAGAGGTGGCTATATCAGGGGTGAGAGGTGGCTATATCGGGGGTGAGAGGTGGCTATAGCAGGGGTATGAGAGGTGGCTACAGAGATTCTCTGGATCGAAAAAACTATTTACACTTCGAAATGTCAGACTTGATTTGCCCTAAAGAAATATGTATTAACCTTTACAAAAAATGTCCATTAATTGTAATCCACATAATAATTCACATTTCCTGTTGCTGCAGGATTATTTTCCTGCTGTAGCAAACTGGCTCAAATTAAGATCGTACATCTGTATACTACAGTAGGATAAGGAATAGCTGTGCATAGTGTTGAATAGAAAACTAGAAAACAGTATGTAACTGTAGTATGTAGTATGTAACTGTAGTTACTTTGCCACCATGGCCTATTTATTGCCTTATGGTCCTTATCCTACCTCATTTGCACACATTGTATATAGATTCGTTTTTTTCCTACTGTATTACTGACTATGTGTTTGTTTTACTCCATGTGTAACTCTGTGTTGTTGTATGTGTCGAACTGCTTTGCTTTATCTTGGCCAGGTCGCAGTTGTAAATGAGAACTTGTTCTCAACTGGCCTACCTGGTTAAATAAAGGTGAAATAAAAAAAAAAAAAATAAAAAAATAAAAAAAGTTGCCACAGGTTAAATTCTTAATGCATTTCAGCTCGCATTTTCTTCTCATTTAAGTGTCTCTAGTTGAAACAGTGATGCTCTTTGCGGTACTTTAATTCATCCTAGACTTCTCACTTTTTCTCGATCTGCCTTGCTATGACCCATCAAGGAAAGTACTGTGGAAAAGTTTTCCGAACGCTTAATGACATTTTGCCAAGTGAAAAGGAACACTGCAAAACATGTAAATAAATATAATAATAACAATTTGGCTAAGGGAGCATAGTGTATGTAGTTTACTTGTTTGAAGCTTTTTTCCTAATTGGGTAAAAGTAAAAAAAAATGTCAATAAATTAGTGAACCAAAATCAAAGCGAATTTTGCAACGCCTGGGAAAAAAAAACTTGTCATGAAAGCCTTATTTCACACTTTACTCAGCTTGTAAAAAGGGAGAGCTATGCTGCCAAATCCCCGCATGGCCCCATGCAGGCTCGGCCCACCCCCGTCTCTCCCCTGTATCGCAGCAGCGCAGACAGACATGCTGAAATAGGTTAGGCATGGAAGTCATTTCCCCTCTAGGTGCTCCAACCTCTCTGTTCAGACTCAACAAGGTCCTGAAATATTATTAACACCTGATTTGGAGAATGTCTGACAACTACCTCTTTGTTCCTCTACTGCACCAGACTGGAGGGAGAGCAGTGCAGCATTACCATATCACCAACAGAATTACGCCTATTAGACAGAGAAATATAGGAGGGGGGGGGGCTTTTTCCACCCTCTTTCATTCTCTGAGGGAAATGGTGTGTGAATATGTTACATGAGTAATTACATCAAATCAAATCAAATCAAATGTTATTTGTCACATACACATGGTTATCAGATGTTAATGCGAGTGTAGCGAAATGCTTGTGCTTCTAGTTCCGACCATGCAGTAGTATCTAACAAGTAATCTAACAAATTCACAACAAATACCTTATACACACAAGAGTAACGGAATGAATACGAGTATGTACATATAAATATATGGATGAGTGAGGCAGGATGCAGTAGATGGTATGGAGTACAGTATATACATTTATATATGAGATGAGTAATGTAGGATATGTAAACATTATATAAATGGCATTGTTTAAAGTGGCTAGTGATACATTATTTCATCCAATTATAATTATTAAAGTGGCTAGAGACTTGGGTCGATGGCCGAACGGCATAGGCAAGATTCAGTAGATGGTTTAGAGTACAGTGTATACATTTGATATAAGTATGTCGTATAAGTAAACATGAGAACCGTAGTATGTTTCTTGAGAGATAAATAGACTAGTTTACATAATGACCTGTACAATCACTCTTTCCCTCCTTTGTTCAGGAGAAACATGTTCCAATCTTTCTAGGTCTGATCCGAGAGCTACGTGATGGAAGGGAAGGGGTGGAGGGGTGGGAGGGTCTGAACATCTCATAATATGTGACGGTAAAGCCAAGAGTAGCCTACAGTTAAGTGACACATTCGATTTGTCTCACTTGTCCCTGCTGCATATACAGTAACAGTGTTGTAGTCTGTCGTATGGACCCTGGGGCTCAGAAAAAGGGCTTAGTATTTATCGAGGTTTCATCCTCCCGCAACCTAATAAAGCAAGTAGTGATTTAAGCCCTCTCGGGGTTTGTGCTAGGCTACATCTAACGATGCAGCTCTTTTAAATTGAAACACATCTCCCAGAGCTAGATAACTGCACAATAATTTACATCGTTTGAAGTAGATGGGGAAATTATTGACTGACACATCCATTTGTGTGTAAAGTAGTCATATACAGTACCAGTCAAAAGTTTGGGACACACCTACTCATTCCAGGGTTTTTCTTTATTTTTACTATTTTCTACATTGTAGAATACGACATCAACACTATGAAATAACACAAATGGAATCATGTAGTAACCAAAAAAGGTGTTAAAAATCTAAATCTAAATCTATTTATATTTACATAGTAGTGAGGTCTTTCCTTTCTGAGAAACTTGTTTACGGTCTTTATCAAGATTCTCTCGAATCTCCCAATCCTAAAAACCGAGCAGAATCATGTTATCTTCTCTGATCTCCACTCCAGTACCATCTAAACAATCCATTAACCCCTGGAGTTGTGCATTTGAGGAGATGAAAAACACACACCATCTTGGCCTGAGCTCTGCTGAGAGCAAATTCATTTAGTGCTTTTCCCTTGACCAATAGATTTTATTTACCAGACATAACTAACTCAAGGCGGAATATTTTATTGAGTGCAATCCGCCAATTTGTAATAATGTTTTATTGTGATGATCTCGCATAGGTGTGTGCACAATGTCAATTGTAGGGATTTATTTTAGCATTAAAAAAAAAATCTTTGGTCCATAACAAATGGGTTTCCATCTCTCCTTTTTACATCTTGTCAATACATTGTGTTTGGTTTAATGCTGCAATTCGTATTTCCACCAAACAATGTCACACATGATCCGCCGAACGTAATGAAACATTCAAACCAATCCTAATTCAAAGCCCTGCATGGTTCAGAGAGAGAGAGAGAGAGAGAGAGAGAGAGACCCTGAAAGACATCACACTCAACCACAGCCCCAGCATCTCACACAGGAGCAACAGAGTGATGAGCACTCCACCCAGACCTGCAAGACTCCCGCCCAGACATGCAAGACTCCGCCCGGGCCTGCAAGACTCCATCCGGACCTGCAAGACTCCTCCCGGACCTGCAAGACTCCCCTTGGACCTGCAAGACTCCCACCCAGACCTGCAAGACTCTCTCCCAGACATGCAAGACTCCATCCCAGACCTGCAAGGCTCCCTTTAGTATACAAGTCTGTGCCAGAAGTGGACAAGAACCTGACACCCTCAGCACACAGGGGGACAAACACCTACCTGGAGGTGACAGCATTCCCTCCCCCATATGCCCCCCTAGGCACAACTACGACAACATAACCAACAAAAATGGGTCCCAACTCCTGCTCTGTCGGATGCTGGGTCTGTACATAGTCAATGGTATGCTTCGAGGGGACTCCTACGGTAGGTATACCTATAGATCATCTCTTGGCAGTAGTACTGTAGACTACTTTATCACTGACCTCATCACAGTCTCTCAGAGCGTTTACAGTCAGCCCACTGACACCCCTATCAGATCAAAGCAAAATCACAAACTACTTGAACATACTGTAGTAATACTCAAACAGGTATCGAAGCCGGACAAACTGCATGCTGTTAAGAAATGCTATAGATGGAAGCATGGTAGTGTAGAAACCAACCAAAAAACAACAATTTCAATGTCTTCTAGACAACTTCCTTCAAACTTCAAACTTTTTTGTATACCAAAGAACCAAGAGCTAAAGCATATACATGATAATTTACTAAACTTAGAATCAACTATAAAAGACTACCAAAACCCACTGGATTCTCCAATTACATTTAATGAACAACAGGACAAAGTACAAACCCTCCAACTCAAAAATCTGATCACCCCAATCCACAATAATAAAGACACATTTGATCCTGATTACTGTGGAATCTGCATCAACAGCGATGTAGGAAAAATATTCTGCATTATCATCAACAGCAGACTCCAACATTTCCTAAGTGAAAACAATGTCCTGAGCAAATATCAAATTGGCTTCTTTCCAAAATTAAACCTACCTCGGCCTAAACATCAACACCACTGGTAACTTCCACAAGGCTGTGAAGGATCTAAGAGACAAGGCAAGAAGGGCCTCTACGCCATCAAAAGGAACATAAAACTTGACATCCCTATTAGGATCTGGAAAAGATATTTCAATCAGTTATAGAACCCATTGCCCTCTATGGTTGTGATGTCTGGGGTCTGCTCACCAACCAAAAATGCACAAAATAAGACAAACACCCAAATGAGACTCTGCATGCAGAATTCTGCAAAAAATATACTTTGTGTAAAACGCAAACCCCCAAACAATACATGCAGAGCAGAATTATGACTACAGTATACCCACTAGTTATCAAAATCCATAAAATAGCTGTTAATAAATTTTACAACCACCTAAAAGGAAGCGATGCCCATACATTCCACCACAATGCCCTCACCTACAGAAATGAACCTAGAGAAGAGTCCCCTCAACCAGCTGTTTCTGGGGCTCTGTTCACAAACACAAACAGACCCCACAGAGCCCCAGGGCAGAAACACATTTAGACCCAACCAAATTATGATCAAACAAAAAGAGAATTATTTGACACACAGGAAAGAATAACCCAAAAAACAGAGCAAACTATAATGCTATCTGGCCTTAAACATAGAGTACACAGTGGCAGAATACCTGACCACTGTGACTGACCCCAAATTAAGGAAATCCTTGACTATGTACAGACTGAGCATAGCCTTGCTATTGAGAGAGGCTGCCATAAGCAGACCTTGGACTGTTCAGGGAAGTCAGGAACCAATACACGCAGTCAGTCAGGAAAGCAAATGCTAGCTTTTTCAAACAGAAATGTGCATCTTGCAGCTCTAACTGCAAAAAGTTTTGGGACACTGTAAAGTCCATGGAGAACAAGAGTACCTCCTCCCAGCTGGCCACTGCACTGAGGCTAGGTAACACGGTCACCACCGATAAATCCATGATAATCGATTTCTCTACGACTGGCCATGCTTTCCTCCTGGCTACCCTAACCCCAGCCAACAACACGTTTCCCATGCCAATAAAGCTACGTTGAATTGATAGAGAGAGAGAGAGAAAGAAAGCCAGGTATGCTTTATTGATTAGACCAGCGGTATGGCTCTGTTCACACACAGCTGCCAATGGCCAGTCCATTTTGAAGAGGAGAGAGAGAGAGAGTTTAGAGTTCATGTGTTGAGGCATGTCCAGATCTCTTGAAGGTGTCAGTGTAATACATGACATAGGTAGAACAGATAACAGACAAAGAATTAGCATGGTTAAACAGACAAGGAGATTACAATGATAGACACGGAGAGAGGCTGTAACAGCATGGTCATACAGTCACACAGTACATATCACAATACATATCATAGTACATACAGTATCACAGGGATATTACAGTGACAGACATGGAGAGAGGTTGTAACAGCATGGTCATACAGTCACACAGTACATATCACAGTACATATCACAGGGATATTACAGTACATATCACAGGGATATTACAGTGACAGACATGGAGAGAGGCTGTAACAGCATGGTCATACAGTCACACAGCACATATCACAGTGCATATCACAGGGATATTACAGTACATATCACAGGGATATTACAGTGACAGACATGGAGAGAGGCTGTAACAGCATGGTCATACAGTCACACAGCACATCACAGTGCATATCACAGGGATATTACAGTACATATCACAGGGATATTACAGTGACAGACATGGAGAGAGGCTGTAACAGCATGGTCATACAGTCACACAGTACATATCACAGTGCATATCACAGTACATATCACAGTACATATCACAGGGATATTACAGTACATATCACAGGGATATTACAGTGACAGACATGGAGAGAGGCTGTAACAGCATGGTCATACAGTCACACAGCACATCACAGTGCATATCACAGGGATATTACAGTACATATCACAGGGATATTACAGTGACAGACATGGAGAGAGGCTGTAACAGCATGGTCATACAGTCACACAGCACATCACAGTGCATATCACAGGGATATTACAGTGACAGACATGGAGAGAGGCTGTAACAGCATGGTCATACAGTCACACAGCACATCACAGTGCATATCACAGGGATATTGTAGTACATATCACAGGGATATTACAGTGACAGACATGGAGAGAGGCTGTAACAGCATGGTCATACAGTCACACAGTACATATCACAGTACATATCACAGTACATATCACAGGGATATTACAGTGACAGACATGGAGAGAGGCTGTAACAGCATGGTCATACAGTCACACAGTACATATCTGTCACGATCTTCGGGATAGACAGACCAAGGCGCAGCGAGGCATCCAGTATACATGTTTATTAAAAGAACGAAACACACGTAACTGGGCAAAATAACAAAATGAACGAAGATCGTAACTAAACATAGACTAACAAAACAAAGCTATGCATCAACAATAACCCACAAAACCTAAATGAAAACCCCAAACATATATATGGTTCCCAATTAGAGACAACGACACACAGCTGCCTCTAATTTGGGAACCATTACCCCAACATAGATATATAACACCTAGAACATAAAAAACCCTACACCAAAACCAAACCAAAACACGCCAGCCTGTCATTTCAGGCCTGGACGTGACAATATCACAGCACATATCACAGTACATATCACAGGTATATTACAGTGACAGACATGGAGAGAGGCTGTAACAGCATGGTCATATAGTCACTCAGTACATATCACAGTACATATCACAGTACATATCACAGGGATATTACAGTGACAGACATGGAGAGAGGCTGTAACATCATGGTCATACAGTCACACAGTACATATCACAGTACATATCACAGGGATATTACAGTACATATCACAGGGATATTACAGTGACAGACATGGAGAGAGGCTGTAACAGCATGGTCATATAGTCACACAGTACATATCACAGTACATATCACAGGGATATTACAGTAACAGACATGGAGAAAGGCTGTAACAGCATGGTCATAAAGTCACACAGTACATATCACAGTACATATCACAGTACATATCACAGCAGTCGTCACAAATCAGTGAGTGCTACTTATATCATTAAGATGAAGATGGCTGGCAGTGTCACGCCATGAGGAGAAACATGATTAGAAGGATAAAACAGAAAATGTGTAGGCCTATTGTGTTATTAAAGGCCTTGAAAGACAGCTTTGAGTATCATTTTTAAATTCATTCCCCTGCATACATTCATCTGTGCGATGTTTTCAATTCATTCCCCTGCACACATTCATCTGTGCATTGTTTTCAATTCATTCCCCTGCACACATTATTGTGTGCATTGTTATTGTATTATTTTGTCCAGTTTACAGTATGTACTGTGTCCCATGTCCTCTTACAGTAATGTCTTCTTTAGGTTAAATTGCATCTACAGTACAGTACTGTTCCCAGTGGCCCTGTTGATTTGTGGTTAAAGAGACCGTGCCTCCCTGTGGTCGTCTACGGTTGATCCCTGACCTTACCATTGGAGTGACATATACACTTCTAGAATTGTGGTTGAGTTCCACTCTCAGGGAATGAGAAGGGAGTTCCATGGTTCCCAGGGCTTTTCATAAAGCTGAGGGGAGGTGAAGTGAAGTGGTGTGTGTGTGTGTGTGTGTGTGTGTGTGTGTGTGTGTGTGTGTGTTCTGTCATCTTCGTCTGCGGTGATCTCTGGAAAGAAGCAACTGATGGCAGTCAACCACTAAATCAGTCCCAGTCCTTATCTGACTCCTACAACTGCAACATACAGATCACAGTAAGTAGTGAAGTTGGACGAGCTTCTGATTTAACATCATGGCAACTAAACTCTGCAAGAGCGAAGAGAGAGCAATTTTCCCTGAAATTACATTATTTACATTTATCAAGAAGTTTCAATTCATTTTATAATCATACTTACAGATGTATGTGTTGTTTTCTATTAACACTCAAAATATGAAATAAAATAATAAAAAAACGAATCTGCAAGTGAAACTTTCACAACCGTCTGCATGAAGGCAAGCATGTTTTGCTAGCACAGACTTGAATATGTTCCGGGATTCTTCGGATGGCATTGAGGAGTACACCACATCCGTCACTGGCTTCTTCAATAAGTGCATCGATGACGTCGCCCCCACAGTGACTGTACGTACGTACCTTTAACCAGAAGCCATGGATTATAGGCAACATTCGCACTGAGCTAAAGGGTAGAGCTGCCGCTTTCAAGAAGCCCGACTCTAACCCGGAAGCTTATAAGAAATCCCACTATATCAAACAGACAAAGCATCAATACAGGACTAAGATTGAATCGTACTACACCAACGCTCCTCGGATGTGGCAGGGCTTGCAAACTGCTACAGACTACAAAGGGAAGCACAGCCGAGAGCTGCCCAGTGACATGAGCCTACCAGACGGGCTAAATGACTTCTATGCTTGCTTCGAGGCAAGTAACACTGAAACATGCATGAGAGCATCAGCTGTTCCGGATGACTGTGTGATCACGCTCTCTGCAGCCAATGTGAGTAAGACCTTTAAACAGGTCAACATTCACAAGGCCGCAGGGCCAGATGGATTACCAGGACGTGTACTCCGAGCATGCGCTGACCAAGTGTCTTCACTAACATTTCCAGCCTCTCCCTGTCTGAGTCTGTAATACCAACATGTTTCAAGCAGACCACCATAGTCCTTGTGCCCAAGAACACTAAGGTAACCTTCCTAAATGACTACCGACCCGTAGCACTCACGTCTGTAGCCATGAAATGCTTTGAAAGGCTGATCATGGCTCACATCAACATCATCATCCCAGAAACCCTAGACCCACTCCAATTTGCATACCGTCCAAACAGATCCAGAGATGATTCAATCTCTATAGCACTCCACACTGCCCTTTCACACCTGAACAAGAGGAACACCTTTATGAGAATGCTATTCATTGATTACAGCTCAGCGTTCAACACCATTTTGCCCTCAAAGCTCATCACTAAGCTAAGGATCCTGGGACTAAACACCTCCCTCTGCAACTTGATCCTGGACTTCCTGACGGGCCGTCCCCAGGTGGTAAGGGAAGGTAACAACACATCCGCCACGCTGATCCTCAACACGGGGGCCCCTCAGGGGTGGGTGCTCTGTCCCCTGTAATCCCTGTTCACTCATGACTGCACGGCCAGGCAAGACTCCAACACCATCATTAAGTTTGCCGATGACACACAGTGGTAGGCCTGATCACCGACAACAACGAGACAGCTTATTGGGAGGAGGTCAGAGACCTGACCGTGTGGTGCAAGGACAACAACCTCTCCCTCAACGTGATTAAGTAAAGGAGATGATTGTGGACTACAGGAAACGGAGGACCGTGCACGCCCCAATAATGGAGCAGGTTGAGAGCTTCAAGTTCATTGGCGTCCACATCACCAGCAAACTAACATGGTTCAAGCACACCAAGACAGTCGTGAAGAGAGCACGACAAACCCTATTCCCCTTCCGGAGACTGAAAAGATTTGGCATGGGTCCTCAGATCCTCAAAAGGTTTTACAGCTGCTTCATCGAGAGCATCCTGACGGGTTGCATTACTGCCTGGTATGGCAACTGCTTGGCCATAGTACTGTACCGTACAGTACAGAGGGTAGTGCGTACGGCCGGTACAT
>CM059806.1:32566181-32588681 GCA_030435695.1 Brachymystax lenok tsinlingensis
TATAGTTACATTCAAAATAAAGTTTTGGTCCTGAGCAAAGAAAATCTTTATGAGAAACAATAGGCTTTCAGTAGACTCTACATTGGGGCCCAATTAAGCCTTGTGTTATTTATGATATATTTTTTGGGGAAGCCATAATGCGGAGCAGACGGGAGAAGAAAAAGCAAAAAACAAAACAAAACAACGCATATTTACACACTTAATATTTCTATTGTCTAGCCGATATTTGCTGCATTCAATTAGCCAGGCCCAATGTGTGAACGGGGTGTCAAACAAAACTGATAATTAATCTACCAGAGAGTGTGGGCCATCCAGACACCGATAAGCATTCAACACACACGCCGCTTCATCTCTCCGTGTTTGCTTTGTGTTGTTGATTCTGAACTCTGATATCCCCTTATCAAAGCCAACAGTTAATTGTTTTGACGCTGTGGCGGCTGTAGAGATCTATCTGTTCTTTGAGAATCACTGGTACATCAGAGAACATGAATAAGCTAATTCTATTTCTCAGAGTACACTGGGGTTCCGATTCCAGAACTCCTCCCTTTTAGAGCACCGAGTTAAGCTAGCACTATCTATACTGAACAAAAATATAAACACAACATACAACAATTTCAACGATTTTACTGAGTTACAGTTCACATACAAATTATTTCTGTGAATCATGACTCTCTAGAAATGGCTGCTCACTTTCAAATGGACTCAATTGTGGTGCCATTCGTCAATGCTAAATGATGGAAATAGTGTTTTTATGCTTTTTTGAGGCAAAATTGTGTCTAGAAAGTATTATTAATCACAGAGGAGTCTGTATTTATTAAGCCCATATTTCCCTGTGAGTCCGATGCTATGAATTATCCTCCTTTATAATATGTGGTCTGAAGTGGTAGGAGCAGTGCTGCATGAGTTTTACATTTTGGCGAAAAATTGCATGCATGCTGGAAAACCCATCATTTTTCACGTCGGCCAAATAAATCAGGGAAAACAATGTAGCCGTGAGGGACCTCGGGGACAGACACTGTGAGGAACTTTAGACTGACCTTTTCCCATAATAACTTTCTGTCTAGAGGAAGACATAAAACTACTTTTAAAAAATATAGTATAATTATTAAGCACTCTTGAGTTCACCAATCACTGGAGACCAAACAAGCAGAAGAGAACCCAAAGCCAGGATCATCCCATATCGATCGGTAGGAAATCTAGCTGTGAAAAGCAGCTGGATTAAATTCTCTATTGAGCCTTCTAGCAAAGCTAAGGTCTTAAAGGTTTAAAGCCATTTTAAATGTTGCTTTGTTTTAAATGAAGCAAAAGCTGTGGCTCATATCACCAAGATGACGCACCACATTTCTTGTCACGGTGGATTTCATCCCGTCTCTCTCTCTCTCTCTCTCTCTCTCTCTCTCTCTCTCTCTCTCTCTCTCTCTCTCTCTCTCTCTCTCTCTCTCTCTCTCTCTCTCTCTCTCTCTCTCTCTCTCTCTCTCTCTCTCTCTCTCTCTCTCTCTCTCTCTCTCTCTCTCTCTCTTTCTCTCTCTCTCTCTGTGTCTCTGTCTCTCACTCCCTCTCTTTCTCTCTCTCTGTCTGTAGATTACATCCTCTGTCTCCGTCCTGTGTCAGATAGGGAGAAATGTATTGGTGCTCCTGCAGACAGGAAGTGGTGTTGACCACCATTGTGTCAGGACTTTCTCTCCTCTCCTCCTGAAGGGAATAAAGACCACCAATATGTCAGGAATTCAGAGCCTCAGAGGACCATATCAAGAGGCTAGTAAAGAGGCTAGTAAAGGATCATATCACCTCCACCTTACCTGACACCCTAGACACACTGCAATTTGCATACGGCCCCAATAGATCCATAGATGATGCAATCGCCATTGCACTGCACACTGCTCTAACCCATCTGGACATGCCAGAAGGTGAGGTCAGTACAGGTGCATCAAAGCTGGGACCTAGAGACAGCTTCTATCTCAAGGCCATCAGACTATTAAATAGCCCTCACTAGCCGGCTACCACCTGGTTACTCAACCCTGCACCTTAGAGGCTGCTGCCCTTTGTACATAGACATGGAATCACTGGTCTCTGGAGCACTAGTCACTTTAATAATGTTGACATACTGGTTTACTAATTTCATATATATATATATATATATATATATACTGTATTCTACTGTATTTTAGTCAATGCCACTCAGACAGTGCTCGTCCTAATATTTATATATTTCTTAGTTCCATTCTTTTACTTTTAGATTTGTGTGTATTGTTGTAAACTGTTAGATACTGCTGCACTGTTGGAGCTCGGAACACAAGCATTTCGCTAAACCCGCAATAACATCAGCTAAATATGTGTATGTGACTAATACAATTTGATTTGATCAGCTGACCTGTTGACCGGCCAGTGTGTGTTCTGGATGGTGTTCAGTAAGGAGAAAACAGAGTGGCACAGTGACATACTTCCCAAACGTGCCCAATAAGAACTCAGATGTTTGGTTTTCTGTTACAAAAGTGAAGGGTTGTACCCACTCCCCAGTGAAGGGCTGTACCCACTCCCCAGTGAAGGGCTGTACCCACTCCCCAGTGAAGGGCTGTACCCACTCCCCAGTGAAGGGCTGTACCCACTCCCCAGTGAAGGGCTGTACCCACTCCCCAGTGAAGGGCTGTACCCACTCCCCAGTGAAGGGCTGTACCCACTCCCCAGTGAAGGGCTGTACCCACTCCCCAGTGAAGGGTTGTACCCACTCCCCAGTGAAGGGTTGTACCCACTCCCTAGTGAAGGGCTGTACCCACTCTGCAGTGAAGGGCTGTACCCACTCCCCAGTGAAGGGTTGTACCCACTCCCCAGTGAAGGGCTGTACCCACTCCCCAGTGAAGGGTTGTACCCACTCCCCAGTGAAGGGCTGTACCCACTCCCCAGTGAAGGGCTGTACCCACTCCCCAGTGAAGGGTTGTACCCACTCCCCAGTGAAGGGCTGTACCCACTCCCCAGTGAAGGGCTGTACCCACTCCCCAGTGAAGGGCTGTACCCACTCTGCAGTGAAGGACTGTACCCACTCCCCAGTGAAGGGTTGTACCCACTCCCCAGTGAAGGGCTGTACCCACTCCCCAGTGAAGGGCTGTACCCACTCCCCAGTGAAGGGTTGTACCCACTCCCTAGTGAAGGGCTGTACCCACTCTGCAGTGAAGGGCTGTACCCACTCCCCAGTGAAGGGTTGTACCCACTCCCCAGTGAAGGGCTGTACCCACTCCCCAGTGAAGGGCTGTACCCACTCCCCAGTGAAGGGCTGTACCCACTCCCCAGTGAAGGGCTGTACCCACTCCCTAGTGAAGGGCTGTACCCACTCTGCAGTGAAGGGCTGTACCCACTCCCCAGTGAGGGGCTGTACCCCCTCTGCAGTGAAGGGCTGTACCCACTCCCCAGTGAAGGGCTGTACCCACTCCCCAGTGAAGGGCTGTACCCACTCCCTAGTGAAGGGCTGTACCCACTCTGCAGTGAAGGGCTGTACCCACTCCCCAGTGAGGGGCTGTACCCCCTCTGCAGTGAAGGGCTGTACCCACTCCCCAGTGAGGGGCTGTACCCACTCTGCAGTGAAGGGTTGTACCCACTCCCCAGTGAAGGGCTGTACCCCCTCTGCAGTGAAGGGCTGTACCCACTCCCCAGTGAGGGGCTGTACCCACTCTGCAGTGAAGGGTTGTACCCACTCCCCAGTGAAGGGCTGTACCCACTCCTCAGTGCAGTCAAAGGTCAAATATGAAGATGCTGCTTGGCCAACTATTCTGTGAGTCAGACCAGTCCATACTGTACATGTGTTTCTGTTCCTTGGGGAGAAGAGAGCACTGTGTCTGTGTTGACTCTGATCACATGCTTTTTATTTGTGTCAGCCGAGGAAGAAAGAAAAGTTCAGAAGATTTGTGTGTGTGTGAAGTGTGTGTGTGTGTGTGTGAAGTGTGTGTGTGTGTGTGTGTGTGTGTGTGTGTGTGTGTGTGTGTGTGTGTGTGTGTGTGTGTGTGTGTGTGTGTGTGTGTGTGAAGTGTGAAATGTGTGTGCGTGTGTGTGAAGTGTGAAGTGTGTGTGTGAAGTGTGTGTGAAGTGTGTGTGTGTGTGTGTGTGAAGTGTGTGTGTGTGTGAAGTGTGTGTGTGTGTGAAGTGTGTGTGTGTGGGAGGAGGGGGTGTGTGAACAACAATCATACTACCCAATCTCTTTTTGTTGGTAAAGAATTATCATGTTTTAAGGTGTCTGTTTAAAAGTTTTTTTCAGGTTTTTATCATGTTGTTCTGATTGTATTGTATTATACTCCCGCCACCCTTTTGACAGGTCAATAGCAAAAGTGAGTTTCTCTTCGTTTTTATGGCTGCAATACAGTTCCGCATGGCGAGAGCCTCTACAGCAGCACTCAGTCTAGCCTCCACCAGTGACGCCAGAACTAAAACGAATCACCAGCTGGACAAAATCACCAACAAAACTGTCAAAAGAGAGAGACTTTTAGAAAGAATCAACTTCTGAAACTGTTTAAATGGAACTTGAGGATGAATACTTTAACACGGAATGGAAACATGTCTAAAATGACTTTCATACAAATTGGGATATTTATTTAGTCAATTCTCTCAACACTTGCCGGTTAGAAGTGTGTTAGAGACAGAGTAGAGAGAAGAAGTATTGAATGGATGGGTTTGAGGTAGGATTGTGTTTATAAATGCGCTATGTCATAGTTATAAGGCTATTATTACATTACAGATACGTTGGCTAGAGGTTTAAAAAACAGCAATTTAACTGACGCATGTATAACCCTTGACTTCTGTAATACATTGTCTCTCATGTTGTAATTTTCAGCATTAATTTTCTAAATAAGGATAGGGAAAATAATTTCCTCCTACATAGTATTAGCAATGCAATGCAAAATAAATTATGGAGTGTGTTGCCCTTTTAATTATGGAGTGTGTTGCCCTTTTAATTATGGAGTGTGTTGCCCTTTTAATTATGGAGTGTGTTGTCCTTTTAAATATGGAGTGTGTTGTCCTTTTAATTATGGAGTGTGTTGCTCATTATGGAGTGTGTTGCCCTTTTAAGTATGGCGTGTGTTGCCCTTTTAATTATGGAGTGTGTTGCCCTTTTAATTATGGAGTGTGTTGCCCTTTTAATTATGGAATGTGTTGTCCTTTTAAATGTGGAGTGGGTTGTCCTTTTAAGTATGGAGTGTGTTGCTCATTATGGAGTGTGTTGCCCTTTTAATTATGGAGTGTGGTGCCCTTTTAATTATGGAGTGTGTTGCCCTTTTAAGTATGGAGTGTGTTGCCCTTTTAATTATGGAGTGTGTTGCCATTTTAATTATGGAGTGTGTTGCCCTTTTAATTATGGAGTGTGGTGCCCTTTTAATTATGGAGTGTGTTGCCCTTTTCATTATGGAGTGTGTTGCCCTTTTAATTATGGAGTGTGGTGCCCTTTTAATTATGGAGTGTGTTGTCCTTTTAATTATGGAGTGTGTTGCCATTTTAATTATGGAGTGTGTTGCCCTTTTAATTATGGAGTGTGTTGCCCTTTTAATTATGGAGTGTGTTGCCATTTTAATTATGGAGTGTGTTGCCCTTTTAATTATGGAGTGTGGTGCCCTTTTAATTATGGAGTGTGGTGCCCTTTTAATTATGGAGTGTGTTGTCCTTTTAATTATGGAGTGTGTTGCCATTTTAATTATGGAGTGTGTTGCCCTTTTAATTATGGAGTGTGTTGCCATTTTAATTATGGAGTGTGTTGCCCTTTTAATTATGGAGTGTGGTGCCCTTTTCATTATGGAGTGTGGTGCCCTTTTAATTATGGAGTGTGGTGCGGTCTGTAGATTCTGAACTATGTTGCTGTTTTAATTACGGATTATTTTGGCCGTATGTTAGCTGTCAGTGAAACTGCACAAAAGTGGAGTATTTTATACTAAAAGTATGACCGGATCCCAGCGGTTCGTCCGGTTCCACTCCCACAGAAGGTCCTTTGGTTGGTGCACAGCAAGCCACTACAGCCTAACTGACAGCAACCCTCATCTCCCCTGTCAAAGGCCACCCTGCTCTCACGGACACTCTCTCTCATCAGAAAGGCATTTACCAAATTGAGTGCAACATATATCTTTAATTTAGAAATCTGCCACCTCCATACTGAAGGTTGGTGGTTGGATGGCGAGAGATTCGGCGAGGGCGATGTGGGGACAGTTGGGTGCGACGCACGCACATCACTGCTGTCAGACCCGGGGTTGGCGGCAGGCGGTGGCGGGCGGCGGCCTGTCCACCGGTGTCACATCGGTGGCTTGGCATTTTGGAGACAAATGCTAACCTGTCAGCGAGCGGGAGCCATGGAGGCTTGAGCTGAATCATTGTGTCATGTTGTTTGACAGGAAGGTTCTGAGAGGTACTGCCACCTCCGTTCTTAGAGACGCCTGATAAATTAACAATATGCAAACGAGGAGACCAACAACTGTGTTGTTTACTCACAAAGAGCAAACACTGTCATAGAGAATGTATTGATGGCTGGCGGTGGAAACAAGCCTGTCAAATGTTGCCTAATCAGCTCATGTACAATACAGTACAGCACTGCAACACTGTTCTTAGTAACTTTATGACCAAATATTATGTACAGTACCAGTCAAAAGTTTGGACACACCTACTCATTCAAGGGTTTTTCTTTATTTTTACTATTTTCAATTACAGTTTTTTTCCATTGTTTACACGCAATTTTGAAAACCGGGTTCTTTTTTTCAAAATATAATCACAATTATCCAAACACCACACTCAATTTGCATAATTCCTAGATTGTTTGCAAAATGACACACTTCAGTCAAAACATACACACTTCAGTCAAAACATATACACATATTTGTGAAAATGCTATTAGTTTTCATTTAACCAACACAGTCCTCAATGATCAGACACTATTGCAGCCAGTTTCACACTGCTGTGATAAATAAAAAACACAATTGTAAAACAACTAATTTTAGGAAATAGCATGTGCTAGATTTTTGGCCAGACATTGTTATGTAAGGGATAATTTAGATGAAAAAAAAATAGTGACAAACCCACAACATTCTTCATGATTAGTTTGAGATATAGGGAGAATGTACACAAATAGGCCTACTATAAACTTACCAAGCACTGCACAACACTGATGCTGCAGACTGAATATTTCAAGTATTTATTTCAATACTTACAGTATTTCTTACCATAATCAGTTACAGTAATCAACCAACAATGAAATCAATGAAACAAATAAAATCTGTAGACAAATAAAAATTACTGCATGAAGTACATACACTTTGACTCTGAAGAAAAACTACTGTAAAAGCAACAAGAATACTGTAACTATTCATCATCTCTCCGTCTGGCTGGATCAGGCCATAAGATTTCATCCACATCACAGGCTATGTCTTCATTGGCAAGGCACCGTTGGAAGAATCGCCTCGTGTGACGAATCCACCCCTGCACAGAAGCTGCTTCGATATGATCACAGGCCTGCTCCATGGCCTGAATGAGGGGCAAACGGTCATAGGGCCGCAGGTCGTATACCTTCCACCGCCATGCTGAAAAAAACAATTCTATTGGATTCAGGAAGGGGGAGTATGGGGGAAGGTATAAGACTTCAAATTCAGGGTGCTCAATGGAACCATCTGTCCCCGTGCTCCTAGACCTTAGTGCCGCTTTTTACATCATCGATCAGTACATTCTTTTGGAGATATTTAAAACATGAATTGGTCTACACGGACAAGTTCTTGCCTGGTTTAGATCGTATCTGTCGGAAAGATAGCAGTTTGTCTATTTGGATGGTTTGTCCTCTGACAAATCAATGGTAAGTTTCGATGTTCCTCAAGGTTCCGCTTTACGACCACTATTGTTTTCACTATATATTCTACCTCTTGGTGATGTCATTCGGAAAGACAATGTCAACTTTCACTGCTATGCGGACGACACACAGCTGTACATTTCGATAAAACATGGTGAAGCCCCATGTCTGCTCTGAAAGCCTGTTTCAGACAACGAAGGGGATGGTGGAAAATGTTTTACATTTAAACTCGGACATGGTTGTCGTCTCAAATAAAACTGTGAAGGACCTCTGTGTTATTTTTTTATTTATTGAATATTAACACACACAGTCTACTTGCAGTGAAGCCACTCAACATCTACATTTGAAATGAACATTTATTTAACTAGGAAAATCAGTTAAAAACAAATTCTTACTTACAATGACGGCCTACCCCAGCCAAACCTTCCCCTAACCCAGACGATGCTGGGCCAATTGTGCGCCACCCTATGGGACTCCCAATTGTGGCGGGATGTGATACAGCATGGATTTGAACCAGGAACTATAGTAGTGATGCCTCTTGCATTGAGATGCAGTGCCTTAGACTGCTGCTCCACTCGGGAGCCCAAACATCAAATTAGACATCCAATAGACTCCCATCTAGAGCGACCAACAGAAGCAAACAGCGTTAACGCCCTGCTAAAGGGATCTGTGATCTGAGGACCCATGCCAAATATTTTCAGTCTCTGGAGGGGGAATAGTTTTTGTCATGCCCTTGGTGTGCTTGGACCATGTTAGTTTGTTAGTGATGTGGACGTCAAGGAACTTGAAGCTCTCTACATGCTCCACTACAATCCTGTCGATGAGAATGGGGGCGTCCTCTGTCCTCCTTTTTCATGTAGTCCACAATCATCTCCTTTGTCTTGATCACGTTGAGGGTTTGAGATATAGCTTTTTCTTTGCAACTCTGCCTAGAAGGCCGGCATCCCGGAGTCGACTCTTCACTGTTAACGTTGAGACTGGTGTTTTGTGGGTACTATTTAATGAAGCAGCCAGTTGAGGACTTGTGAGACGTCTGTTTCTCAAACTAGCCACTCTAATGTACTTGTCCTCTTGCTCAGTTGTGCACCGGGGCCTCCCACTCCTCTTTCTATTCTGGTTAGAGCCAGTTTCCACTGTTCTGTGAAGGGAGTAGTACACAGCGTTGTACAAGATCTTCAGTTACTTGGTAATTTATCGTATGGAATAGCCTTCATTTCTCAGAACAAGAATGGACTGCCAAGTTTCAGAAGAAAGTTATTTGTTTCTGGCCATTTTGAACCTGTAATCGAACCCACAAATGCAGATGGTCCAGATACTCAACTAGTCTAAAGAAGGCCAGTTGTATTGCTTCTTTAATCGGAACAACAGTTTTCAGCTGTGCTAACATAATTACAAAAGGGTTTTGTATTGATCAATTATCCTTTTAAAATGATAAACTTGGATTAGCTAACACAACGTGCCATTGGAGTGATCGTTGCTGATAATGGTCCTCCGTACTCCTATGAAGATATTCCATTAACAAAAATCAGCCGTTTCCAGCTACAATAGTCATTTACAACGTTAACAATGTCTACACTGTATTTCTGATAAATTTTAAGTTCTTTTAATGGACAAAAAAAATGTTTTTCTTTAAAAAACAAGGACATTTCTAAGTGACTCCAAACCTTTGAACGGTAGATTATATATAAATATGAATGTGTGATTTCTAAATAGATAATAACACAGCCAATTTGCATGGTTGAGTGTCTATGTGTGTAACATGAAGTGAGTACAGCCTGAACATTCAGGATGATAATTGTAATCGATATCGTATCACCGTCATAGTTGCATCACAATTACATTTAACATAATTTTAATAGAAAAACACATCCCGGGGCAGCAGGTAGCCATGTGGTTAGAGCGTTGGATTAGTAATCAAAAGGTTGCAAGATTGAATCCCCGAGCTGAAGGCAGTTAACGCACTGTTCCTAAGGCCGTAACTGAAAATAAGAATTTGTTCTTAACTGACTTGACTAGCTGAAAAAAGGAATACAATCCCAGCATTTACAGGACCTCGGTGTTACTCTGGACCCTGATCTCTCTATTGACTACAATACAATAGAAGGGCAGCTTTTTTCCATCTTCGTAACTTTTGGTACAAAAATAATGCAGAAAAGCTAATCCATGCTTTTGTCACTTCAAATCAAATCAAATCAAATGTTATTTGTCACATACACATGGTTAGCAGATCTTAATGCGAGTGTAGCGAAATGCTTGTGCTTCTAGTTCCGACCATGCAGTAGTATCTAACAAGTAATCTAACAATTTCACAACAACTACCTTATACACACAAGAGTAAAGGAATGAATACGAGTATGTACATATAAATATATGGATGAGCGATGGCTGACAGGCGTAGGCAAGATGCAGTAAATGGTATGGAGTACAGTATATACATATGAGATGAGTAATGTAGGATATGTAAACATTACATAAATGGCATCGTTTAAAGTGGCTAGTGATACATTTATTTCATCCAATTATAATTATTAAAGTGGCTAGAGATTTGAGTCGATGGCCGAACGGCATAGGCAAGATTCAGTAGATGGTTTAGAGTACAGTGTATACATTTTATATGAGTAATGTCGGATATGTAAACATTATATACAAAATTGTTTAAAGTGGCTAGTGATACATTTGTTACATCCAATTCCTATTATTTAAAGTGGCTAGAGATTTAAGTCAGTATGTTGGCAGCAGCCACTCAATGTTAGTGATGGCTGTTTAACAGTCTGATGGCCTTGAGGTTGAAGCTGTTTTTTAGTCTCTCGGTCCCAGCTTTGATGCACCTGTACTAACCTCGCCTTCTGGATGATAGCAGGGTGAACAGGCAGTGGCTCAGGTGGTTGTTGTCCTTGATGATCTTTTTGGCCTTCCTGTGACATCGGGTGGTGTAGGTGTCCTGAAGGGCAGGTAGTTTACCCGGTGATGTTGTGCAGTCCTCACTACCCTCTGGAGAGCCTTACGGTTGTGGGCGGAGCAGTTGCCGTACCAGGCGGTGATACAGCCCGACAGGATGCTCTCGATTGTGCATCTGTAGAAGTTTGTGAGTGATTTTGGTGACAAGCCGAATTTCTTCAGCCTCCTGAGGTTGAAGAGGCACTGTTGCGCCTTCTTCACCACGCTGTCTGTGTGGGTGGACCATTTCAGTTTGTCCGTGATGTGTACGCCGAGGAACTTAAAACTTTCCACCTTCTCCACTACTGTCCCGTCGATGTGGATAGGGGGGGTGCTCCCTCTCCTGTTTCCTGAAGTCCACGATCATCTCCTTTGTTTTGTTGACGTTGAGTGAGAGGTTATTTTCCTGACACCACACTCCGAGGGCCCTCACCTCCTCCCTGTAGGCCGTCTCGTCGTTGTTGGTAATCAAGCCTACCACTGTAGTGTCGTCAGCAAACTTGATGATTGAGTTGGATGCGTGCTTGGCCACGCAGTCATGGGTTAGACTACTGCAATGCTCTACTCTCCGGCTACCCGGATAAAGCATTAAATAAACTTCAGTTAGTGCTAAACATGGCTGCTAGAATTTTGACTAGAACCAAAAAAATGTGCTCATATTACCTCATGGCTAGCCTCTCTACACTGGCTTCCTGTTAAGGCTAGGGCTTATTTCAAGGTTTTATTGCAAACCTACAAAGCATTACATGGACTTGCACATACCTATCTCTCCGATTTGTTCAGATTCTCGGTCTCGACCTTTAAGTCTTTACTGAAGACTCATCTCTTCAGTAAGTCCTATGATTGAGTGTATTCTGGCCCAGGGTTGCGAAGGTGAACGGCAAAGCACTGGAGCTCTCTCTCTCTCTCTCTCTCTCTCTCTCTCTCTCTCTCTCTCCCTCTCTCTCCTTCTCTACCCCACCTGCTGTCTCGACCTCTGAACACTCGGCTATGAAAAGCCAACTGACATTTACTCCTGAGATGCCACTGTGATTAGTATTTGACCCTGCCCTCAGAGCCTGGTTCCTCTCTAGTTTTCTAGAGAGGAACCATCTGCATGGCTTGCTTGAGGTTTGGGGTTTTAGGCTGGGTTTCTGTATAGCACTTTGTTGAATGATAATAATACATTCATATTAACTCACTGCTTTCCCAAGCAGTGTTTTAAATGTAGCCATTACAGAAGCACCTCACACATATACAATGGCGTCATAATAAAACGTTTTATTTTAGTCCTCATTGTAAATAAGAATTTGTTCTAAACTGACTTACCTAGTTAAATAAAGGTAAAAAAATGTATTTACTTTGCCATTGCAGCTTCCAATGTACACTACACTATTCTTTAACTGCACAACCTGCGCCTTAGACTTTTCCAACTATTAGCACACCTCCCAACAGTTGTATGTTTATTCTACACAAAATCCATGCAATGAAAAACAGGCACTCTTAGCATATTGCTGCCCCAGCAGAAAGCAAAGTGCAGGGCTAGAATATAATTCTGTTAGTGTTATTAAAATGACATTATTCCTGAGGTATTGGCAAACTGGAAAAAAACACTGTTCTTATGCACGCAGTCTGAACCAAATTAATCTACAATGATAGAGCGTCCCACGAAATGGTAAGTGTAGCCAACAATGGATTAGTCAGTGGCGTTCTTGTGAGGAGAGTCACTATGAGCAGAAATCCAAGCACACACACACACAGGTAGACAATGGAAGCACTGAAGTAGTGGGTGAAGGTGGTGTAATGCTTTTCCATCACTAATTCATACTTCCCTACCACTCCTCCCCCCTCATAAACACACACACACACACACAATAACACACACACACGCACACAGCCACAGTGTATCATATAGAGCTGAAGAGACTACAGTGTGTAGAAGATGCCTTCAGTGAATTCAGAATGACAAGAAATATAAAAGCACTTCAGTGTCAAAAGTCAAGCTGCTGGTCGTTTGTCTTTTTTTTCTCTCTCCGTGTCTCTTAGGAACTGTCGTAAGGATTTCTAATGACTTTCCCCTTCCAAACCCATAAAACATGTCCTCCAACAGAGTGACCGTATTGTTCAGCCCTGCTCAAGCCGCAGATCTCCTCAATCCTGTTAGTAATTATCAATTCGTTTGGGAATATGGGATTTTCTTAAAAAATAAAGGATTGTTTTTCTCTCGGACGAAACCACATCACACAGCATCAGACAAAGGCCTTTATTGTATCTTCAAAACCAAGAGAATGAAAATTCAGCAAGGAGGCGCCACTGATGAATTTTAAAAGTCCCCCAGGAAAAGAGTTTGCTTTTTGAAGAAAACTCTTTTTTTTTTGTCCCATGGAAGAAGGAATTTTTGTCTCGAATGACATGAAGTCTAGGCTAATCATTTCTGAAACACATTTTTGGGGGAAACATTACATGGTGTGGCAACAGAAAACATACAGCCACAATGGAATTCAAAAAAAAATCTAACACAATAAACTGGACTTTTATCATAGACGTCCCCATCTCTCACAATATGCACCAAACAACCAAACTAATCCAATTACATTTTTTTTCAATTGCTAACTTGCATTGGTCAAAACTGAAGTCACATTGTTAAAGCTCTTCACACAGTCAGCGAAACAGAAGTGTATGTGGACCAAACTGGGAATCATTTTCATTACTTTCACACAAAATGCATTCAATGACCACATTCCCCGAAATCCATGAACTCTTTTCTCATTCATACTCCACCACCTGCAAAACTATATATTTGCAGCACATGTTTTGAAATGCTAACACACTGTTTCCAAAACTGTTACAAACACATTCAAAACAGAATGATGGCAAATGTCGTGCATTTCTGCAGTAACCAGATTGAAACATATAGAAAATCTCAGCACAATATTTAATCATTCCAAACACAGCTGATGGCAATTTCAGCTGAAAGCCTACCCAAGTATCCTGTTTTTAGTCTTGTTACCAAACAGACAGAAGAGGACGGCATCGGGATGATTTAGTTTGGAAACATGGATCAAGGAAGACAGGTTGGTGGGGAAAGAAGAGTGTCAGGGAGAGGGAGAATGCGTGGAGGACAAAGGAGAGGAAGACCAAGAGCAGCGGTCTCTGATGAGATAAGGGCCACAAATATTGACCATGTTGTAAACCATGGTCCCTCTTTGAGAGAGGCCGGTTTAAGGGTGCAACCAAACCTGCAGCGTTAAACAGTTGCAACAATAGTACACATTTTCCCACAAAACAACAGGTGAGATGTGCATCCTTCAATGATAATTGAACTACATATTACAATACAGTATGTTCACATTTTTACATGTACTGACATTTTGAAATATTGATTGTTTTGTGTTTTTCAGTAGGATCCAAAGGTTGCCTCCCACAGGAGGGAGAGGCAGAATATTATCAGATGTGAAGGAAATTGCCATTGTCGACATGGTAATTTCACCTTTATTTAACCAGGTAAGCTAGTTGAGAACAAGTTCTCATTTACAATTGTGACCTGGTCAAGATAAAGCAAAGCAGTGCGACACAAACAACAACACAGAGTTACACATGGAATAAACAAGCGTACAGTCAATAACACAATAGGAAAAAAAAGAAAGTCTATATACAGTGTGTGCAAATGGCGTGAGGAGGTAGGCAATAAATAGGCCATAGTAGCAAAGTAATTACAATTTTGCAGATGAGGATGTGCAAGTAGAGATGCTGGTGTGCAAAAGAGCAGAAAAGTAAATTAAAACAGTATGAGAATGAGGTAGTTAGATTGGGTGGGCTATTTACAGATGGACTATGTACAGCTGCAGCGATCGGTTAGCTGCTCAGTTAACTGGTGTTTAAAGTTAGTGAGGGAGATATAAGTTTGGTTTTACTAGCGTTTAGGAGCAGTTGGAGGCCACAGAAGGTGTGCTGTATGGCATTGAAACTCGTTTGGAGGTTAGTTAACACAGTGTCCAAAGAAGGGCCAGAAGTATACAGAATGGTGTCGTCCGCGTAGAGGTGGATCAGGGAATCACCCGCAGCAAGAGCGACATCATTGAAGTATAAAGAGAAAAGAGTCGGCCGGAGAATTGAACCCTGTGGTACCCCCATAGAGACTGCCAGAGGTCCGGACAGCAGGCCCTCTGATTTGAAACACTGAACTCTGTCAGCAAAGTAGTTGGTGAACCAGGCGAGGCAGTCAACCAAGGCTATTGAGTCTGCCGATAAGAATACAGTGTTTGACCGAGTTGAAAGCCTTGGCCAGGTCGATGAAGACGGCTGCACAGTACTGTCTTTTATCGATGGCGGTTATGATATCGTTTCGTACCTTGAGCGTGGCTGAGGTGCACCCGTGACCAGCTGCGGAGAAGGTATGGTTGGATTCGAAATGGTCAGGGATCTGTTTATTAACTTGGCTTTCAAAGACTTTAGAGAGGCAGGGCAGGATGGATATAGGTCTACAGCAGTTTGGGTCTAGAGTGTCACCCCCCTTTGAAGAGGGGGATGACTGCGGCAGCTTTCCAATCTTAAGGGATCTCGGACGATACGAAGGAGAGGTTGAACAGACTGGTAATAGGGGTTACAACAATGGCGGCGGATAGTTTTAGAAAGAGAGGGTCCAGATTGTCAAGCCCAGCTGATTTGTATGGGTCCAGGTTTTGCAGCTCTTTCAGAACATCTGCTATCCTGATTTGGGTGAAGGAGAAGCTGGGGAGGCTCGGGCAAGTAGCTGTGTGTGTGGGGGTAGCTGTTGGCCGGGGTTGGGGTAGCCAGGAGGAAAGCATGGCCAGCCGTAGAGAAATGCTCATTGAAATGTTCGATTATCATGGATTTATCGGTGGTGACCGTGTTACCTAGCCTCAGTGCAGTGGGCAGCTGGGAGGAGGTGAACTTGTTCTCCATGGACTTTACAGTGTCCCAAAACATTTTGGAGTTGGAGCTGCAGGATGCAAATTTCTGTTTGAAAAAGCTAGCCTTTGCTTTCCTGACTGACTGCGTGTATTGGTTCCTGACTTCCTTGAGCAGTTGCATATCACGGGGACTATTCGATGCTATTGCAGTCCGCCACAGGATGTTTTTGTGCTAGTCAAGGGCAGTCAAGTCTGTCGTTACTAGGCTAGCACGTGGGAGACACAACGTTTAAAGTTAGCAGGGCGGGGTGAGTAGAAGCGTCTGCTACGAAGTTCGACAACGGCTGGTTGAGGGCACAGCGTATGGAATTACGTCTGCGGACCAGTCGTGGTGGTACGGCAGTGCGTCGTGTCAACAAAGGGTCCCGGGCAGATGTCGAAAGAGGTATTGAAGTTGTAGTAATTTCGATTGCTAGCCGGGATATGCGCCTGGCTTGCGGATAACTTGTGCTAGCTTCGGGGAGGGGCGTCAGCCACTATAGCCACTCGGTAGTAGCTAGCTAGCAGCGATGATCTGCTGCAAAGGTCCAGAGCTTACGGCAAGTAGCCGGTGGAGTAGTGGATTCTAGCCGTGTCCGGGAGGCATCGGCTGGGTAGCCAGGTGTTCACGGAGTAGGCCGGCTCAGGGCTAGCTTCGAGCTAGGTCACTCGGTGGCAGCTAGCTAGCTGTGATGATCAGGAGTAATGGTCCAGGGTTTACAGCAGGAATCCAGCGTTTTAGTGGAGAAAAAACGGTCAGAGGCTGGTAGGTATTATCCAGGCTAGACAAACGGTTGGTGCCTGTTGAGAAGGTAAAGGCCGCTAGCAAGGGCTAACAATGACTAAATAGCTAGTGGCTAATTAGCTGGTTAGCTTCTGATGGCTAGCCTTTGATGGGGATTCTGGCTATAAGGTCCCCAAAAATTTTTTTGCGGATCCGTGTCACATTGGATTACCGGACGGTATACGCAATTTAAAAATAGAAAACAGATTGAAAATAAATGTAAATATATACAAAAAATGAAGGGAATGTGAATACTGTCAGAGTCCTAGAGAAACATAAAATAAGGATGAAGCAGTTGTACGCTGTACCCTTTGAGAGAAACGGTGAGTGTGTGAAAGAACTCCGGTATCAATATGTCCAGGTAAGATGTCTGTTCAATAACCAAACAGGGTACATACACAGGTATGCATAATGTAAAGTACTGTAAAACTGTGGATTTACTGTATTTTAGAGAGTAATGGAGATGGAAGCCAGGCGAACATTCATCTTTGTGGATGAAGCTGGATTCAAACTGGCAAAAACACACTGCAGGGGATGAAATGTGATTGGACAGAGAAGCAACCGTGGATGTCCCAGGCCAGAGAGGAGCTAACATCACAATGTGTGCAGAACTGTCCAATGATGGTTTGCTGTTACACAAACTACTCATTGGCCCCTACAATACTGGATGACCTGCATAATGGACTTGTGCCAGCGGAGGAGAGAGTGCCAAGATACTCCCCTACCTTGGTTGTAGTGTGGGATAACGTGGCATTCCACCACTCTGCTGCAGTCACAGACTGGTCTGCTGCACATCCCAGAATGTCAGTAGTATTCCTGCCTCCATACTCCCCCTTCCTAAACTCCATTGAGGAGTTTTTCTCTGCGTGGAGGTGGAAGGTTTATGACCACCATCCGCATGACCAGATGTCCTTACTGGATGCCATGAATGCGGGGTGCGGAGACACTTCTCCTGAAGACTTCCAGGGTTGGATTAGACATTCCAGAAGATACTTTCCAAGATGCATCGCCAGAGAAGACATAAGATGTGATGTTGATGCGAACTTGTGGCCAAATGCAGGAGATAGGGAGAACTTGAACCCTCACAGTTCTGTACAGTATGAGTGACTATACTATGCATGTTGTTGATGGTTTTTTTTGTAATTAATACTTTTTGTAATTACATTTTCTTTAGTACAGTCAATAAAGTGAAAAGGTGTTATTCTTATTCTATACTGAAATATTGATTTATGTGAAAAATCATTCAAACTTCAAAGAGAAAAGTTCATCATTTATGTAATGCTCCCTGTTGTTAGAGTTTTTGAGGTCAGTGTATTATGAGAGAAGTTATGCTTTCTGAGTGAGAATTGTTGCCAGTGTTGTGGTCAAACGAGCTGATTTTGAGACATGTATGCAGTGTTTTGGTGGTTTGAGTGAGTTTTGGAGGTGAGATGAACTGTTTGGCCAAGATACATGTTGGTAATGCAGACTATGTGAAGAGTTTTGAAAAAGGGGCTTCAGTTTTGACTGATGCTTGTTAGCAATTGAAAAAAACAGTAAAACATCAGTTCAATTTTATAACGTGAAAACAGTACCCACGACACTTTACATGTCTGGATTGGCATTTGATACTCACGAGACAATAGTAGGGAGAGATGACGCCTTACTGTTTGTTCTGAATAATTCTAAAGGGAGAATCATACCAGCGAATACAGCTGAGACATCTAGAGATCGAGGACATACCACTTTGCATTTTTCCTGTTACTGAGGTGTAGTGTATGATATCTCAGGCATTCTGTAGGAGCAACGTGCAAGAAGTTAGGAAGTTAGTCTCACACAGTCTCTCACACACCTATATCGGTCTAGGTCTGACTTTGCTATAACCCAGCTCAGAGCAGTCAAACCAGGGTTGAAACACTATTTGACATAATTTCAAATACTGTGCTTACTGTAACTGAGCTTAGCCGGTGCAATGGAACCAATAGAATAGTCGCAAAAGAGGACACCCTGCCCATTTCGCAATCCAGACAGGCTAAAGTAAGTCCTAAAAGTATTTGAATGATTTTAAAATATTATTTGAAAACAGGTCTGGCCTGCTGTGATTACCAGCCCCTTTTACCAAGCTGTAGCCTGCAGTGATATCTGCCCCTATAACCCAGCTGTCTCCCTGTAGGTATCACTACTACTGCTACTAATGCTACTACTACTGCTACTAATACTACTACTACCACCACCACTACTACTACAACTACTACTACTACTACTACCACTACTATAACAACTAGTACTGCTGCTACTACTGCTGCTACTACTTCTACTACAACTACTGCTACCTCTACTATTAAGACTACTAGTGCTGCTAATACTACTACCACAGCCACCATAACCGCTTACCACTACTACCACCACTACTACCACCACCACTGCTACCACCGGCCACCACCACCACCACCACCACTACCAATACCACCACCACTGCTGCTACCACCGCAGTTACCACCGCCACCACCACAACCACCACCATTACCATTAGCACCACCACCGCCGCTGCCACCGCCACCACCACCACCACAACCACCACCATTACCACCACCACCGCCGCCACCACCGCCGCCACCACCACCGCTACCACCACCATTACCACCAGCACCGCCGCCACCACCACCACCGCCACCACCGCCACCGACACCATTACCATTAATCCCACCGCTACCACCGCTACCACCACCACAGCCACCATTACCATTACCACCACCACCACCAAACCACCGCTACCACCGCTACCACCGCCACCACCGCCACCACCACCAGTGCCACCATTACCATTACCACCACCACCACCGCCACCACCGCCACCGCCCAGATTACCACCACCACCACCGCCGCCACCACCGCCGCCACCACCACCGCCACCACCACATTTACCACCACTCTGCCGCCACCACCGGCCACAAGCACCACCGCCGCCACCACCGCCGCCACCACCACCGCCACCACCACCATTACCACCACCACCGCTACCACCACCACCGCCACCACCACCATTACCACCACCACCACCGCCGCCACCACCACCATTACCACCACCACCGCCACCACCACCACCACCGCCACCATTACCACCACCACCGCCGCCACCACCGCTGGCACAACCACCACCGCCACCACCGCCACCACCACCACCACCACCACACCACTACCACCGCCGCTACCACCGCAGCCACCACCGCCACCACAACAACCACCACCATTACCACCACCACCGCTGCCGCCACCGCTACCACCACCACCACAACCACCACCATTACCAACACCACCGCCGCTACCACTGCTGCTACCACTCTTTAACCACCAGCACCGCTGCCACCACCGCCACCGATACCATTACCATTACCACCACCGCTACCACCGCTACCACTACCACAGATACCATTACCATTACCACCACCACCACCAAAACCACCGCCACCACAGCCACCACCGCCACCACCACAGCCACCACCACCACCGCCGCTACCACTGCCACAAGCACCACCGCCGCCACCACCGCCGCCACCACCACCGCTACCACCACCATTACCACAACCACCGCCACCACCACCACCGCCACCACCACCATTACTACCACCACCGCTGCCACTACCACCATTACCACTACCACCGCTACCACCGCCACCGTCTCCCATTACCATTACCACTACCACCGCCACCCGCTGCAACCACCACCACCATTACCACCACTACCACCACCGCCACCACCGCCGCCACCATTACCGCCACCACCACATCCGCCGCTACCACCACCGCCACCACCACCACTGCTGCCACCACCACTACCACCGCCACCACCACCACCGCTACCACCACCACCGCTGCTACCACCGCCACCACCACCACCGCTACCACCACCACCACCGCCACCACCACCATTACCACCACCACCGCCGCCACCACCGCAACCCACCACCACCACCACCACCACTACCACTACCACCACCACCGCTACCACCACCACCACCATTACCACCACCGCCGCTGTTACCACCACCGCCACCAACACCACCACCACCGCAGAAACCACCGCCACCACCACCACCGCTACCACCACCATTCTCAACCACCACCGCTACCACCACCACCACCACCGCCACCACCGCCGCCACCACCGCTACCACCACCACCGCCACCACCACCATTACCACCACTTTTGCCGCCACCACCGCCGTTACCAACACCGCTACCACCACCATAACCACCACCACCGCCGCCACCACCGCCAACCACCACCGCTACCACCGCCATTACCGCTACCACCGCTGCCACCACAGCCACAACCACCACCGCCGCCACCACCGCTGCCACCACCACCGCCACCGCCACCATTACTACCACCACCACCGCCGCCACCACCACCTTACCACCACCACCACCACCACTACCACTACCACCACTACCACAGCCGCCACCACCACTACCACCGCCACCACCACACCACTACCACCACCGCTGCCACCACCATTACTACCACCGCCGCCAACCACTACCACCACCAATACTCCAACACAGCCACCACCACCACCGCTACCACCACCAACACAAACCATCGCCACCACCGCCACCACCACTACCACCACCACCGCCGTTACCACCGCTGCCATTACCACTACCGCCGCTGCCACCGCCACCACCACTACCACAACCACCACCATTACCAATACCACCGCCGCCACCACCGCCGCTACCACCGCTGCCACCACCACCGCCACCACTCCCATTACCACCAGCACCGCTGCCACCACTGCCACCGATACCATTACCATTACCACCACCGCCACCACCGCTACCACCACCACTACAGCCACCATTACCATTACCACCACCACCACCAAAACCACCGCCACCACAGCCACCACCATCACAACCGCTACCACCACCACCGCCACCATTACCATTACCACCACCACCACCACCGCCACCACCGCCACCGCCCATTACTACCACCACCACCGCCGCCACCACCGCCGCCACCACCAACGCCACCACCACATCCACCACCGCCGCTGCCACCGCCACAGGCACCAATGCCGCTACCACCGCCGCCACCACCACCGCTACCACCACCATTACCACTACCACCGCCACCACCACCACCGCCACCACCACCATTACCACTACCACCGCCGCCACCACCACCATTACCACCACCACCGCTACCACAACCACCACCATTACCACCACCACCGCCGCCACCACCACCGCCACCATTACCACCACCAATGCCGCTACCACTGCCACCAATACCACAGCCACCATTACCATTACCACCACCACCACCAAAACCACCGCCACCACTCTACCACCGCCACCACCGCCACCACCACCACCGCCACCACCACCACCGCCACCACCACCATTACCACCACCACCGCAGCCACCACCGCCATTACCGCCACCACCGCCGCCACCACAGCCACCAACCACCACCGCCGCCACCACCGCTGCCACCACCACCGCCACCGCCACCATTACCACCGCCACCACCGCTGCCACCACCACCTTACCACCACCACCACCACCACTACTACCACCACTACTACCACCACCACAGCCGCCACCACCACCACCACCGCCACTACCACACCACCACCACTACCACCGCTGCTACCACCAACATTACCACCACCGCCGCCACAACCACTACCACCACTAATACTCCAACACAGCCACCACCACCACCGCTACCACCACCAACACAACCATCGCCACCACCGCCACTACTACTACTACTACCACCGCTGTTACCACCGCCGCCATTACTACCACCGCCGCTGCCACCGCTACTACCACTACCACTACAACCACCACCATTACCAATACCACCGCCGCCACCACCGCCGCCACCACCACCGCCACCACTCCCATTACCACCAGCACCGCTGCCACCACCGCCACCGATACCATTACCATTACCACCACCGCTACCACCGCTACCACCACCACAGCCACCATTACCATTACCACCACCACCACCAAACCACCGCTACCACAGCCACCACCAATACAACCGCCACCACCACCACCGCCACCATTACCATTACCACCACCACTAC
>CM059806.1:32593681-32728681 GCA_030435695.1 Brachymystax lenok tsinlingensis
ACCACCGCCGCCGCCACCACCACCACCGCTGCCACCGCCACCACCGCTACCACCACCACCACCACCACTACCACCACCACCACCGCCACTCCCACCGCCACCGTCCTGAAACCGCAACCGCTACCACCGCCACCGCCACCACCACCACCACCACCACCACCACCACCGCCACCACCACCACCACCATTACCACCACCGCCGCCGCCACCACCGCCGCCACCAACACCGCTGCCACCACCACCGCCACCACAACCAACGCCACTACCACCGCCACCACCACCGCCGCTACCACCACCGCCGCTACCACCATTACCGCCACCAACACCGCCACCACTTCCACCACCACCGCCGCCACCACCGCCACCACCGCCGCCACCACCACCACCACCACCGTTGCCACCACAACCACCGCCACCACCGTTGCCACCACAACCACCGCCACCACTACCACTCTACCACCACCACCACCACCACCACTACCACCACCGCCGCCACCACTACCACCACCACCGTTGCCACCACCACCACCGCTACCATTACCACTACCACTACCACCACTACTACTACTTCTACTACTACTACTACTACTACCGCTGCTGCCGCTGCTACTACCACTGCTACTACTACTGTCGACTAAGGCAGCCCCCCGCACCTCTCTGATTCAGAGGGGTTGGGTTAAATGCAGAAGACACATTTCAGTTGGCTTTCGGTTGTACTACATTTCAGAAGGCATACGGTTGTACAACTGACTAATAATGGTGACTTTGACTTTGACTTTTGACTTTACTGCTACAACTACTGCTACTGCTACTGCTACTGCTACTACTACTACTACTACTACTGCTACTGCTACTACTGCTACCACTGCTACTGCTACTGCTACTACTACTACTACTACTACTACTGCTGCTACTACTACTGCTGCTACTACTACTACTACTATTACTACTACTACTACTACTGCTGCTGCTACTACTGCTGATAATACTGCTACTACGTCTACATAGTCTAACAATCATCCAGTGATACAGTCTAGCATGCCGGGGTATGCAGTGGAGTTTGAGTGTGAGTCTGGTGCCTCTCTTTTCTCCTCTCCTCTCCTCTGAGCTCTCTCTCCCTCTACTATGATCTGATTGATCTGAGGCACACAGTCGTTGTTTATGGCAGGACGACTGGAGGTCAGGCCGTCACTACTTCTCCAATTCCCTCCTAACAATCTCAGCAAGGTTTTGCAAGTTAAAAAACACTCTGCCGAGAAGGAAACAAATTGTTTTAGGGAGAGGTAAGCCGTTTGTTGGCCTTTTTTCACTCTCTCTCTCTCTATCTCTGTTTCTCTCTCTCTCCCACTCTCCCCCTCTCTCATTCTTCGTCTCTCCTGCCCTGAAACAGAGGCATATGGCCCGGTAATGAAAACAGTGTGCCTATTCACATAAGTCTGATAAATGAAATTCTCATTTTGTTTTTAAATGAATGAAGTTGAATGAGAGTGAGGTACAAAACAGAGGTAAAGCCTGTATTGGTGAGAAGGAGGGAGCCTGTATTAGTGAAAGGGAGGGGGGCCTAACTTTGTGAGAGGGAGGGGGCCTGTATTGGTGAGAGGAAGGTGGTCCTGTATTGGTGAGAAGGAGGGGGGCTGTATTGGTGAGAGGGATGGGGGTTTGTATTGGTGAGATGGAGGGGGGCTGTATTGGTGAGAGGGATGTGGGTCTGTATTGGTGAGAGGGAGGGGGCTGTATTGGTGAGAGGGATGTGGGTCTGTATTGGTGAGAGGGAGGGGGCTGTATTGGTGAGAGGGATGGGGGTCTGTATTGGTGAGAGGGAGGGGTCTGTATTGGTGAAAGGGAGGGGGCCTGTATTGGTGAGAGGGAGGGGGTCTGTATTGGTGAAAGGGAGGGGGCCTGTATTGGTGAAAGGGAGGGGGCCTGTCTTGGTGAGAGGGAGGGGGCTGTATTGGTGAGAAGGAGGGGGCTGTATTGGTGAGAGGAATGGGGGTCTGTATTGGTGCGAGGGATGGGAGCCTTTATTAGTGAGAGGGAGGGGGGCCTGTATTGGTGAGAGGGGCCTGTATTAGTAAGAGGGAGGGGGGCCTGTATTGGTGAGAGGGATGGGGGTCTGTATTGGTGAAAGGGTGGGGGCCTGTATTAGTGAGAGGGAGGGGGCCTGTTTTGGTGAGAGGGATGGGGGTCTGTATTGGTGAGAGGGAGGGCGCCTTTATTGGTGAGAGGGAGGGGTTGTATTGGTGAGAGGGAGGGGCCTGTATTGGTGAGAGGGAGGGGGCCTGTATTGGTGAGAGGGAGGGGGCCTGTATTGGTGAGAGGGAGGGGCCTGTATTGGTGAGAGGGAGGGGCCTGTATTGGTGAGGGAGGGGGGCCTGTATTGGTGAGAGGGATGGGGGTCTGTATTGGTGAAAGGGTGGGGGCCTGTATTAGTGAGAGGGAGGGGGCCTGTTTTGGTGAGAGGGATGGGGGTCTGTATTGGTGAGAGGGATGGGGGTCTGTATTGGTGAGAGGGAGGGGGCCTGTATTGGTGAGAGGGAGGGGGGTTGTATTGGTGAGAGGGAGGGGGCCTGTATTGGTGAGAGGGAGGGGTCCTGTATTGGTGAGAGGGAGGGGCCTGTATTGGTGAGGGGAGGGGGCCTGTATTGGTGAGGGGTTGTATTGGTGAGAGGGGGTCTCCTGCTGCTCTTTTGTTCTTGTTCTCTATTTTTAGACTCCTCCCTCCATACCTTCTTTCTCTCTCTCTCTCTCTGTCTCATTCTCTGCTTCCCTCCCTCCACACCTTCTCTCTCTCTCAATTCAATTCATTTCAATTCAAGGGGCTTTATTGGCATGGGAAACATATGTTAACATTGCCAAAGCAAGTGAGGTAGATAATATACAAAAGTGAAATAAACAATAGAAATGAACAGTAAACATTACACTCACAGAAGTTCCAAAAGAATAAAGACAAATGTCATATTATGTATATATACCGTGTTGTAACGATGTACAAATGGTTAAAGTACAAAAGGGAAAATAAATAAGCATAAATATGGGTTGTATTTACAATGGTGTTTGTTCTTCACTGGTTGACCTTTTCTTGTGGCAACAGGTCACAAATCTTGCTTCTGTGATGGCACACTGTGGTATTTAACCCAGTAGATATGGGAGTTTATCAAAATCGGGTTTGTTTTTCGAATTCTTTGTGGGTCTGTGTAATCTGAGGGAAATATGTGTCTCTAATATGGTCATACATTGGGCAAGAGGTTAGGAAGTGCAGCTCAGTTTCTACCTCATTTTGTGGGCAGTGTGCACATAGCCTGTCTTCTCTTGAGAGCCAGGTCTGGTATTCTGCCACTGTGTACTCTCTGTTTAGGGCCAAATAGCATTCTAGTTTGCTCTATTTTTTTGTTAATTCTTTTCAATGTGTCAAGTCATTATCTTTTTGTTTTCTCATGATTTGGTTGGGTCTAATTGTGTTGCTCTCCTGGGGCTCTGTGGGGTGTGTTTGTGTTTGTGAACAGAGCCCCAGGACCAGCTTGCTTAGCGGACTCTGCTCCAGGTTAATCTCTCTGCAGGTGTTGGCTTTGTTATGGAAGGTTTGGGAATCACTTCCTTTTTGGTGGTTGTAGAATTTAAGGATTAGCCCCTTTTTATAAATTTTCGGCTAAAATGACATACCCAAATTCTACCTGCCTGTAGCTCAGGCCCTGAAGCAAGGATATGCATATTCTTGGTACCATTTGAAAGGAAACACTTTGAAGTTTACGGAAATATGAAAGGAATGTAGTAGAATATAACACAATATATCTGGTAAAAGATAATACAAAGAAAAAACCAACTGTTCTTTTTTTGGTTTTTTGTACCATCATCTTTGAAATGCAAGAGAAAGGTCATTATGTATTATTCCAGCCCAGGTGCAATTTAGATAATGGCCACTAGATGACATCAGAGTATGTGCAAAGTTTTAGACTGATCCATTGAACCATTGCATTTCTGTTCAAAGTTTTGTATCAAGACTGCCCAAATGTGCCTAATTTGTTTATTAACATCTATTTTCTGGATTTTGATAATTAGCGGGTATAGGCCTAATTCTGCTCTGCATGCATTATTTGATGTTTTGCGTTGTACAGGAAGGATATTTTTGCAGAAATCTGCACGCAGAGTCTCAATTTGGTGTTTGTCCCATTTTGTGAATTGTTGGTTGGTGAGCGGACCCCAGACCTCACAACCATAAAGGGCAATGGGTTTAAGTATTTTTAGCCAGATCCTAATTGGTATGCCACATTTTATGTTCCTTTTGATGGCATAGAAGGCATTTTTGCATTGTCTCTCAGATCGTTCACAGCTTTGTGGAAGTTACCTCTGGTGCTGATGTTTAGGCGAAGTATGTTAAGTTTTTGTGTGCTCTAGGGCAACGGTGTATTGGTGAGAGGGAGGGGGGTCTGTATTGGTGATCCTGGCATCTGGACCATTTTTGGAACACTGTTAATTTTGTCTTATTTAGATTTACTGTCAGGGCCCACGTCTGACAGAATCTGTGCAGAAGATCTAGGTGCTGCTGTAGGCCCTCCTTGGTTGGGGACAGAAGCACCAGATCATTGGCAAACAGTAGACAGTTGACTTCAGATTGTAGTAGGCTGAGGCCAGGTGCTGCAGACTGTTCTAGTGCCCTCGCCAATTCATTGATATATACAGTATGTTGAAGAGAGTGGTGCTCATCCCATGGCCCTGTGGAAAGAAATGTGTGTGTTTTTTTTAAATTTCAACCGCACACTTGTTGTTTGTGTACATGGATTTGATAATGTCGTATGTTTTTTTCCCACAACACCACTTTTCATCAGTTTGTAAAGCAAATTGAATCAAAAGCTTTTTTGAAATCAACAAAGCATGAGAAGGCTTTCTTTTGGTTTGTTTGTTTGTCAATTAGGGTGTGCAGGGTGAATACATGAGTCTGTTGTACTGACATTTTGTTAAAACCCAATTTGACATTTGCTCAGGACATTGGAAATGTACAAGTCTGCTGATACTGATAATGCAGAGGATTTTCCCAAGGTTGCTGTTGACCCGTATCAGACGGTAGCTATTGGGGTCAAATATGTCTCCACATTTGTGGATTGGGGTGATCAATCCTTGGTTCCAAATATTGGGGAAGATGCCAGAGCTGAGGATTATATTAAAAAGTTTAAGTATAGCCAATTGGAATTGGTGGTCTGAATATTTTATCATTTCATTTCATTTCACATCCCACCAGAGGCCTTTTTAGGTTGGAGGGTTTGTATTTTGTCCTGTAGTTCAATCAATGTAATCGGAGAATCCAGTGGCTTCTGGTAGTCTTTAATAGTTAATTCTAAGATTTGTATTTTATCATGTATGTTTTTGCTGTTTGTTCTTTGTTTTAGAGCCAAAAAGGTCATCGTAGAAGTGGTTTATCCATACATCTTCATTTTGGATAGATAACTCTTTGTTTGTTTAGAGTTTTCCAATTTTCCCAGAAGTGGTTAGATTCTTTGGATTGTTCAATTATATTGGGCTGATTTCTGACGTGTTGTTCTTTTTTTTCTCCGTAGTGTATTTCTGTATTGTTTTAGTGATTCACTATAGTGAAGGCGTAGTCTCAGGTTTTCTTGGTCTCTATGTTTTTGATTGGATTGCTTTCTCAATTTCTTTCTTAGGTTTTTGCATTCTTCATCAAAACATTTGTCATTGTTGTTCATTTTCTTAGGTTGTCTGCTTGAAATGTTTTGATCTGATAGGGAAGCTGAGAGGTCAAATATACTGTTTAGGTTTTCTACACCTTTATTATTACAGTGAAAGGTTTTGTACAGGAAGTTGTTTGAATTTGTTGTTGTCTAATATTTGGTAAGCTTCCACACTACTTTCCTTCCATCTACAGCATTTCTTAATATTGTGCGTGCAGTTCCTTTGGCTTTAATGCCTCATGATTGAGTATTGCTCTGTTCAAGTAGACTGTGATTTTGCTGTGACCTGATAGGAGTGTCAGTTGGCTTACTGTGAACGCTCTGAGATACTGGGTTGAGGTCATTGATAAAGTAGTCTGCAGTACTACTGCCAAGAGATGAGCTATAGGTGTACCTATTGTAGGAGTCCCCTCGATGCCTACCATTGACTATGTACATAGCCAGCGTGTGACAGAGCTGCAGGAGTTTGACCTGTTTTTGTTTTGTATCTCTCTCTCTGATTTCTGAGACCAGTAGGGTGTCTCTCTCTCTTTCTGATTTCTGAGTCCAGAAGGGTCTCACTCTCTCTCTCTCTCTCTCTCTCTCTTTCTCTCTCTCTCTCTCTCTCTGATTTCTGAGACCAGTAGGGTGTCTCTCTCTCTTTCTGATTTCTGAGTCCAGAAGGGTCTCTCTCTCTCTCTCTCTCTCTCTCTCTCTCTCTCTCTCTCTCTCGCTCTCGCTCTCTCTTCTTCAAAATGGACTGGCCATTGGCAGCTGTGTCTAATCAATAGAGCATACCTGGCTGTAATCAAAGCATTATTGCTCAGAAAAATGTAGTCACACACACACACACACACACACACACACACACACACAGACACACAGACAGACACACAGCTTCATTGGGAAGTCTCTGCCTCTGGTCTGCCCAGCAGCACTGTGCAGTCACTACCATGTTTACAAGTCCCATAAAGCAGCTGAGTTCTGGCAGTAAAATGTGATGCACAGCAGGCCAGCAGGCTTCAACATGGCTGCTGGGGAACCCTGCCCCGGCTCTGGGCTCTGGACTCTGGACTATGGCACACCATCCATGCTGCTTGGTTTGTTGTTGTGTATTCTGATTGACAGGTGAAAGGAGAGTGGTGGCTCTACTCTCAAGTATAGTAACTCTGAGTTAGCAAAGGATAGCACAGTGCTTCCGAAGGATACAGTTATACAAGTCTGGCGTTCCTGTCCGCACAGGAACATATTTCAACACGGTGGAGGGTAGGGAAATAGCAGTGTGGCTATGTTTCGTATGTTAGTCCTGAGTGACTGTATTACAGGCTAATGATATCATCAATCATCCCATATCTCCCCATGAATTTGAGGATGACACACAACTCCCATGGGAATTGTGTTTGTGTGAGTTCTTTATGAATCATTGATCAGGTTATTTTTAAAATATTTGATTTAAAATGTTGATACAGTGCTGTAACTGTTCATGTATTCATATACAGTATTCAATATATGTAGCTATATACTGTGCATTCGGAAAGTATTCAGACCCATTTACTTTTTCTACATTTTGTTACGTTACAGCCTTATTCTAAAATTGATTACATTTCTACATACAATGTTCAATCGGGTTCAAGTCCAGGCTCTGGCTGGGCCACTCAAGGACATTCACTCTTGGTTTCATCAGACCAGAGAATCTTGTTTCTCATGGTCTGAGTGTCTTTAGGTGCCTTTTGGCAAACTCCAAGCGGGCTGTCATGTGCCTTTTACTGAGGGGTGGCTTCCATCTGGCTACTCTACCATTAACGGTTGATTGGTGGAGTGCTGCAGAAATGGTTGTCCTTCTGGAAGGTTCTCCCATCTCCACAGAGGAACTCTGGAGCTCTTTTAGAGTGACCATCGGGTTCTTGGTCACCTCCCTTGCCAAGTCCCTTCTCCCCCTATTACTCAGTTTGGCCAGCTCTAGGATGAGTCTTGGTGGTTCCAAACTTCTTCCATTCAAGAATGATGGAGGCCACTGTTTTCTTGATGACCTTCAATGCTGGAGAAATGTTTTCGTACCCTTCCCAAGATCTGTGCCTCGGCGCAATCCTGTCTCTGAGCTCTACGGACTATTCCTTTTACCTCATTGCTTGTTTTTTGCTCTGACATGCATTGTCAACTGTGGGATCTTATAGAGACAGGTGAGTGCCTTTCCAAATCATGTCCAACAAGTTGTAAAAACATCTCAAGGATGATCAATGGAAACAGGATGCACCTGAGTTCAATACCCCAGAATGACAAAGCAAAAACAGGTTAAGACATTTTTGCAAATGTATTAGACATACAAACAGAAATACCTTATTTACATAAGTATTCAGACCCTTTGCTATGAGACTCGAAATTGTGCTCAAGTGCATCCTGTTTCTCGTGATCAGTATAAAGTACAATATTTTCTTAAGGAATGTAGTAAAGTAAAAGTACAAGTTGTCAAAAATATAAATAGTAAAGTAAAGTACAGATACCCCAAAAAACTACTTAAGTAGTACTTTAAAGTATTTTTGCTTAAGTACTTTACACCACTGAATATTTTGTTGTTGTTAAGTAAATATTCTGAAAGTGAGACAACATACAAACAATCAAAAGGCACTTTTCTCAAACACAATACACAATATACAATACACAGTACACAATACACAGTACACAGTATGTTTTATGAATGTATTTGTAACAAAGCATGAAGGAAGGATGATGCATTTTAAAACGGTGATAGTTTAAACCCAATTAAAACAGACAAGGAAAATATAATTTTGTGTGTGTGTTGCATTATTTATTTGTGGTGATGTCAAACAGCAAGTGGTTGGTTTAAGGAGTTAGCCACACCACTACTACCAAACAATTTAACAACCCAGTTTACTACCCACAAAAAAGACATATGGCTTTGTAGTGAGAAACAAAAAGAACAATAGCTATTTTAACTATTCATTACTTTATTAACTATTCATTATTTTATTTCAGGGCATTGATTCATATGTAAAGTAGATTATTCATATCACAGCAATAGAATAACTACATAACAGTAAATATGTCAATTAATAATGCATAACAATGTAAATAATTTACTGTACACACTCCCCAGGCTAATCCTATGGTAAACCGGCTCACTCCAGCGTGAGCACATCAAAGATTGTTTATGTTAAACAATCTCCTTGGGCAGAATAAACTGCATGCTCTCATCCCGTTCGCACGGAAGACGCCAGTTGCACATTGTAAATAAACAGCATGAAGTTATTGTGAGGAGTTGCAGCAGGACAATATAATCCAGTGTAAATATAAACAGCTACATAGAGCATAGAGGCTACATAGAGGCTACATATAGCATAGAGGCTACATAGAACTATATAGAGGCTACATAGAACTACATAGAGGCTACATAGAGCAGATAACAGGGGCTGTTAAGAGTCAGTGTCCATTGTCTTTCTGAACATTGTACTTTATAGTATAGTATTGTTTCAACTGCAAACAAATGTTAAGTAAATACAATAGGATAATGTGAATGGAGATGATGGTAAATGTGATTGTCGTAAATATCTATCTAATCATGTTTGAGTTTGGTGTCTCCAACAGCAAAATAACTTAGATATAAGTTCTGATTTTCTTTTTTTACAAAATAAAAAAATACTAATTCATAACAGTTATTTTTTTGCCGTCTTTTACATTTTAACTAAAGTGCAGCATCTTGACTTTCCAAAAAAGAAAAAAGTGGTTTCATAACATTAGTGGAACATTCATCAAAATAGGTACTTACAGTATCAATCAAAGGGTGATCTCTTTGCATCAGAGAAACATTTGGTTTGTTTATGTTCAATGTTGTTGTAAATGACAGGGGAACTAAACGGACTAGATGTGTTATTTCTGTTTCTGGAATTATGTTTGACATCATAATCACAGTCTGGTCACCAAACCAGAATCTCTTTACAGAGAACAGCTCTTCAAGTCTGGACAACCCATCAAAGACTATGCCAACGCTGTTTACAATCACAAATTAAAACCAAAAAAATACATAAATATAGGGATGGAATGGAATCCTGAAGAAAGATGACTGAAAGATAAGCAAAACAAAATGTTTTCTTAGCCAAAACATATTAAACCTGTCGAATTGTAAGTTGAGACAAAGCAAACATGTTTTAATCGTTAAACAGTAGTCCTGATAGTCAACAGGACATTATGCGATTGAGTAGGATGGTGGAGAAAATATTCAACAACAGTTAAGTTAACAAACTTACTATGACCTCTGTATAATTGTGCCCAATAACGTGTTTAAAATTGTAGTAATGTAGTAATAATTATTAAACAGTGTTATATCTTGTTTTTTTTATTTGCTTGTTACACATTTACACGTTTAGCTCATGCTGTAAACTTGCTTCTTGCTGGACAAGAGATGCCTAAAAAAGACAGACTACATTGTGGAACCTGACATGACTTTCCACCTGAAGCACGTTTCAGATAACTTTCTTTTGGATTTACAGTGATTAAATGGAATACATGGAACTAAACATTGTATCAATTATGTCTTTATATACAGTTGAAGTCAGAAGTTTACACACACATTAGTAAAATGCATTTAAACTCAGTTTTTCACAATTCCTGACATTTAATCCTAGTAAAATGTCCCTGCCTTAGGTCAGTTAGGATCACCACATTATTTTATGAATGTGAAATGTCAGGATTTTAGTAGAGAGAATTATTTATTTCAGCTTTTATTTCTTTCATCACATTCCCAGTGGGTCAGAAGTTTACATACCCTCAATTAGTATTTGGTAGCATTGTCTTTAAATTGTTTAACTTGGGTCAAACATTTCGGGTAGCCTTCCACAAGCTTCCCACAATAAGTTGGGTGAATTTTGGCCCATTCCTCCTTACAGAACTGGTGTAACTGAGTCAGGTTTGTAGGCCTCCTTGCTCGCACACGCTTTTTCAGTTTTGCCCAGAAATGTTCTGTAGGATTGAGGTCAGGGCTTTGTGATGGCCACTCCAATACTTGACTTAAACCATTTTGCCAGTCCTGTTTGGAAGTATGCTTGGGGTCATTGTCCATTTGGAAGGCCCAAGCTTTAACTTCCTGACTGATGTATTGAGATGTTGCTTCAATATATCCACATAATTTTCCTGCCTCATGATGCCATCAATTTTGTGAAGTGCACCAGTCCCTCCTGCAGCAAAGCACCCCCACAACATGACGCTGCCAACCCCGTGCTTCGCGGTTGAGATGGGGTTCTTCGGCTTGCAAGCCTCCCCCTTTTTCCTCCAAACATAACGATGGTCATTATGGCCAAACAGTTCTATTTTTGTTTCATCAGACCAGAGGACATTTGGAGCAGTGGCTTCTTCCTTGCTGAGCGGCCTTTCAGGTTATGATGAAATAGGACTCATTTTACTGTGGACATAGATACTTTTGTACCTGTTTCCTCCAGCATCTTCACAAGGTCCTTTGCTGTTGTTCTGGGATTGATTTGCACTTTTCGCACCAAAGTACGTTCATCTCTAGGAGACAGAACCTGTCTCCTTCCTGAGTGGTATGACGGCTGCGTGGTCCCATGGTGTTTATACTTTCTTACTATTGTTTGTACAGATGAACGTGGTACCTTCAGGCGTTTGGAAATTCTCCCAAGGATGAACCGACTTGTGGAGGTCTACATTGTTCTTCTGAGGTCTTGGCTGATTTCCTTTGATTTTCCCATGATGTCAAGCAAAGAGGCACTGAGATTGAAGGTAGGCCTTGAAATACATCCACAGGTACACCTCCAATTGACTCAAATGATGTCAATTAGCCTATCAGAAGCTTCTAAAGCCATGACATCATTTTCTGGAATTTTCCAAGCTGTTTAAAGGCACAGTCAACTTAGTGTATGTAAACTTCGGACCCACTTTAATGGTGATACAGTGAATTGTAAGTGAAATAATCTGTCTGTAAACAATTGTTGGAAAAATTACTTGTGTCATGCACAAAGTAGATGTCCTAACCGACTTGCCAAAACTATAGTTTGTTAACTTCTTAGGGCTAGGCGGCAGTATTTTGAAGTTCGGATGAAAAACATGCCCAAAGTAAACTGCCTGTTACTCAGGCCCAGAAGCTAGGATATGCATATAATTATTAGCATTGGATGGAAAACACTCTGAAGTTTCTAAAACTGTTAACATAATGTCTGTGAGTATAACAGAACTGATATGGCAGGCAAAAACCCAAGCAAAATCCATCCGGAATGTCTGAATCAGTCATGTCACACTGTTTTCAAATGTCATGCTATTCAAAGCTGGGTATTTTAGCTCCCAGATTGCAGTTCCTATGGCTTACACTAGATGTCAACAGTCTTTAGAAAAAGGTTGGAACGTTCAATCATGAAAATCAAGGGAGTAAGACCACTAGTTCCTGGGTTCACGTCAAGTGTACTGTTTGGGATTCTGTGCGTAACAGGGAATGCGCGCTCAGTTCTTTTTCTCTTCTATTCAGCAGGTTATATTACGTCTGAAATATTATAGTGTATATTCATTTTAGGGTATCTGAGTATTGATTAAAAATGCTGTTTGACTTTTTCTGCGAACTTTATGGGTACTTTTGGGATATCGTTTGTCTGCAGGGATGAAAGCCTTTGGGCAGGTGGATTACTCAACAAAACGCGCCAACCAAACGGAGCTATATGGATATAAAGAGGAACTTTATCGAAAAAAATGACATTGGAAGATCATCAAAGGTCAGCGATTTATTTTATGCAATTTTGTTTTGTGACACCTCTGCTGGTTATGTTATTATGCTAATTGAGTTTTTGAGTGGGTGTGCTGTCCTCAGACAATCAAATGTTCTGCTTTCGCCGTAAAAACTGTTTTCTATCCAAAGCTACTAATTATATGCATATCCTAGCTTCTGGTCCTGAGTAACAGGCAGTTTACTTTGGGCACGTTTTTCATCCGAACTTCAAAATACTGCCCCCTAGCCCTAAGAAGTTAACAAGAAATGTGTCTAGTGGTTGAAAAACGAGTTTTAATGACTCCAACCTAAGTGTATGTAAACTTCCGACTTCAACTGTACCATGTAATGGTTTCTTTGCCTGTCAGATCAGCTGTGAGGACTACATTATAGAGCTGAGCAGAGAGAAAGGCACTATTCTTTTGACCTCACTCACATCAGTCAGACAAGTTAAAAACAACTGGTTAATATTACCTGGGATATTATTGTCCTGTTTTTAAAACCTCTTAAGGATTGGAGGACAGTCTCAAAAAAAAAAAAAAAAAATCTGGATTTTTTCCTACTATATCTATTGTGTTATAGTCTCCTACATTATTTTAACATTTCTACAAACTTCAAAGTGTTTTCTTTCCAATGGTACCAATTATATGCATATTCTGGCTTCAGGGCCAGAGCTACAGGCAGTTTACTTTGGGCACGTCATTCATGCGGAAATGGAGAAAAAGGGGCCTGATCCCAACGAGCGAGTCCCAGTATTTGTAACGTTAATGACTTACAGGAAAAAATGACGGCGGTGGCAGGTCGCTTCCTGACTCTAATTCTCGGCACACACCTATGAAAACCCCTGTAATATTTTGCAGTGTGTGTGTGTGTGTGTACACATGCGTGTGTCTTTGTGTGTATAGGGGTGTGTGTTTGTAAGGATGGGGTGAGGGTGGGGCAGGTACATAGGGTTCCATGTGACCTTTGCAGGGACAGTATCGACTCAGCTCAAAATGAAGCACAACCACAGTGCTTAAATAGAGTACGATACTCTTTGAAAACATATTGTTTAGCCTACTCTTTTTTTGAACGTTGACAAATTCTGAAATTATTTGGGATCAACTTAAATTGTTTATCACTAACACTTCCAAAGGTCTTATTTACAATGACAGCCTAGCGGGGAACAGTGGGTTAGCAGCCTTGTTCTGGGGCAGAACAATAGATTTTTTTACCTTGTCAGCTCGGGGATTCGATACAGCAACCTTTCGGTTACTGGCCCAACGTTCTAGCCGCCAGGCTACCTGCCGCCAGGCTACCTGCTGCCCCCAATTATCTTTTAAGTGGAAAATACTTAGTAGAAATGTACAAATATGTCAACAACAAAAACATGCAGCGAATTTACAGGTAACTTCCACAAAGCTGTGAACGATCTGAGAGACAAGGCAAGAAAGGCCTTCTATGCCATCAAAAGGAACATAAAATTTGACATACCAATTAGGATCTGGCAAAAAAATACTTGAATCATTTAATTAAAGAACCCATTTCCCTTTATGGCTGTGAGGTCTGGGGTCCGCTAACCAACCAAGAATTCACAAAATGGGACAAACACCAAATTGAGACTCTGCATGCAGAATTCTGCAAAAATATCCTCTGTGTACAATGTAAAACACCAAATAATGCATGCATTGCAGAATTAGGCCGATACCTGCTAATGATCAAAATCCAGAAAAGAGACGTTCAATTCTACAACCACCGAAAAGGAAGCGATTCCCAAACCTTCCTTAACAAAGCTGGAGATGAACCTGGAGAAGACTCCCCTATGCAAGCTGGTCCTGGGGCTTTGTTCACAAACACAAACAGACCCAACCAAATCATGAGAAAATAAAAAGATAATTACTTGACACATTGGAAAGAATTAACAAAAAAACTGAGCAAATTGGAATGCTGTTTGGCCCTAAACAGAGAGTACACAGCGGCAGAATACCTGAGACCACTCTGACCCAAAATTAAGGAAATCTTTGACTATGTGCAGACTCAGTGAGCATAGCCTTGCTATTGAGAAAGGTCCCTGAAGGCAGACCTGGCTCTCAAGAGAAGACAGCCTATGTGCACACTGCCCACAAAATGAGGTGGACACTGAGCTGCATTTCCTAACCTCCTGCCCAATGTATGACCATATTAGAGACACATATTTCCCTCAGATTACATAGACCCACGAAGAATTCAAAACAAATCCAACTTTGATAAACTCCCATATCTACGGGGTGAAATACCAGTGTGTCATCACAGCAGCAAGATGTGTGGCCTGTTGCCACAAGAAAAGGGCAACCAGTGAAGAACAAACACCATTGTAAATACAATCCATATTTATGTTTATTCATTTTCCCTTTTGTACTTGAACTATTTGCACATTGTTACAGCACTGTATATAGATATAATCAGTGGAATGGGAGATTCGATATAGGCCGAAAGGATTGGCTTTTTCAGCAGATTTTTTATTACTGCCACTTTTAGTTAGTTCAGGAAAGTGGCCTCCATTCGCTATTGGAGTGCATACGGATGGCATGTATTTTCCCCCTGTTCCTGATCCTGTTCCTATCCCTATTCCTGTTCCTGTTCCTGTCCCTGTCCCTGTCCCTGTCCCTGTCCCTGTTCCTGTTCCTGTTCTGTTCCTGCCCATTTGATAACGGGCCATTCTAAATCAAAACAGATTTTACATATTAGTAAAGACAAGATTAAATTGAGAATAGTGTGATTGGTGAAAAATATGATCAATTGATGAGAGAACAGCAGCCTGAGGCAAGGAACAGAGCAATCAGCAATAGTCTATAGTCGCATCACTCAGCCCATATATGTTTTAATTTCAAAGGCATTTTAAAGGTTTGTATCATTCAAATAACTCTAAATCTAGCTTATAGGTCCTATTTCAAATAACCACTTGTACGCTCAACATAACCACTTCATGTGCGCTGTGGCTCCGGAATGGGAAAAATATATGTTATGTTTTATTTAGCTAAGTTCAACTATATTCTTCTTATTATAAAATCATATAATATAAAATAATGGCACGGGATTCTAAGCATATTTTGTCTGCTAAATGAACTAGCCTACAGCCTATGGCATGGCGCATAGCCAGATAACATACAGTAGCCTAACTCATATTCTGTTCTTCTGAAATACATTTTCTTCATATCATAATGCTTCTTTATACCTGCCTAAAATAAATAATGGACTTACTGTGATGGTGTATATTACATTGATTTATTATACTTATTAAATGTAGATGTTCCAAAGGTTCGCATCAGCGGCTTGAATGCAGCTTGTATGCAGCTTATATGCAGCTTGTATGCAGCTTATATGCAGCTTGTATGCGTGGAGGACCGGAGAGGCTAAACGTGTTTGTGTTAATTAGCGGTAAATTACTGTGAGACCGGCAGTCTTTTGCATGAGACCGGCAGTCTTTTACATGAGAATAACCGGCTGACAAAATTCTATGACCACCACAGCCTTACTGGTTAGTTAGAAATGTCAGGGCCGATTTCAAGTCCCAGTCCACCCCTGCCTGGCACTAGTAGAGAGGACTGGGGTATAACGTGTGGCATCCTTCTCTGGCGGATCAGAACAAAAGAGTTTGTGCCCAAATTAGGATGGAGTCTCGATGTGGACAAGAATGTGTTACATCATGACGACAGCAACAGTGTGGTGTGTCTGGCTGGTGCACGCACACACACACACACACACACACACAGTCTTGCTGTTACACATACACGCACACCAACACACAGTCTCGCTGTGTGTGTGTGTGTGTGTGTGTGTGTGTGTGTGTGTGTGTGTGTGTGTGTGTGTGTGTGTGTGTGTGTTTGTGTGTGTGGGTCATACCCATTCTGCTTTTCCACTTACCTAACTAGCTGACCGCTGTGTTGCATTAAGCTACACCCCTTTTGCCATCTTTCAACCTTCGCCAACTGGGCAGGGCCCGTCAGCATCATAGGAATCTGGGAGGGAGAAAAAAAAAGAAGTCTAATTTGAGTCTCATGTGTTTCTATGACGATCATGTGAAAGGATCAAATACATTGCTCAAACGCCGCTGTTCGAGGGCCATCTTTCATGTTCACCCCAGTTGACACAATCTCTTTTATTTGGGAGGTTTTGCAGCATCAGCCCCACGAGAGAGAGAGAGAGAGAGAGAGAGAGAGAGAGAGAGAGAGAGAGAGAGAGAGAGAGAGAGAGAGAGAGACACGCATATACAGAACTAACATCAACAACATGAATGCCAATCCTTCCTGGTTGAGGGTTTTGTAGATTTTGCTTCTCTTCCAGCTTTCATGAATATTACTGTGATGAAAATTCCAGATTGTCTGCATAATCAAATAACATTCAGCTCAGACACCCCATACATAAACCACAAGACATGCCACAAGGTCTCTTCACAGTCCCCAAATCCAAAACGAATTCACGACAAAGCACAGTATTATTCAGAGGCATGATCTCCAATTACTCAAGCAAACAGTAGGACTACAAGGGGACACAGACACACCCAAACACACACATCATTTTTTTCAGATGTTTTGTTTGTACTATTATTATAAGCTTTTTTGGTTAATTGTATTTTTTGTATATTGTATTTTAAATATGTGTGACTGTTCTACGGGTTGTCTGGGGGGAAGCGTGGTAACCCCACGGCCACTCCACCTTCCCGGGAGACCCGTTTACCTCCCACGGAGCGCTGTAATAGAGAGTCGAGCACCTGTCGGGCGTTTTTACCTCAGTGTGCCCTCATTTTGGAGCTTCAGCCCTCCTCCTTCCCCTTGGATCGCTCCAAGGTAGCCGATCTCATCACGCTGATGTCTGGGAGGGCTCTCACCAGGGCTACCGCCGTATGGGAACAACAGCCATGTGCATGAGTCTGGAGGGGTTCGTGGTAGAGGTGAGGAATGTTTTTGATGCCCCGTCCTCCGGGATAGAAGCTGCCCGGAAGCATGCCAATTGAAAACAGTGTGACATGACTGATTCAGACATCCCAGATGGATTTTGCTCTGGTTTTTGCCTGCCATATCAGTTCTGTTAAACTCATAGACAGTATTGTAACAGTTTTAGAAACTTCAGAGTGTTTTCTATCCGAAGCTACTAATTATATGCATATCCTAGCTTCTGGGCCTGAGTAAGAGGCAGTTTACTTTGGGCACGTTTTTCATCCAAACTTCAAAATACTGCCCCCCTAGCCCTAAGAAGTTAAACATCTCCAATCCAAAATCAAATCTAGAATTGGCTTTCTATTTCACAACAAAGCCTCCTTCACTCACGCCGCCAAACTTACCCTAGTAAAACTGACTATCCTACCGATCCTCGGCGATGTCATCTACAAAATAGCTTCCAATACTCTACTCAGCAAACTGGATGCAGTCTATCCCAGTGCCATCCGTTTCATTATTCATCCATCCACCTGACAGTCAAAGTCACCATTATTAGTCAGTTGTACAACCGAATGCCATCAACCGAAATGTGTCTTCCGCATTTAACCCAACCCCTCTGAATCAGAGAGGTGCGGGGGGCTGCCTTTAATCGACAGGTCGGTAGTCATTACCAAAGCCCCTTATAACACCCACCACTGCAACCTGTATTCTCTAGTCGGCTGGCCCTCGCTACATATCTGTCACCAGACCCATTGGCTCCAGGTCATCTATAAGTCTATGCTAGGTAAAGCTCCGCCTTATCTCAGCTCACTGGTCACGATAACAACACCCATCCGTAGCACGCGCTCCAGCAGGTATATCTCACTGGTCATCCCCAAAGCCAACACTTCCTTTGGCCGCCTTTCCTTCCAAATCTCCCTCACTAACTTTAACTACTTAGGGGAGCACTACCCGGTGAAATGCAAGGTGCCAAATTCAAAATCTAAAAGTTGAATTATTAAACATTCATCAATATACAAGTGTTGCATAGTCATCAAAAGCTCTGCTTCTTGGCAATATCACAGCGTTGTCGGATTTCAAAAAGGCTTTACGGCGAAAGCACAACATTTGATTGTTTGAGGGTAGCACCTCCCAATATTTCTGCATTAGCATAAGTTCATAAACCATCGCGGTTCACACAAAACACATTTCACAGCGAAAACAAATCTCTTACCTTTAGAAGAACTTCTGCTGAGGGCTTCCCAAGTGTCCAACGAAGACATCCAATGGTTCTTTTGTTAGAAAAAGTCATTTATTATATCCATAAATCTCTGTTTGGTTGGTGCGTTATGTTCAGAAAATCCAACGTCGAATCGCCCATTGAAACGTGAAGAGAACGCGTTCAAATATACCTATAAACTTTTCCTAAACAAATCAAATACCAGTTAAAATGCATCCTTAGCTATCCTTTTATGAATATTAGCGATAATATTTCACTCGGATGGTCACCTATACCTTATATAAGTAAAATAAAGTGGGGGCGCTCCAGCCAGACTCGCGACCGAGAAAACTTGTTGACATTTCAGGTCCCCATGCCATTTCCTGTACCTATTCGTTGTGTTTTTGTATATAGACTGCTGACATCTAGTGGAAGCCATAGGTACTGCAGTCTCAGTCCTGGTAACAAATGGATTCAATAGGGAGTGTGTCTAACAGAGCCAAAGGTCACCAGAAACGGATTTCCGGATGTTTTTTTCTCTGGTTTTTGCCTGCTAAATGAGTTCTATTATACTCACAGACATTATGTTAACACTTTTAGAAACTTCAGAGTGTTTCCTATCCAATAGTGCTAATTCTGTGCATATCCTATTTTCTGAGCCTGAGTGGCAGGCATTTTGCTTTGGGCACGCCAGACTCTCCAAAACCGTCACCTCACCTGCCGCTCCCTAAGAAGTTAAACACCAGTTATCTGAACAGCTAACCAATCGCTGCAGCTGTACATAGTCCATCTGTAAATAGCCCACCCAATCTAACTACCTCATCCCCATACTGTTTTTATTTACTTTTCTGCTCTTTTGCACACCAGTATCTCTACTTGCACATCATCATATGCTCTTTTATCACTCCAGTGTTAATCTGCTAAATTGTAATTACTTCGCTACTATGGCCTATTTATTGCCTACCTCCTCACGCCATTTGCACACACTGTATATAGACTTTCAATTTTTTTCCTATTGTGTTACTGACTGTACGCGTGTTTATTCCATGTGTAACTCTGTGTTGTTGTTTGTGTCGCACTGCTTTGCTTTATCTTGGCCAGGTCCCAGTTGTAAATGAGAACTTGTTCTCAACTAGCCTACCTGGTTAAATAAAAAAAAAAAAAAAAAAATATTCCTGAACTGTTTTACCTGTCTTCGTGATTGTCTCCACCCCCATCCAGGTGTCGCCCACCTTCCCCATTATCCCCTGTGTATTTATACCTCTGTTCTCTGTTTGTATGTTGCCAGTTTGTCTTGTTTGGCAAGTCAACCAGAGTTTTTGTGTCTCAGCTCCTTCATTCCCCAGCCTCTCTTTTTCTCGCCCTCCTGGTTCTCCTGGTTTTGACCCTTGCCTGCCCTGACCCTTTGCCTGCCTGCCGACCTGTACCTGCCTGGAGTCGTGTACCATTGCCCCACCTCTGGTTTACTGACCCCTGCCTGCCTTGACCTGTCTATTGCCTGGCCCTGTTGGAATATTAAAACATTGTGAAATTCGAATTTGTCTGCATCTGGGTCTTACCTTCATAGCTGACAGATATATAGAGAGAGACAACCCTGGTATAGACAGCCCTGGTATAGAGAGACACAACCCTGGCATAGAGAGACACAACCCTGGTATAGACAACCCTGATATAGAGAGACACAACCCTGGTATAGACAACCCTGGTATAGACAACCCTGGTAGAGAGAGACACAACCCTGGTATAGAGAGACACAACCCTGAAATAGAGAGACACAACCCTGGTAAAGACAACCCTGATATAGAGAGACACAACCCTGATACAGAGACACAACCCTGATGTAGACAACCCTGATAAATAGATACACAACCCTGATATAGAGAGACACAACCCTGATATAGAGAGACACAACCCTGATATAGAGTGACACAACCCTGATATTAAGAGACACAACCCTGAAATAGAGAGACACAACCCTGATATAGAGAGACACAACCCTGATGTAGAGAGACACAACCCTGATGTAGACAACCCTGAAATAGAGAGACACGACCCTGGTTTAGAGAGACACAACCCTGATATAAGGAGACACAACCCTGGTATAGAGAGACACAACCCTGATATGGAGAGACACAACCCTGATATAGGGAGACACAACCCTGATATATAGAGACACAACCCTGATATAGAGAGACACAACCCTGATGTAGAGAGACACAACCCTGATATAGAGAGACACAACCCTGATATAGAGAGACACAACCCTGGTATAGAGAGACATAACCCTGATATAGAGAGACACAACCCTGATCTAGAGAGACACAACCCTGGTATAGAGAGACATAACCCTGATATAGAGAGACACAACCCTGATCTAGAGAGACACAGCCCTGATTTTGAGTGACACAACCCTGATATTAAGAGACACAACCCTGAAATAGAGAGACACAACCCTGGTAAAGACAACCCTGATATAAAGAGACACATCCCTTCCACTTACGGCGCCGACAGAGATGGCAGCCTCGCTTCACGTTCTCAGGAAGCTATGCAGTGTTTTGTTTTTTTATAGATTACTTTTTACATTGTTACCCCAGGAAATCTTAAGTTTTATTACATACAGCCGGGAGGAATTATTGGATATCAGAGCAACGTCAATTTACCAACATTACGACCAGGAATACGACTTTCACGAAGCGGATCCTCTGTTTGGTCCACCAACTAGGACAATAGACTGGATCCCAGTCGGCGACCCAAAACAACGCCGCGGAGGACAATGGGTAGACAGGGCGGTGTTCTGGTCAGGCTCTGTAGACGGGCACATCGCGCACCTCTCCCGACTATACTACTTGCCAATGTCCAGTCTCTGGACAAGACGGTAGACGAAATCAGAGCAAGGATTGCCTTCCAGAGAGACATCCGAGACTGCAACGTTCTTTGCTTCACGGAAACATGGCTCACTCAGGACACGTTATCAGAGTCGGTACAGCCACATTCTCCACGCATCGTGCCGACAGAAACAAACATCTATCTGGTAAGAAGAAGGGCGGGGGTGTGTGTCTTATGATTAACGAGTTGTGGTGTGATCATAACAACATACAGGAACTCAAGTCCTTTTGTTCACCTGACATAGAATTCCTTACAATCAAATGCCGACCGCATTATCTACCAAGAGAATTCTCCTCAATTATAATCACAGTCGCATACATCCCCCTTCAAGCTGACACATCGATGGCACTGAAAGACATTCATTGGACTCTATGTAAACTGGAAACCACCTATCCTGAGGCTGCATTTATTGTGGCTGTGGATTTTAACAAGGCTAATCTGAAAACAAGGCTCCCTAAATTTTATCAGCATATTGAATGTGCGACCCGGGCTGGTAAAACCCTTGATCATTGTTATTCCAACTTCCGTGACGCACACAAGGCCATTCTCCGCCCTCCTTTTGGCAAGTCTGACCATGACTCCATTTTGTTGCTCCCAGCCTACAGACAGAAACTAAAACAGGAAACGCCCGTTCTCAGGTCTGTTCAACGCTGGTCCGACCAATCTGATTCCACGCTGCAAGATTGCTTCGAGCACGTGGACTGGGATAAGTTCCGTACAGCATCATACAACAACATTGATATATACGCTGATTCAGTGAGCGAGTTTATTAGCAAGTGCATCAGTGATGTTGTACCCATAGCAACTATTAAAACTTTCCACAACCAGAAACCGTGGATTGATGGCAGCATTTGCGCAAAACTGACAGCGCGAACCACTGCTTTTAACCAGGGTAAGGTGACCGGAAACATGACTGAATACAAACAGTGTAGCTATTATCTCGGCAAGGCAATCAAACAAGCTAAGCATCAATATAGAGACAAAGTAGAGTCACAATTCAACGGCTCAGACACGACAGGAATGTGGCAGGGTCTACAGTCAATCACGGACTACAAAAAGAAAACCAGCCCCATCGCTGACCACGATGTCCTGCTCTCAGACAAACTAAACAACTTCTTTGCTCGCTTTGAGGACAATACAGAGCCACCGACACGACCCGCTACCAAAACCTGCGGGCTCACCTTCACCGCAGCCAACGTGAGTAAAACATTTAAAAATGTTAACCCTCGCAAGGCTGCCGGCCCAGATGGCATCCCTGGCCATGTCCTCAGAGCATGCGCAGACCAGCTGGCTGGTGTGTTTACAGACATATTTAATCAATCCTTATCCCAGTCTGCTGTTCCCACATGCTTTAAGTGGGCCACCATTGTTCCTGTTCCCAAGAAAGCTAAGGTAACTGAGCTAAATGACTATCGCCCCGTAGCACTCACTTCCGTCATCATGAAGTGCTTTGAGAGACTAGTCAAGGATCATATCACCTCCATCCTACCAGACACCCTAGACCCACTCCAATTTGCTTACTGTCCCAATAGGTCCACAGACGACTCAATCGCAATCACACTGCACACTGCCCTAACCCATCTGGACAAGAGGAATACCTATGTAAGAATGCTGTTCATCGACTACAGCTCAGCATTTAACACCATGGTACCCTCCAAACTCATCATTAAGCTCGAGACCCCAGGTCTCGACCCAGCCCTGTGCAACTGGTTCCTGGACATCCTGACGGGATGGCCCCAGGTGGTGAGGGTAGGAAACAACACCTTCACCCCGCTGATCCTCAACACTGGGGCCCCACAAGGGTGCATTCTCCTGTACTCCCTGTTTACCCATGACTGCGTGGCCAAGCACGCTTCCAACTCAATCATCAGGTTTGCTGACGACACTACAGTAGTAGGCTTGATTACCAACAACGACGAGACGGCCTACAGGGAGGAGGTGATGGCCCTCGGAGTGTGGTGTCACTCAACGTCAACAAGGAGATGGAGATGATCGTGGACTTCAGGAAACAGCAGAGGGAGCACCCCCCCTATCCATGTCGACGGGACAGTAGTGGAGAAGGTGGAAAGTTTTAAGTTCCTCGGCGTACACATCATGGACAAACTGTTCAACCTCAGGAGGCTGAAGAAATTCGACTTGTCACCAAAAACACTCACAAACTTCTACAGATGCACAATCGAGAGCATCCTGTCGGGCTGTATCACCGCCTGGTACGACAATTGCTCTGCCCACAACCGTAAGGCTCTCCAGAGGGTAGTGAGGACTGCACAACGCATCACCGGGGGTAAACTACCTACCTGATATAGAGAGACACAACCCTGGTATAGTTAGACACATCCCTGATATAGAGAGACACAACCCTGGTATAGAGAGACACAACCCTGGTATAGAGAGACACAACCCTGGTTTAGATAGACACAACCCTGATATAGAGAGATACAACCCTTATATTGACAACCCTGATCTAGACACAACCCTGTACTTGGCTGCCACACCACCCACGTAAGAGGCCCAATTTAGTATACTATACAGCAGTGGAGGCTACTCGGGGGAGGAAAAAAGTGATCTTCTTTAGATAAAACTGTACTAAATATATTCACGTTAAAACACACTGTTTTGCAATGAAGGTCTACAGTAGCCTCAACAGCACTCTGTAGGGTAGCATCATGGTGTAGCCAGAGGACAGCTAGCTTCCGTTCTCCTCTGGGTACATTAACTTCAATACAAAACCTAGGAGGCTCATGGTTCTCACCCCCTTCCATAGACTTAAACAGTAATTATGACAACTCTGGAGGGCGTCCTTCAACCTATCAGAGCACTTGCAGCATGAACTGACATGTTGTCAACCCAATCATAGGATCAGAGAATGAATCTAGTACTGAAAGCATAAGCTACAGCTAGCTAGCACTGCAGTGCAATAAATGCGGTAGTAGTTGACTCAGAGAGAAAGAAAGACAATAGTTTAACAGTTTTACACAAATTAATTTCTTCCAAAATGAAGGAGAAGCAAGAGAGATCGAGTTAGAGAGAGAAATCTAGCTATATTTGGTTGTATTTCTATAAACTTTCACTTTTACTTAGCTAGTGAATGCAGCTGGCTAGTTTAGCCTACTCAAACACCCGGGTCAAACAGCGAAGGGTGATATGTTAGCTAGTTGGCTATGGCTATCCAACACTAGAACTCTTCCAAGTCAAGGTAAACTTATGGTTTTATTAATTTACTGCCACCGGGACCCGTCGGTGTAAATACTAAACTGTTTGCCTACTGTACACTGTACTGCATGATTGTAGCAGGTTTACTAACACGTTAGATCTAGCATGTTGACTATGACAACAATGTAGGCTGTGTGTAGCGGTTAGCGGTCATGATATGAAGGTTTGACTTGGTCACAGACAGCTGATGTTTTGTGCACTGAAGTCCACAAGCGAATGGAAAAGGTGAGAGGAGGAGAGCACGTAGAACGAGCAAAGTGATCATGGGTGTATTCATTTTGCAGATTCTGTTGAAAAACCTTTCTTAAACGGAAGCAAGCGGAACAAAACGGGGATAAACATACCTGAATTTGTCCAGTATAAACTCTTGTTTGCAACTGTTGGACTAATTATTACACCCTAGATCAACTAGATGCAGGCAAGAGTGTGCAAGGCGGTATTGAATGTGTCACTGTCTGTCTTGATTACTCAACATTCTCTCTACCTGTGTGCACCTACGTTGTAAACTTTCATTCATAGGCTACTTTGTAGCAGCCTCATGATGGGTATAGGGAAAATTAAAGTATCATGTAGTAGCCTAAATATATTGATGTTACATTGAACTGGGTGAAAGGAATATGAATGACAGTCATCCAATATGCTGGAATAAAAATAAGGCCATGCTCATCTTTTTCTTTTTACAAAAATGATCATCCTCTCTGATCTTAAATGTCACCGACTGCCACTTGCTCACCTTGTCATGCGATGCTGTAAAGTTCACACTTTCAGAAGACTGCTCGTACTGAGTGCAGAGTTGACAGTATTTTCAATGAATTTGAAAAGATATGCTGTGAACTAATGCACCACAACATTTTAAATAATGGGAGTTCCAATACTGCATAGCGTGTGGCCCGTGTATCGTGGCCCGTGTACCGTGGCCCGTGTATCGTGCGGCCCTTGTATCGTGCGGCCCTGGTATCGTGGCCCGTGCATCGTGGCCTGTGCATCGTCCTCACGGAAATTGTTAAAGAAAAGATCCAACTTAAAATCGTTGGGTAAATTATAGTTGAATGTGACAGTGTGTTAGCTCATAACGCAGGCATCTTAAGGACAGGACAATGTTTTCAGCTACTGTACAGTATGTGGTGCAGAAGTTCACTGATCCTCATCTCTCCCAGAACACCCACAATACCGGGTGTACTCCACAGTACAGGATATACTCCACAGTACAGGATATACTCCACAATACCGGGTGTACTCCACAGTACAGGATATACTCCACAGTACAGGATATACTCCACAGTACAGGATATACTCCACAGTACAGGGTATACGTCACAGTACAGGATATACTCCACAGTACAGGATATACTCCACAGTACAGGGTATACGTCACAGTACAGGATATACTCCACAGTACAGGATATATTCCACTGTACAGGGTATACTCCACAGTACAGGATATACTCCACAGTACAGGATATACTCCACAGTACAGGATATACTCCACAGTACAGGGTATACGTCACAGTACAGGATATACTCCACAGTACAGGATATATTCCACTGTACAGGCTATACTCCACAGTACAGGATATATTCCACTGTACAGGGTATACTCCACAGTACAGGGTATACGTCACAGTACAGGATATACTCCACAGTACAGGATATATTCCACTGTACAGGGTATACTCCACAGTACAGGGTATACGTCACAGTACAATATACTCCACAGTACAGGATATATTCCACTGTACAGGGTATACTCCACAGTACAGGGTATACGTCACAGTACAGGATATACTCCACAGTACAGGATATATTCCACTGTACAGGGTATACTCCACAGTACAAGGTATACGTCACAGTACAGGATATACTCCACAGTACAGGATATATTCCACTGTACAGGGTATACTCCACAGTACAGGGTATACGTCACAGTACAGGATATACTCCACAGTACAGATTATACTTCACAGTACAGGGTATACTCCACAGTACAGGGTATACGTCACAGTACAGGATATACTCCCCAGTACAGGGTATACTCCACAGTACAGGATATACTCCCCAGTACAGGATATACTCCACAGTACAGGGTATACTCCACAGTACAGGGTATACTCCACAGTACAGGGTATACTCCACAGTACAGGGTATTCTCCACAGTACAGGGTATACTCCACAGTACAGGATATACTCCACAGTACAGGATATACTTCACAGTACAGGGTATACTCCACAGTACAGGGTATACTTCACAGTACAGGGTATACTCCACAGTACAGGGTATACTCCACAGTACAGGATATACTCCACTGTACAGGGTATACTCCACAGTACAGGGTATACTCCACAGTACAGGATATACTCCACAGTACAGGGTATACTCCACAGTACAGGGTATACTCCACAGTACAGGGTATTCTCCACAATACAGGGTATACTCCACAGTACAGGGTATACTCCACAGTACAGGGTATACTCCACAGTACAGGATATACTCCACAGTACAGGATATACTTCACAGTACAGGGTATTCTCCACAGTACAGGGTATACTCCACAGTACAGGGTATACTCCACAGTACAGGGTATACTTCACAGTACAGGGTATACTCCACAGTACAGGGTATACTCCACAGTACAGGATATACGTCACAGTACAGGATATACTCCACAGTACAGGATATATTCCACTGTACAGGGTATACTCCACAGTACAGGGTATACGTCACAGTACAATATACTCCACAGTACAGGATATATTCCACTGTACAGGGTATACTCCACAGTACAGGGTATACGTCACAGTACAGGATATACTCCACAGTACAGGATATATTCCACTGTACAGGGTATACTCCACAGTACAGGGTATACGTCACAGTACAGGATATACTCCCCAGTACAGGGTATACTCCACAGTACAGGATATACTCCCCAGTACAGGATATACTCCACAGTACAGGGTATACTCCACAGTACAGGGTATACTCCACAGTACAGGGTATACTCCACAGTACAGGGTATTCTCCACAGTACAGGGTATACTCCACAGTACAGGGTATTCTCCACAGTACAGGGTATACTCCACAGTACAGGATATACTCCACAGTACAGGATATACTTCACAGTACAGGGTATACTCCACAGTACAGGGTATACTTCACAGTACAGGGTATACTCCACAGTACAGGGTATACTCCACAGTACAGGATATACTCCACTGTACAGGGTATACTCCACAGTACAGGGTATACTCCACAGTACAGGATATACTCCACAGTACAGGGTATACTCCACAGTACAGGGTATACTCCACAGTACAGGGTATTCTCCACAATACAGGGTATACTCCACAGTACAGGATATACTCCACAGTACAGGGTATACTCCACAGTACAGGATATACTCCACAGTACAGGATATACTTCACAGTACAGGGTATTCTCCACAGTACAGGGTATACTCCACAGTACAGGGTATACTCCACAGTACAGGGTATACTTCACAGTACAGGGTATACTCCACAGTACAGGGTATACTCCACAGTACAGGATATACTCCACAGTACAGGGTATACTCCACAGTACAGGGTATACTCCACAGTACAGGATATATTCCACAGTACCGGATATACTCCACAGTACAGGGTATACTCCACAGTACAGGGTATACTCCACAGTACCGGATATACTCCACAGTACAGGGTATACTCCACAGTACAGGGTATACTCCACAGTACAGGATATACTCCACAGTACAGGGTATACTCCACAGTACAGGGTATACTCCACAGTACAGGATATAATCACAGTCGGACCATACATACAAAGTAAATATACACGGTTCTCTTACAAGGCAAAAGGCTGAGGCAAAACAAGGGTGTCAAATAAAATAAGTGGGGAGAGAATAGATCTGGCCAATACCATCTCTACTCCACAGTACAGGGTATACTCCACAGTACAGGGTATACTCCACAGTACAGGATATACTCCACAGCACAGGGTATACTCCACAGTACAGGGTATACTCCACAGTACAGGATATACTCCACAGTACAGGGTATACTCCACAGTACAGGGTATACTCCACAGTACAGGATATACTCCACAGTACAGGGTATACTCCACAGTACAGGATATACTCCACAGTACAGGATATACTCCACAGTACAGGATATACTCCACAGTACAGGGTATACTCCACAGTACAGGATATACTCCACAGTACAGGGTATACAGTGCATTCGGAAAGTATTTAGACCACTTCCTTTTTCCACATTTTGTTACGTTAGAGCTCCAAGACAGGATTATGTTGAGGCACAGATCTGGGGAAGGGTACCAAAAAATGTCTACAGCATTGACGGTCCCCAAGAACACAGTGGCCTCCATAATACTTAAATGGAAGAAGTTTGGAACCCCCAACTCTCTTCCTAGAGCTGGCCGCCCGGCCAAACTGAGTAATCGAGGGAGAAGGGCCTTGGTCAGGGAGGTGACCCAGAACCAGATGGTCACTCCAGAGCTCCAGAGTTCCTCAGGAGAGATGGGAGAACCTTCCAGAAGGACAACCATCTCTGCAGCACTCCATCAATTTGGCCTTTATGGTAGAGTGACCAGATGGAAGCCACTCCTCAATAAAAGGCACATGACAACCCATTTGGAGTTTGCAAAGGCACCTAAAGGACTCTCAGACAAGATTTTCTGGTCTGATGAAACCAAATTTGAACTCTTTGGCCTGAATGCCAAGCTTCACGTCTGGAGGACACCAGGCACCGCTCATCACCTGGCCAATACCATCCCTACGGTGAAGCATGGTGGTGGCAGCATCATGCTGTGTGCCAAGCTTGTAGCATCATACCCAAGAAGACTCAATGCTGTAATCTGATAAAGGTGCTTCGACAAATTACTCAGTAAAGGGTCTGAATACTTATGTAAATATATTTAAGTTTTTATTTTAATACATTTGCAAAAATGTATTAAAAAACCGGTATTTGCTTTGTCATTATGTGGTGTTGTGTGTAGATTGAGGAGGGGGACTATTTAATCCATTTTAGAATAAGGCTGTAAAGTAACAAAATGTGGAAAAAGTGAAGGGGTCTGAATACTTTCCGAATGCCCTGTGTTTGTATGTACGCATGTCTGTATGTACAGTACATACAGTAGGCCTCCTTGCTCACACATGCTTTTTCAGTTCTGCCCACACATTTTCTATAGGATTGAGGTTAGGGCGTTTTTTGATGGCTACTCTAATACCTTGACTTTGTTGTTCTTAAACCATTTTTCCACAACTTTGGAAGCAAGCTTGGGGTCATTTTTCATTTGGAAGGCCCATTTGCGACCAAGCTTTAACTTCCTGACTGATGTCTTGAGATGTTGCTTCAATATATCCACATAATTTCCCATCCTCATGATACCATCTATTTTGTGAAGTGCACCAGTCCCTCCAGTAGCAAAGCACCCCCACAACATGATGCTGCCACCCCCGTGCTTCACGGTTGGGATGGTGTTCCTCGGCTTGCAATCCTCCCCCTTTTTCCTCCAAATAACAATGGTCATTATGGCCAAACAGTTCTATTTTTGTTTCATCAGACCAGAGGACATTTCTCCAAAAAGTACAATCTTTGTCCCCATGTGCAGTTGTAAACCAAAGTTTGGCTTTTTTATGGCGGTTATTGAGCAGTGGCTTCCTCCTTGCTGAGCGACCTTTCAGGTTATGTCGATAATGGGCTCGTTTTACTGTGGATATTGATCATTTTGTACCTGTTTCCTCTAGCATCTTCACAAGGACCTTTGCTGTTGTTCTGGGATTGATTTGCACTTTTCGCACCAAAGTACGTTTATCTCTAGGAGACAGAACACACTCTCCTTCCTGAGCGGTATGACAGCTGCGTGGTCCCATGGTGTTTATACTTGAGTACTATTGTTTGTACAGATGAACGTGGTACCTTCAGGCATTTGGAAATTGCTCCCAAGGATGAACCAGACTTGTGGAGGTCTACAATTATTTTTCTGAGGTCTTGGCTGATTTCTTTTGATTTTCTAATGATATCAAGCAAAGAGGCACTGAGTTTGAAGGTAGGCCTAGAAATACATCCACAGGTACACCTCCAATTGACTCAAATGATGTCAATTAGCCTATCAGAAGCTTCTAAAGCCATGACATCATTTTCTGGAATTTTCCAACAGGTGTATGTAAACTTCTGACCCACTGGAATTGTGATACAGTGAATTATAAGTTAAATAATCTGTCTATAAACAATTGTTGGAAAAATTACTTGGATCATGCACAAAGTTGATGTCCTAACCGACTTGCCAAAACTATAGTTTGTTAACAAGAAATGTGTGGAGTGGTTGAAAAACTAGTTTTAATGACTCCAACCTAAGTGTATGTAAACTTCCGACTTCAACTGTATGTACTGTATTCCATAGTACAGGATATACTCCTGAATTGAGACAATTGAGACCACTTTGTTGGTGTGAAAGAGTCAGAATTTACCACCCAGCTAAAGACTAACTGTTTCTTGTTATTTGAAGCTTCTCAGTGATCTCAGAGTTGGTTGTGATCTCAGGCTGTGATTGACAGGTCTAAGCTCCAGGGGTTTCAGCTCCGTCTAGAGAACAGTCTGGCCATGGTACTGCATTTAAATGTGGACTTACACTTACATACCCCATTCAAGAGTAAAAAGCTAATTGGACAAAACAAGATAATGCATAAGAACATTCCTCAGAGGATGTATTCACCAGCCAATGGGTTGTCACAAACACACACACACACCCCAGTAAGATGTTACCCTGGCGTAAAGAAAATCACCATCGCCACCAAGAAGATAAAACAGTAACCAAACACGATGATGGATCTTGAAATATGCTCCACCACCATCCTCTAAATTACCGTTGACATTCAGTAAATACAGAAACAATTGAGAAATATTATTTCTTCAGTAATATTGCAATGAATTATGGGATTTTATTTTAGATTTTTAGATATTTTGTTTCAGCGCGTTGCTAAACTAACTTTGACGTCGACTCTTCCTCATGTTACTGTTTATCTGTGGAATTCTTTGTTCTGAGCTTTGCAGTAGGACCATAACTAGGCATTTCTAAACAAGCTACATTCTCATTTCTACGAGGCCATAATTACATTTCACAAGCTGATTATTCCACAAGTTCTTTTTGAAGTAACCCGAGTCTCTCTCCACCTCCCATGTTTCTTCAATCTAATACATTCGGTATATAATAGAGCAAGAATGCCAACGACGACTAGAGAACACTGCAAATGATGAACCAATTAAGTTCATCAACTGGGACATACTCCCATCGCGCGTGTAGCAGTTGAACGTGGCCTGCACTTCTGCGCGACCAAGGCCCAAACACGCAATGTAATGGCAAGGTTGATCAGGGACACTTGGTATCCCTGGCTCTGATACCTCTCTGTCCCTGGCTCTGATATCTCTCTGTCCCTGGCTCTGATATCTCTCTGTCCCTGGTCTGATACCTCTCTGTCCCTGGCTCTGATAACTCTCTGTCCCTGGCTCTGATACCTCTCTGTCCCTGGCTCTGATACCTCTCTGTCCCTGGCTCTGATACCTCTCTGTCCCTGGTCTGATACCTCTCTGTCCCTGGTCTGATACCTCTCTGTCCCTGGTCTGATACCTCTCTGTCCCTCGTCTGATACCTCTCTGTCCCTCGTCTGATACCTCTCTGTCCCTGGCTCTGATACCTCTCTGTCCCTGGTCTGATACCTGTCTGTCCCTCGTCTGATACCTCTCTGTCCCTGGCTCTGATACCTCTCTGTCCCTGGTCTGATACCTCTCTGTCCCTGGTCTGATACCTCTCTGTCCCTGGCTCTGATACCTCTCTGTCCCTGGTCTGATACCTCTCTGTCCCTAACTCTGATATCGCTCTGTCCCTGGCTCTGATACCTCTCTGTCCCTGGCTCTGATACCTCTCTGTCCCTGGTCTGATACCTCTCTGTCCCTGGTCTGATACCTCTCTGTCCCTGGGTCTGATACCTCTCTGTCCCTGGCTCAAATCAGTTACAGTACAGCATCACAACATCCAGCCAACGTCTTTTTCAATTATGTTTAATCGAATAATAAATCACTGGGAATGATTAGAAAAACGTTAATGACGCTCAAGTATGACTGGTACGACTGACTTTAACACACTAATGATAATAAGGATACTCTTCGGTTCGGGAGTAAAAGCATCTGAATGAGATCTCTGTGCATTATGGGAATGAAGAGTGACATGCATTAGGGAAAACGATGACAGTAGCGTCAGTCAAACTTCTTCAGATAGTCTTACCAAGCAGTAAACACATTACCGACTGGGCTGTGTAATATGCATGCAGATTCATTTTCTATCAATATTATGTGATACAGTGCCTTCAGAAAGTATTCATACCCCTTGACTTATTCCACATTTTGTTGTGGTTACAGCCTGAATTCAAAATGGATTAAGTTAATGTTTAATCTCACCCATCTACACACAATAACCCACGATGAAGTGAGTTTTTTTTTGTTGAAATAAATATCTCTTTTACATAAGTATTCACTCCCAATACTTTGTAGAAGCACCGCTGGCAGTGGTTACAGCTGTGAGTCTTTCAGGGTGTAGCCGTGGGAAGAAGGGGTTCTGAGGGTACTGGACCTTAATAGTCCTGGATTAGTGGGCCAATATAAAGGTCTGCGGCGCCAGCACGGGCAAACATGTTATGTACAGTTTTTTAAGTTGTTAATTGGTTGTTGATCATTGCTAGACAAGTCTTGCCATAGATTTTCAAGCCGGTTTAAGTCAAAACTGTAACTAGACGACTCACTTCAACATTCAGTGTCGTCTTAAGCAATTCCAGTGCATATTTGGCCTTGAATTGCAGGCTTTTGTTCTGCTGAAAGGTGAATTCGTCTCCAAGAGTCAGACTAAACCAGGTTGTCCCTCTAGGATTTTTTTGCATGTGTTTAGCTCTATTCCATTTATTTTTATCCTAAAAAAGTTATCAGGGATATATTCTAATTCTTATCAGAAGGTATGGAGAGTCCCTGGGAATGAGGTAAGCTATGCTACACTGGCTTGGGTAAAATCTGCTTTACCCCATACGAGAGGCTTGCAGGATATTGCTGTTTGGAGTGTAGTCTCTTTGTCCATGAGAGACGCGACACTCTAACACCTGAACATTGTTCTTACCAGCTCTGGATGGTAACTATGGTGTAGTAAACACACATGACAGTTGGATATTCCCTGAACAAACTCTGTATATGGGAGGAAGAAATAAATAGGTATAAATATGAAGTATATTCTCTCTGGAGATTTGATTAATGCACATCTTAAGACTGTTTGGGAGCTTTTTAATCATTTTATACAGCACTTGGAAGCTCTGTTGACAATTTTTTTTTTTTCTTGAGTCCCACCGTCACACAGGCATGATTTAGTGCTCCTAACCCCTTTTAAACATTGTGTGTTTGAGCTACAGACTGCTGGGTTATTGGGTTGGATTTGTCAAGAGAGAGAGAGAGATGTAAGCTAGAGAGAAATGTCTATGTAATTTGGTTCCCCTCCAAAAAAAAACGAACGCAGACAGCCTTGTAGGAAACCCAGAGGATTCCACGTCTCACATTATTTAGGTAATCTAATAGTCTTTATTTAGTTAACCTACAGTAATAGTCTTTATTTAGTTAACCTACAGTAATAGTCTTTATTTAGTTAACCTACAGTAATAGTCTTTATTCAGTTAACCTACAGTAATAGTCTTTATTTAGTTAACCTACAGTAATAGTCTTTATTTAGTTAACCAAATAGTCTTTATTTAGTTAATCTAATAGTCTTTATTTAGTTAACCTAATAGTCTTTATTTAGTTAATCTAATAGTCTTTATTTAGTTAACCTAATAGTCTTTAATTAGTTTACCTAATAGTCTTTAATTAGTTTACCTAATAGTCTTTACAAAACACAATCACAGAGAAAGAGAGAACGAGACTTGTTTCATTACGGCTGTAATGGCGCTTGAGTAGCTAAAAACTACCGTTTCATTTTCCCTACTGTTTAATTAATGAGCCACTAGAACCGTCCTGAAGCTAAGCAGGAGATGTTGAGGGAATAAAAAACCTTCTAAAATATATTCCTAAAAGTTGGCTTGTTTTCGAGACAGAGGGGAGGCAGCATGGGACGGTAGCAGTGAGACTGGCTTCTTCTTCGGGGAGACAGAGTGGAGGCAGCAGGGGACGGTAGCAGTGAGACTGGCTTCTTCTTCGGGGAGACAAATGGGATGCAGCAGGGGACGGTAGCAGTGAGACTAGCTTCTTCTTCGGGGAGACAAATGGGATGCAGCAGGGGACGGTAGCAGTGAGACTGGCTTCTTCTTCGGGGAGACAGAGGGGAGGCAGCAGGGGCCGGTAGCAGTGAGACTGGCTTCTTCTTCGGGGAGACAAATGGGATGCAGCAGGGGATGGTAGCAGTGAGACTGGCTTCTTCTTCGGGGAGACAAATGGGATGCAGCAGGGGACGGTAGCAGTGAGACTGGCTTCTTCTTCGGGGAGACAAATGGGATGCAGCAGGGGACGGTAGCAGTGAGACTGGCTTCTTCTTCGGGGAGACAAATGGGATGCAGCAGGGGACGGTAGCAGTGAGACTGGCTTCTTCTTCGGGGAGACAAATGGGAGGCAGAAGGGGACGGTAGCAGTGAAACTGGCTTCTTCTTCGGGGAGACAGAGGGGAGGCAGCAGGGGACGGTAGCAGTGAAACTGGCTTCTTCTTCGGGGAGACAGAGTGGAGGTAGCAGGGGACGGTAGCAGTGTACAGAGGTGCACTTATCTAATGAAGGATTCATGCCTTTGATGTATGTTTTATCTCTCTCTCTGCGTCTCTCTCTCATAGAATAGCCTGAGCCAGTTTGATAGACCAGAGCAGAGCAGACACAGCCAGTGATCACCACTCCACTGCACTCATTGTCCTGTGAATCATTTTATTGCCCTCTAGTGGTGGAGACCATGGATGCAGGGTGCACTGCAGTCAATGGGTTCCTCACAGAGGGAGAGGGAGGATGGGCTCCATGATGCAGCATTTGATGTACAGCTGGAGGATGTGAGTAATTATCAGGAAAGAAATCTCTCACTTGTATGATATGGAGGGAAAAAAGTGACACCCTTTGATTCGCAGGACCCCAGACAAACACAACAGTCCTGAGGTAACAAGTGAATCTAATCACACGTTTCCCTCTGCAGAGAACGACTTATGTCAAATTGATTTGATGCTGGAAAAAAAAATAAGCATACATCTGCTGGTAATTACTTTGCAGTTTTATTAGAATGATCACACACACACCTCAGTTTTTAAAGGAAGTTTGACCTAAATGCATGGAAAATAGAATAATGAAATCCCTTTCTCAAAGCCGGAGGTTGTCTAGACCAAAACGTTAATGTGATGGCTGCTGTTATTTGTGAATCAATGTCTCTCCTTCATGAAGCAGACAGAATAATGGAGCGGCTGTACTAGTCAACCAGGGATCAAGGCCACATGGGGGTGTTAGTCGACACACTCCACTGTGCATGATGAAGTTTTACGACAGAAAAAGCTCAACGCTAAATTCGATTTTTTTTAAACTCAGAGTGGGGACCGTAATTGCGATTGACTGAATGAAAGATAGACCTGCCACACAGACTGAAGGAGGGTTGGGCAGTGAGTCTACAGGAATGTTCGTACACCGAACATACAGTAGAACACCATAACAAGTGAATGTCCTGTCTGACAGAGAAAACACTTCAATAGATGTCATCGCTCACAACGTCACACAAGCACACTCAATTATAGATAGGCCTTCCCATGGATGGACGGCGTGTTGTCAGAGTATAGCTGTGAAGAGGCTCGGGGCCCCTGAGGCCCCTAGAGAAAGACCTGAAAATGGATTATACAGGTTTCATCTACACTATTCACTATAGTATTCAACCTCACATCTAGCCTGACACTCCTTTCTCTCATTCTCAACCAGTGAAGATAAAAACCACGCCGTTAGGACCTCCTCTTAGAGCAGAACCCTGTTGCCCCGTGGAACCAATACTCTGCATTACCATTCCATTGAAATATGTGGAAATAAAGTTTGGCTAGATCATATAATGTAAAATCTGTGCTTTTATACGCTGGACCCCAGACAAACACAACAGTCCTGAGGTAACAAGTGAATGTAATCACACAGCTCATGGGAACACTATGATTCCCTCTGCAGAGAAGGACTTGTGTTGAACCAGGTGGATAATTCAGTCACTTCTATTGACGTTATACTCAAGAAAGAAACATTTTCAAAACCCGTATCGCATCTCTTCACAGGAGAGAGTGATCGACCATAAGCAGCTGGTGGACAATACAGCTGGTTTATGTGTGTGTGTGTGTGTGTGTGTGTGTGTAGAGCCCCATAATTAACATAAAATGTATGCTGTAACCTCAGACTGACAGTACTGCTGTAACCTCAGACTGACAGCACTGCTGTAACCTCAGACTGACAGTACTGCTGTAACCTCAGACTGACAGCACTGCTGTAACCTCAGACTGACAGCACTGCTGTAACCTCAGACTGACAGCACTGCTGTAACCTCAGACTGACAGTACTGCTGTAACCTCAGACTGACAGCACTGCTGTAACCTCAGACTGACAGCACTGCTGTAACCTCAGACTGACAGCACTGCTGTAACCTCAGACTGACAGTACTGCTGTAACCTCAGACTGACAGCACTGCTGTAACCTCAGACTGACAGCACTGCTGTAACCTCAGACTGACAGTACTGCTGTAACCTCAGACTGACAGCACTGCTGTAACACAGACTTTGTTGCTCAATCAAAGCTGCAATCTGTGATATGAGATGGTCGTCTCACTGTAGGTACCGTACTGCAAGCCGGAACCAGAGTAGCCCGAAGCCCATGTGCTGGATACAGTACCTGTCTGAAGCCCAGCAGCCTGCAGCCCACCACCACCACATGCGATGAGTAATATATGCCGTGACATCACTAGACCTCTACATACATACTGTATTCTGTATTTCCTGGAACTGGCACTCCACTGCCAGTATAATAAACATATTATTCCACCCCGGCCCCAGAGCAGACAACTGTACTATTATTCATAATATAATACAAATAAATCTAAAAGCAGCTGGTTTTGATTCAACTGGGAGCCAGCAGTATATAAAACATATGTGTAACAGGTTTGTCCGTGCTATTTATTGAGTATTAATAAAATCATCACACTGGCTTAGTGTCTTTGTCATATAACCAGAAACAAAGATCTATGCAGCCAGCCACCGCAGTGGGAGAGTGAGAGAGTGAGAGAGAGCGAGAGAGAAAGAGAAAGAGAGAGAGAGAGAGAGAGAGAGAGAAAGTGAGCGAGAGAGAGAGAAATAGAGAGAGAAAGAAGAGAGAGCGAGAGTGCGTGAGAGAGAGAGCGAGAGAGAAAGAGAGTGAGAGAGAAAGAGAGAGAAAGAGAGAGGTGATACGACACACAGTAGCCACAGAGAGAAGGGGCCAGCCAGCGGCACCACACCACGAACCGACAGACAGAAAATACCCTGGCTGACACTGGAAATAAATAAGTCCCCACATTTACATTTTGCAGATGCTCTTATCCAGAGAGACTTACAGGAGCTATTAGGGTTTTTCAACTAGTCGACTCAAACCAGAAATGTTTTGGTTACTGGCCCAACACACTTAACTGCTGGGCTCGCTGCCGCCCTCCCTACAGAGACCCCCTCTCCTCCTTCAGTCACCTCCTGGACCTACAACCTTCCCTGTCCTCCCCCGTCCTCCCCTTTCCTCCCTCCACCTCCCCTCTCTCAAACCCCCCAGCAGTCATCATCCTCAACCCCTCTCTCAGGAGTGCTGAAGGGCTGGTGTAACAGAGGCTGTGGTGTAACAGAGGCTGTGGTGTCACAGAGGCTGTGGTGTCACAGAGGCTGTAGTACAGAGGATGTGGTGTCACAGAGGCTGTGGTGTAACAGAGGCTGTGGTGTCACAGAGGCTGTGGTGTTACAGAGGCTGTGGTGTCACAGAGGCTGTAGTACAGAGGCTGTGGTGTTACAGAGGATGTGGTGTTACAGAGGCTGTGGTGTCACAGAGGCTGTGGTGTCACAGAGGCTGTGGTGTTACAGAGGCTGTGGTGTAACAGAGGCTGTGGTGTTACAGAGGCTGCGGTGTCACAGAGGCTGTGGTGACACAGAGGCTGTGGTGTCACAGAGGCTGTGGTGTTGCAGAGGCTGCGGTGTTACAGAGGCTGCGGTGTTACAGAGGCTGTGGTGTCACAGTGGCTGTGGTGTTACAGAGGCTGTGGTGTCACAGAGGCTGTGGTGTAACAGAGGCTGTTGTACAGAGGCTGTGGTGTCACAGAGGCTGTGGTGTTACAGAGGCTGTGGTGTCACAGAGGCTGTGGTGTAACAGAGTCTGTTGTACAGAGGCTGTGGTGTCACAGAGGCTGTGGTGTCACAGAGGCTGTGGTGTCACAGAGGCTGCGGTGTTACAGAGGCTGTGGTGTCACAGAGGCTGTAGTACAGAGGATGTGGTGTCACAGAGGCTGTGGTGTAACAGAGGCTGTGGTGTCACAGAGGCTGTGGTGTTACAGAGGCTGTGGTGTCACAGAGGCTGTAGTACAGAGGCTGTGGTGTTACAGAGGATGTGGTGTTACAGAGGCTGTGGTGTCACAGAGGCTGTGGTGTCACAGAGGCTGTGGTGTTACAGAGGCTGTGGTGTAACAGAGGCTGTGGTGTTACAGAGGCTGCGGTGTCACAGAGGCTGTGGTGTCACAGAGGCTGTGGTGTCACAGAGGCTGTGGTGTTGCAGAGGCTGCGGTGTTACAGAGGCTGCGGTGTTACAGAGGCTGTGGTGTCACAGTGGCTGTGGTGTTACAGAGGCTGTGGTGTCACAGAGGCTGTGGTGTAACAGAGGCTGTTGTACAGAGGCTGTGGTGTCACAGAGGCTGTGGTGTTACAGAGGCTGTGGTGTCACAGAGGCTGTGGTGTAACAGAGTCTGTTGTACAGAGGCTGTGGTGTCACAGAGGCTGTGGTGTCACAGAGGCTGTGGTGTCACAGAGGCTGCGGTGTTACAGAGGCTGTGGTGTCACAGAGGCTGTGGTGTAACAGAGGCTGTTGTACAGAGGCTGTGGTGTTAGAGGCTGTGGTGTTACAGGGGCTGTGGTGTTACAGAGGCTGCGGTGTTACAGAGGCTGTGGTGTTACAGAGGCTGTGCGACAGAAAGAGCCGGCCGACAGGCACACGGAGCCCCAACCCACCTCGCCTGCAAACCAGGCCTGGCCGGGACTATCAGTATAGGTGATGAACGATAGAATGATCATGCCTTTTTCTCTCAGTGAGATGAAAAAGAGTTTCCTGTTGAGATTATTGGGGAGACAGTCGGGGAATGGGTGGGAGGCGTGGGTGGGTGGCGTGGGTGGAGGTGACAGTTGGGGGTGGGTCTGGTCCGGGTAATAATATCACATCACAAAAGCTCATAATGAAGTGCCCATATCAGACTAAATAAAACTGTGTTCCCTTATTGAAGTGGTATAATGAAATTTGTCTCACTTCTATATGGCGACTGGAAGGACCATGTTCAGCAAGTTATCCCAATGATTTACCAGTCCAATAAGCACATATTGATTAGCACTATACCTAGAAGAATATAAACTTCAAATAGAGCAATAGAATGTACAGTGTGCTACAGCACAGTGTTGGGATGAGGTCCATGGTGTGAGTGCTTTGGGTGATAAATAGCCCTGTGGGCTGGATACGAGCCTCAGTATTTATAGTTATGGGGAAGCTTGGTGAAAACACCCCCCTGTTAACCTGCACACTTTATTATGAAGTGTATTGGGCTTGTCACTGGCCGTGGAAATTGCAAATCTATATACTTGATCACAACAAGCAAAGACAGGCCCCGTCGAAAAAGCAACAAATTATTTTAGTGGGTTAGCTATGTTGCTTGATTCGCCTGTTCCCTGTTTGTTTGTAGAGCAGCCAATTATTTCTCTAAGGCCTTTTCTTTTAGTAATGGTCCTTTGTTTGAGGACCAGGTTTATATTTAAATCCTGGAGCAGGTTTATATTTAAATCGGGGACCAGGTTTAAATTTAAATCGTGGACCAGGTTTATATTTAAATCCTGGACCAGGTTTATATTTAAATCCTGGACCAGGTTTATATTTAAATCCTGGACCAGGTTTATACTTAAATCCTGGAGAGAACCAATAAATACAATTCAAAGTGGACTAGATGGTTGTTTTTTTATTGCTTTTCAGGATGATTTTTTTTATCCACAAAACAACTGTTTCACAGTGAACCAGTGTTGAGGACACAGCGGAGGAAGAGGGGAGAGGACAGAGTACCAGCCCACGGTAGGGGATCAGTTTCTGGGTTAACGAGGTCTATTAATCCCCTGGTCATCCATGTCGGACGGGCTGTCCAATACTTCACAGGGAGGGAGATGTTGCGTTCACATGCCAGTCAGAACTAGGAAACTCAGAAATGTTCGACTTTCTAACTGGTTGAACGTAACACGTGTATAACTACAATCAGTTAGCAAGTTGGACATTTCAGAGTTCCTTGAATAGCATGTGAACACGGCAAGAGTCTGTCTTCGTCATATAGCACAGTCATATGCCATAGAACTACATTTGAATTTTCCCTCAGTTTCCCCCTCATTTGTCGTGGTTGTTTTGTCAGAACTGTTTAGAAAGAAATAAAGCGCTCGTTTTGACATATGGGTTTCTCTGCTCTGTTTTTGTTGATAATGAGAACCATGTTTTTAGGTGGTGCAGATCTGACTGAAGCGGAGAGAGGAGAGGAGAGGAGAGGAGAGGAGAGGAGAGGAGAGGAAGGAGAGGGGAGAGGAGAGGAGAGGGAGAGGAGAGGAGAGGAGAGGAGAGAGAGGAGAGGAGAGGAGAGGAGAGGAGAGGAGAGGAGGAGAGGAGGGGAGGGGAGGAGAGGAGAGGATGGCCCAGTCCTACTAATGGCCCTGTAGCATGTGGAGTAAATGGCCACTCCCACTGGTTTACCTCTCAAACTCCCGCCTCCCACGCTCCAGGTGTGCAGCTTGTGAAGCACTGTGGTCGTAGGACAGAAGTCCTCCTGTGAGCGGTGGGCTGCCAAGACTGGAACATTTGGCAGGATTCATATTTCCCTGACACAGCACAACTTCTTGTTCTTTTTTTAGCTAAGTTGGAACAAAATCCTCGCTGCCGAGGACAGCCGAGGCAGGGAAATTGTGTCATTTGACCCGGCGTGACCCGATCTTGTAAAAGTTTGACCTTGCCATCCGACGGAAGCCTTGCGCTGCCTGCTCAGGGCAGGGCAGGCACTAATCTCTACGGTGACAGCCGATAAAAGATAGACGGAAAGAAAATTGGGGAGAATAGAAGGGGGAACCATTGTATGGAACCATTGTTTGCTCTACTGCGTCTCACTATGAAGCGCGCCCCCAGTGAATATTCAACAACGATTGGATCAGAAATTGTATTAAAACTTCTTTCTCTTTACAAGAAAACCTCACTTCACCCTATACTGACCCTTGAAATAGTTAAATTGACGAATGTTTTCACGCAAACACAGATTATAATTCCACCCAAAACAAATGCTGGGCATGTGATGGGCTACTGCTGATGCTGAGTGCTGAAATCCACCCACCACCAACTGTCGTCCTACCCTCCTTCTCTATAGTGATGAAATCCACCCACCACCAACTGTCCTCCTACCCTCCTTCTCTATAGTGATGAAATCCACCCACCACCAACTGTCCTCCTACCCTCCTTCTCTATAGTGATGAAATCCACCCACCTCCAACTGTCCTCCTACCCTCCTTCTCTATAGTGATGAAATCCACCCACCACCAACTGTCCTCCTACCCTCCTTCTCTATAGTGATGAAATCCACCCACCACCAACTGTCCTCCTACCCTCCTTCTCTATAGTGATGAAATCCACCCACCTCCAACTGTCCTCCTACCCTCCTTCTCTATAGTGATGAAATCCACCCACCACCAACTGTCCTCCTACCCTCCTTCTCTATAGTGATGAAATCCACCCACCTCCAACTGTCCTCCTACCCTCCTTCTCTATAGTGATGAAATCCACCCACCACCAACTGTCCTCCTACCCTCCTTCTCTATAGTGATGAAATCCACCCACCACCAACTGTCCTCCTACCCTCCTTCTCTATAGTGATGAAATCCACCCACCTCCAACTGTCCTCCTACCCTCCTTCTCTATAGTGATGAAATCCACCCACCACCAACTGTCCTCCTACCCTCCTTCTCTATAGTGATGAAATCCACCCACCTCCAACTGTCCTCCTACCCTCCTTCTCTATAGTGATGAAATCCACCCACCACCAACTGTCCTCCTACCCTCCTTCTCTATAGTGATGAAATCCACCCACCACCAACTGTCCTCCTACCCTCCTTCTCTATATTGCTGCACTTTCATTTTTCATTATGAACATTCTAATTCCATTACAAACAATCTCCACAATATAACACATAGCATTTCCTCTGGCTGCCAGTGGTCAAATGGCCCTGCTAAAGAAAAGCCTTTGGAACTTTGAAGCTCATCTTATGTTTTTTAATCGTCCCTGTCTACTAAATAGCAGATAAATCATCCCTGTGAAGCAAGGCTGGACTGCCTCAGAAAGGGCACACAATCATCCAGAATAAAAGAGCCAGGAGCCAGAAGAGCTGACATCAGCAGCAGAGGCCTTGGGCCAGCCAGGCCCTTGACAATGGGCCCTGCCTCAGACTTAGCATAGCTACCACAAACAAACCCAAGAGCTCTCCCCACAACTCTCTCTCTCACATCAAAATTTGTTTGTTAGAAAATATACAGTGAAAAAAAAATCATGTCAGGAGTGTAATGATGGTAGGTTTAGCCACACATCGCTGTATTTATCTTATATGACATACTACTTTAGGGTGAGGTAGTGGACAGTTTGTATCACACCTGCCCTATAGTTTCCCTCACGCCAAAAAAAAACACCAAAAAAAACAAAGCACTCAGGCAATCAGCCCAGAGGAGCTTTAAAGGCCCCAACAGAGTCCACAGCAGATAAAATGTCATGTGCTGCAAATCATCCTGCGTGCTAGGCATTGGTCTCCTTTTGCATTTACATGTTAGTCACTTAGCAGACTCTCTTATCCAGAGCGACTCACAGTAGTGATTAAATACATGTTCTTCCTTCTGATCACACACACCCACACACACGCACAGACACACACAGCTAGTAGCCAGGACATAACATGAACGAGCACGAATAAGTATGCCTAACCTTGAGAGTTCAAACCTAACCTTGACCCTAAACCTTATTCTAACACTAATTCTACCCTTAACCTTAAACCCCTATAAAAAGCATTTGACCTTGTCCCTACAAGTACAGTTAACCACATCCACACACAAGGCCGGATCCAGGCATAAGAATCAATCAATCAATATCTCTCTGTCTCTCTCTCTCTCAAGGGTTTTATTGGCATGGGTAACATATGTTATGTAATGTATTTTTTGTTAATTCTTTCCATTGTGTTCAAATACTTCTCTTTTTGTTTTCTCATGATTTGGTTGGGTCTAAATGTGTTGCTGTCCTGGAGCTCCAGGACCAGCTTGCTTAGGAGACTCTTCTCCAGGTTCATCTCTCTGTAGGTGATGGCTTTGTTATGGAAGGTTTGGGAATTGCTTCCTTTTAGGTGGTTGTAGAATTGAACCACTCTTTTATTGATTTTGATCATTAGCGGGCATAGGCCTAATTCTGCTCTGCGTGCATTATTTGGTGTTTATGCAGAATTCTGCATGAAGAGTCTCAATTTGGTGTTTGTCCCATTTTGTGAATTCTTGGTTGGTGAGCGGACCCCAGACCTCACAACCATAAAGGGCAATGGGTTCTATAACTGATTCAAGTATTTTTAGCCAGATCCTAATTGGTATGTCGAATTTGATGTTCCTTTTGATGGCATAGAAGGCCCTTCTTGCCTTGTCTCTCAGATCGTTCACAGCTTTGTGGAAGTTACCTGTGGCGCTGATGTTTAGACCGAAGTACGTTTGGGGGTGCAGTAGATCAGCTTTAATATTACAATATAGATTGTAGCTTCCATCAATGTAATTGTCTGCATCATTTACAATCCCCCATACATTTTTGGGGAAATATATAAACACACACACACACAAACACACACACATACATACATACATACATACATACATACCACTGGTCAAAAGTTTTAGAACACCTACTCATTCAAGGGTTTTTCTTTATTTTTACTATTTTCTACATTGTAGAATAATAGTGAAGACATTAAAATCATGAATAACACATATGGAATCATGTAGAAACCAAAAATTCTAAATAAATCATAGACAGTGTCACCAGCAAAGCACCCCCACACCATAACAGCTCTTCCTCCATGCTTTACGGTGGGAAATACACATGCTTAGAACATCCGTTCACCCACACCGCGTCTCACAAAGATTGGAACCAAAATTACCAATTTGGACTCCAGACCAAAGGACAAATTTCCACTGGTCTAATGTCCATTGCTCGTGTTTCTTGGTCCAAGCAAGTCTCTTCCTCTTATTGGTGTCCTTTAGTAGTGGTTTCTTTGCTGCAATTTGACCATGAAGGCCTGATTCACGCAGTCTCCTCTGAACAGTTGATGTTGAGATGTGTCTGTTACTTGAACTCTGTGAAGCATTTATTTGGGCTGCAATCTGAGGTGCAGTTAACACTAATGAACATATAACTCTGGGTCTACTTTTCCTGTGGCGGTCCTCATGAGAGCCAGTTTCATCACAGCGCTTGATGGTCTTTGCGACTGTACTTGAAGAAACTTTCAAAGTTCTGGAAATTTTCCGCATTGACTGACCTTCATGTCTTAAAGTAGTGATGGACTGTAATTTCGCTTTGCGTATTTGAGCTGTTCTTGCCATAATATGGATTTAGCTCTAATTGGTAAAAGACCATCTTCTGTATACCCCTCTACTATATCACAACACAACTGATTGGCTCAAACACATTAAGAAGGAAAGAAATTCCACTTTTAACAAGGTACACCTATTCATTGAAATGCCTTCCAGATGACTAACTCATGAAACTGGTTGAGAGAATGCAAAGGGTGACTATTTGAAGAATCTCAAATATAAAATATATTTTGATTTGTTTGACACTTTTTTGGTTACTACATGATTCCATAAGTGTTATTTCAACACTTAAGGTTCTACTTCCAGCTTATCAAATCAAATCAAATTTTATTTGTCACATACACATGGTTAGCAGATGTTAATGCGAGTGTAGCGAAATGCTTGTGCTTCTAGTTCTGACCATGCAGTAGTATCTAACAAGTAATCTAACAAATTCACAACAACTACCTTATACACACAAGAGTAAAGGAATGAATACGAGTATGTACATATACATATATGGATGAGCGATGGCTGACCGGCATAGGCAAGATGCAGTAGGTGGTATGGAGTACAGTATATACATATGAGATGAGTAATGTAGGATATGTAAACATTATATAAATGTCATTGTTTAAAGTGGCTAGTGATACATTTATTTCATCCAATTTTAATTATTAAAGTGGCTAGAGATTTGGGTCGATGGCCGAACGGCATAGGCAAGATTCAGTAGATGTTTTAGAGTACAGTGTATACATTTGATATAAGTAATGTCGGATATGTAAACATTATATACAAAATTGTTTAAAATGGCTAGTGACACATTTTTTACATCCAATCCTATGTTTTAAGTGGCTAGAGATTTAAGTCAGTATGTTGGCAGCAGCCACTCAATGTTAGTGATGGCTGTTTAACAGTCTGATGGCCTTGAGGTAGAAGCTGTTTTTCAGTCTCTCGGTCCCAGCTTTGATGCACCTGTACTGACCTCGCCTTCTGGATGATAGCGGGGTGAACAGGCAGTGGCTCGGGTGGTTGTTGTCCTTGATGATCTTTTTGGCCTTCCTGTGACATCGGGTGGTGTAGGTGTCCTGAAGGTCAGGTAGTTTACCCGGTGATGCGTTGTGCAGTCCTCACTACCCTCTGGAGAGCCTTACGGTTGTGGACGGAGCAGTTGCCGTACCAGGCGGTGATACAGCCCGACAGGATGCTCTCGATTGTGCATCTGTAGAAGTTTGTGAGTGATTTTGGTGACAAGCCGAATTTCTTCAGCCTCCTGAGGTTGAAGAGGCACTGTTGCGCCTTCTTCACCACGCTGTCTGTGTGGGTGGACCAATTCAGTTTGTCCGTGATGTGTACGCCGAGGAACTTAAAACTTTCCACCTTCTCCACTACTGTCCCCTCGATGTGGATAAGGGGGTGCTCGCTCTCCTGTTTCCTGAAGTCCACGATCATCTCCTTAGTTTTGTTGACATTGAGTGAGTGGTTATTTTCCTGACACCACACTCCGAGGGCCCTCACCTCCTCCCTGTAGGTCGTCTCGTCGTTGTTGGTAATCAAGCCTACCACTGTAGTGTCGTCAGCAAACTTGATGATTGAGTTGGATGCGTGCTTGGCCACGCAGTCATGGGTAAACAGGGAGTACAGGAGAGGGCTGGGAATGCACCCTTGTGGGGCCCCAGTGTTGAGGATCAGCGGGGTGGAGGTGTTGTTTCCTACCCTCACCACCTGGGGCCGGCGCGTCAGGAAGTCCAGGACCCAGTTGCACAGGGCTGGAGTCGAGACCTAGGGTCTCGAGCTTAATGACGAGCTTGGAGGGAACTATGGTGTTAAATGCTGAGCTGTAGTCGATGAACAGCATTCTTACATAAGTATTCCTCTTGTCCAGATGGGTTAGGGCAGTATGCAGTGTGATTGCGATTGCGTCGTCTGTGGACCTATTGGGACGGTAAGCAAATTGGAGTGGGTCTAGGGTGTCTGGCAGGATGGAGGTGATATGATCCTTGACTAATCTCTCAAAGCACTTCATGATGACGGAAGTGAGTGCTACGGGGCGATAGTCATTTAGCTCAGTTACCTTACCTTTTTGGGAACAGGAACAATGGTGGCCCTCTTGAAGCATGTGGGAACAGCAGACTGGGATAGGGACTGATTGAATATGTCCGTAAACACACCAGCCAGCTGGTCTGCGCATGCTCTGAGGACACAGCCAGGGATGCCATCTGGGCCAGCAGCCTTGCGAGGGTTAACACATTTAAATGTTTTTCTCACATTGGCTGCGGTGAAGGAGAGCCCGCAGGTTTTGGTAGCAGGCCATGTCGGTGGCACTGTATTATCCTCAAAGCGAGCAAAGAAGTTGTTTAGTTTGTCTGGGAGCAGGACATTATGGTCCGCAACGGGGCTGGTTTTCTTTTTGTAGTCCGTGATTGACTGTAGACCCTGCCACATTCCTCTCGTGTCTGAGCCATTGAATTGTGACTCTACTTTGTCTCTATATTGACGCTTAGCTTGTTTGATTGCCTTGCGGAGGGAATAGCTACACTGTTTGTATTCAGTCGAGTTTCCGGTAGCCTTACCCTGGTTAAAAGCAGTGGTTCGCGCTGTCAGTTTTGCGCGAATGCTGCCATCAATCCACAGTTTCTGGTTGGGGAAGGTTTTAATATTTGCTATGGGTACAACATCACCAATGCACTTGCTAATAAACTCGCTCACCGAATCAGCGTATACATCAATGTTGTTGTCCGACGCTATCCGGAACATATCCCAGTCCACGTGCTCGAAGCAATCTTGCAGCATCAGATTGCATCAGATTGGTCGGCATTGAACAGTTGAACAGACCTGAGAACGGGCGTTTCCTGTTTTAGTTTCTGTTTGTAGGCTGGGAGCAACAAAATGGAGTCATGGTCAGACTTGCCGAAAGGAGGGCAGAGAATAGCCTTGTATGCGTCACGGAAGTTGGAATAACAATGATCCAGGATTTTACCAGCCCGGGTGGCACATTCGATATGCTGGTAAAATTTCAGGAGCCTTGTTTTCAAATTAGCCTTATTAAAATCCCCAGCCACAATAAACGCAGCCTCAGGATATGTGGTTTCCAATTTACCTATAGTCCAATGCATTTGTTTCAGTGCCATCGATGTGTCAGCTTGAGAGGAATGTACACGGCTGTGATTATAATCGAGGAGAATTCTCTTGGTAGATAATGCGGTCGGCATTTGATTGTAAGGAATTCTATGTCAGGTGAACAAAAGGACTTGAGTTCCTGTATGTTGTTATGATCACACCACGTCTCGTTAATCATAAGACACGCACCCCCACCCTTCTTCTTACCAGATAGATGTTTGTTTCTGTCAGCGCGATGCGTGGAGAAACCAGGTGGCTGTACCGACTCAGATAACGTGTCCTGAGTGAGCCATGTTTCCGTGAAGCAAAGAACGTTGCAGTCTCGGATGTCTCTCTGGAAGGCAACCCTCGATCTGATTTCGTCTACTTTGTTGTCCAGAGACTGTACATTGGCGATTAAAATACTCGGGAGAGGTGCACCATGCGCCCGTCGACGTAGCTTGACCAAAAGACCGACGTGTTTCCCTCTTCCCCTGCGCCGCCGTTGTTTTGAGTCGCTGGGTGCGATCCAGTCTATTGTCCTAGTTGGGGTACCAAACACAAAATCCGCTTCAGGAAAGTCGTATTCCTGGTCGTAATGTTGGTAAGTTGACGTTACTCTTATATCCAATAGTTCCTCCCGGTCGTATGTTATACAACTTAATATTCCCCGGGGTAACAATGTAAGAAGTAATAAATAAAATAACAAAATACTGCATGATTTCCTGAGAACGTGAAGCGAGGCTGCCATCTCTGTCGGCGCCGGAAGTACATACATTTTACGGACACAATTTTACGGACATACATTTTACGGACACACCTCGCACTAGAACAGCTATCTATCTATCTATCTATCTATCTCACACACACACACAGTGGCAGAATAAATTCAACCACACGTTTGTTTCATCACAAAACCAGAGAGCAACATCTGTCCTGTGGAGACCACAAAGCATACAGCATGGTCAATCAAGTTAATGTTACCGCCATTTTCGGACTTCTGAACAACTATTGAATTGTAACAAGTGTTACTGCAAGTAGCAAAGAAAACAGGAGCTGCCTCCACCATTTCAACTTCAACATTTCTACAGTGAAACACACTAAATGATACCAAAACCGATTTTGTGTGTGTGTGTGTGTGTGTGTGTGTGGTGTGTGTGTCCTTAAGTAGAAAAAACATGTTCATTCACCCTACTTGTTGAGAAACGCCAATGCCATCGTTCATGTTGCCTGAACAGTCTATGACTGTCATACAGTACACGCTTTTAATTTTTGTTGTCCGAGGCTACCTGGCTAAAATGCTTGCTTGCTCGCTAGCCTAACTTCCATTCATGGGCATCGATGAGCCAGCTAGTTAACATTAGTCTACTACATCTAGCTACATATTGAACTTACATCCACTCAGGCCAGAGGCACAATGTATGAATTTAGGGTTAGATCAGGATCGCTGTTATATTCATTGGCAGTAGGGATAATAGAGTAAAACAACAAGTCCAATTCCCTATCTCAGTCCATGGATAATTTAGGAAAGGGACAATTTTAGCTAGCTAGCCACCGGAGGACAACGACACAATGAAATGGAACAATTCAAGTTTTTTCTGTTAATGACGTTTGTCTCGAAGTGATGTGATTGGTGTGAAGCCAAATCCAAACTGGCTTCTCTTGACATTTTTTTGGGGGTGGGCCAGGACCAATCACAGTTGCATTCAATGCTACGGGCGGCAACGGTATCACTCTCTTTTTGACCAGACAGCATCAGATAGATGGTCTACACATACGGAGACAGAGAGGCGCTGTTTCTCTCACTCGGATGCCTGCTCCTGTGAGATACATTCAGCCAATTGCGAAAATGAAGGAAAATTATGAAACAGAGAGACGAAAGAAACATTATTTTATGTAATTATTCTTTAAAAAAAATTATGTAATAGAAACAGGTCATCAAGTCATTTCACAGTCCATGTGAAATTTCCGGTAGGGAATTTCAGTTTTTCCAGATATTACATAAAGAGCTCTATGGGATGCATTCTAAGAATGACCAATGCCCGGTAAGATATCGTCATGGAAGAGCAGGAATATTAATTGAATATTTGTGTAGAGAGTAATGACAGTAGTGTCCTGGCTTCCTATATTAATACAAGATTACGTAGAGGCACTGGAAAGTGTCTGGACACGCTCTCACTGAAGGGAAGCGCCTCTTCTCTTCTCTCTCTCTTAGGCATTCTGATTCTCTTAGGCATTCTCATTCTGATTCCCGGACACAGACAGCCAGGTGGTTTATAATACATCTCTGTAATCATGGAAATTAAGGCCCCAGTAAGTAAGAAACTGAGACAGAATGTATATGGTCACTCTACACCCAGACTGCACAGTATACACCCCTCCCTGACACACACACACACCAGCTTCCATAAGCCTCCAGTCATCACAGTAACAGACAGATGGTGGCTACCTACCACTCTAAAGCGGACTGAGAGAGGACCTGTATTGATGGCTGTGGCTGATAAAATAGTTTCCACAGGGACTTGGCAGTGACCGGGCCCATTTGGCAAGTCACCCGCCACTGGAACAAATGTGTATGCATCAGTGCTTGACTTGGACTGAAATAGGTGGTGGTTGTCATTTTGGGTGCCGGAACTGTTTATATTTAGGTAGAGGAGCTCTACAACACTCCACAGTACTTCGCTCCAGTGAGCTCCTGTCCAAGTCAAGGACTGGTATTTATACTATGCATATAAGGATTATCAGGATGAAGACCAGATGCTGGACAGGGTCCATGCAGTCGTGAGTTGACGATGATTAAGAGCTGTGTTACATGGAGCCAGTACAGATCCAGCTCAGTCTAGAGAGGGTCTATCACACTGGTGCCCTGAGGAGGAAGCACGCAGGAAAGCTGCACTCCCACTAATTACAAGTGTTATTAGATTGAAAACCAAATGAAAGCAGATGCAACGAGAGACATGGCACCACGTCAGGTAGTAGTTGTGCTTTATGGGTGTGGTAATCGCAGTAAGAGATGTTTGGCATAATGTCCGTTGTTTATTTTATGTCATGTCACTGTTCGGACATGCATGTTAATATACAGTTGAAGTCGGAAGTTTACATACACTTAGGTTGGAGTCATTAAAACTCGTTTTTCAACCACTCCACAAATTACTTGTTAACAAACTATAGTTTTGGCAAGTCGGTTAGGACATCTACTTTGTGCATGACACAAGTAATTTTTCTAACAATTGTTTACAGACAGATTATTTCACTTATAACTCACTGTATCACAATTCCAGTGGGTCAGAAGTTTACATACACTAAGTTGACTGTGCCTTTAAACAGCTTGGAAAATTCCAGAAAATTATATCATGGCTTTAGAAGCTTCTGTTAGGCTAATTGACATCATTTGAGTCAATTGGAGGTGTACCTGTGGATGTATTTCAAGGCCTATCTTCAAACTCAGTGCCTCTTTGCTTGACATCATGGGAAAATCAAAAGAAATCAGACAAGACCTCAGAAAAGTTGTAGACCTCCACAAGTCTGGTTCATCATTGGGAGCAATTTCCAAACGCCTAAAGGTACCAATTTCATCTGTACAAACAATAGTACGCAAGTATAAACACCATGGGACCACGCAGCCGTCATACCGCTCAGGAAGGAGACAGGTTCTGTCTCCTAGAGATGAATGTACTTTGGTGCGAAAATTGCAAATCAATCCCAGAACAACAGCAAAGGACCTTGTGAAGATTCTAGAGGAAACAGGTACAAAATGATCAATATCCACAGTAAAACGAGACCTATATCGACATAACCTGAAAGGCCGCTCAGCAAGGAAGAAGCCACTGCTCAATAACCGCCATAAAAAAGCCAGACTACGGTTTGCAACTGCACATGGGGACAAAGATTGTACTTTTTGGAGAAATGTCCTCTGGTCTGATGAAACAAAAATAGAACTGTTTGGCCATAATGACCATTGTTAGGATGAAGGGGGAGGATTGCAAGCCGAAGAACACCATCCCAACCGTGAAGCACGGGGGTGGCAGCATCATGTTGTGGGGGTGCTTTGCTGCAGGAGGGACTGGTGCACTTCACAAAATTGATGGCATCATGAGGAATGAAAATTATGTGGATATATTGAAGCAACATCTCAAGACATCAGTCAGGAAGTTAAAGATTGGTCGCAAATGGGTCTTCCAAATGGACATTGATCCCAAGCATACTTCCAAAGTTGTGGAAAAATGGCTTAAGGACAACAAAGTCAAGGTATTGGAGTGGCCATCACAAAGCCCTGACCTCTATCCAATAGAAAATATGTGGGCAGAACTGACAAAGCCTGTGCGAGCAAGGAGGCCTACAAACCTGACTCAGTTACACCAGCTCTGTCAAGAGGAATGGGCCAAAATTCACAAAACTTATTGTGGGAAGCTTGTGGAAGGCTACCCGAAATGTTTGACCCAAGTTAAACAATTTAAAGGCAATGCTACCAAATACTAATTGAGTGTATAAAACGTATTTGCTTCTTTTTTTTTCAATTTAAAGTTTTATTACGTTTTCTTGTTTTTCAATCAACCAACAAAACACATTCCACATTCACAGATGTGACAGACAAAAAATAAATAATAATAATAACAATAAAAGTAATTAAAATAACTAACAATAATAATAATTAAAAAAATATATATATAGTAAACTAATAAGAAAAGAAAATACACAACCTTGCAGCAGGACTATCAAGGTTCTTATTAGCTATTTCCAGCCTTAACTGAGACAATGAACAAATAGTTAGTTTTTACAGCACCTTACACAACATGGGTCTGCTCATTTCACTAATCAGCCCATTCACTCTGTCCAATTTGAAATATAGTTCAGTAGTGGGGACCAGAGTCTATCAAACTTTGGCTGTCTCCTGTGGAGGTCATAAGTGAGCTTTTCAAGAGGAAGAAAGTCAACAATCTGGTCAATCCACATATTAAATGTAGGAGAAGAATTAGAAGCCCACAATAGAAGAATACATTTCTTAGCAAAGTATGTGATAGTCATAAACAAATGTTCTCTGTCCGTAACAAAGTCTTGCTGGGCATTAAAAAGCTAGATACACAGGGTCATATCAAACTGTAGTATTTCCTGTGCAGCAGTATGTATAGATTGCCAAAATCTGGCAATCTCTCTACAACTCCAAAATACATGCATATTGGTTCCCCTTTCAGAGGTACATCTTTTACAGTTAGGAGAAAGATCTGTTTTCATTCTATGGAGTCTCATTGGGGTGTAATAAAATGTGTAATTTTTTTTTTACATTAGTATTGGAGCAGTATACCCTGTCGCAAACCTCCGCCCATAACTCATCACTGATAGTCAGACAAAGGTCCTTTTCCCAGATTATTTTCATTGGAGTAAAGGAGGAGCCCCCTTTCTCAGAAAGGAGTCTATAGATATAGGAGATTTTGCCTTTAATAGATTGTGCTGTAGCAAGAAGGGTCTCAACTTCATTCAGCTGAGCTCTAAACCTCCTCTTGGAAGTAAATGAGGAAATGACGTGTCTAATTTGAAGATATTTCACATTGAATCCACTGCAGAGCTCTTGAAAGGATTTAAGTGTAGTGGTTTTCTGATGAAATAAGTCTGAAAAGGTCCTGATTCCTAGAGTATGCCAAAGATTGAAGTTGGCATCACTCAGGGCTTTTGGTAAGTCTGGGTTGCATACTATAGGCGAGTGAGAACATATTTGGGAGGAGATGCCCAGGTATTTCTTACAGTCCGTCCACGCTAGTAGGGTGCTATAAGTCACAAAGGTTTTGTCTATGTTGCCCACTTCACTAGTTATTAATGAATATAATTGAGCTTAGGGGCAATGAGTCTTGTCTGTTTGTGATCCATGTTAGCATGTTGCGGATTTGGGCAGACCAGTAGTACAATTGAAGGGAGGGAAGGGCAAGACCACCCTTAGATTCCGGTTTCAATAGACTGGAGAACTTGATCTTTTGGCAAGCAATTTGGTCATTATTATGTAGTCGAAATCCAACAAGTTTATGGGCCGGAAGGACGAGCAGCATAGAGGGTCCTTGTCTTTTTTGACCAACACTGTAATGTGGGCTGTGTACATAGAGTCTGGAAGAGCTCAGTTTTTGCAAAAATCCTCCAGCAGTGGCATGAGAATAGGGCTAAGCTGGGGCCAAAAAGCTTTGTAGAACTCTCTGGGGAATCCATCTGGGCCTGGGCACTTAATGGGTGGCATGGAGGTAATTGCCTCCAGGACCTCAGGAGTGAGGGGGGAGTTGAGATTTTCTTGGTCGGTTTCTGATAGCTGAGGTAGCGAAATTCCCTCTAGGAAGGAATGAAGTTCTGCATCCGTATGCTTTCTCTCAGAAGTTTATAGTTTGCAGTAAAAATCATGAAAAGTTAAATGTATATTTTTTGGGTCCTATGTGACCTCGTCCTCTGCTGTGCGGATGGCCATGATTGTACGCTCTGACTGCTCTTTTTTTAATTGGTAAGCAAGCCATCTACTAGGCCTATTGCTATACTCATGGTATTTCTGTTTAGTAAAGATTTTTTTTTTTATCTCCCGAGTATAGTCCAAGTTCAGTTTGGCTTTGGCTGCTTTAAGTTGACTCCAGGAGGTGCTGTCTGGGGATTGTTTATGTACTTTTTCACAGCGTTCCAGCTCCCTCTCTAGTTCTAGCCTGTGTGCTTCCATAGTTTTTTTCTTGGAGGAAGCGTATGCAATTAGATCTTAGTGTGGCTTTGGCAACGTCCCACATTGTGGCCGGAGAAACAGGAGAGTCTTTGTTGTCTTGTGTGTAGTTGTTTATCCATGTAGTTACCACTGTATGGAACGCTTCGTTTGATAACATGGAGGTGTTGAATTTCCAGCTCTTTGACCTCGGAATGTTTTTGCAGAGGTCAAAATGGAAGTGGACAAAGACGTGATCTGAAAGTGCTATGGGTCCGATCGTACACGTGGCTGAATTTATGAAAATCTTTGGGATAAAAATGTAGTCTATAAGGGAGTAGGTGTTCTGAACATTAGAGTAGTATGTATAGTCCATAGACGAGCTATTAGTCTCTCTCCAGATATCTATCCGTCCCATCTCTTTAGTAAGAGACTTCAACATCTTTGCAGATCTAGGATTTGTGGTGGGGACTTGAGATGATTTGTCTAGGGTTGGGTTGAGGGTACAATTAAAATCTCCAGCCAGCGCTCCAAAGGAAACACAATGCTCATTGAACAGGGTTATCATTTTTGACATGAAGGCAGGAGTGTCTGTGTTAGGGGCGTATATGTTTAAGATAGTAATTGGTTGCCCATACAGTGACCCAGTTATCAGAATAAATCTCCCCTCCGGATCAGATATGTTTTTGTCAGTTATGAATGGAACATTCTTATGGATAAGTATGGCTGTACCTCTACTGTTTGATTTGAAAGATGAGAAATACACCTGTCCCACCCAAGCTCTGCGGAGTTTGGCATGTTCAGCATCACAGAGGTGTGTCTCTTGTAATAGCGCAGTCAGCTTTTTCCTTTTTTAGAGCACATAGTATCTTTTTTCGTTTTATTGCATGACCTAGCCCATGGCAGTTTCATGTCAATATATTTAAGGTACTAGTCAACGTCATCGAACGGTAATCGAACTCTAGTGCAAGTCATCTCTGTGTAAAGGTGGATAATAGTTACAGCTGCAATCACATAAAAGAAAAATAAATGGTGTACATAAAAGAACAGTCTCTCAACCCCCCAGGTGAGTTCCCAAACAACTCGACATATCCCGTTGGATCTATTACCCCCACGCTCGGTCTCAATTCTGTGTTCCGAAGAAGAAGAAAAAAACAGGGAACAGTTAGCAGCGCACACCGTCTCCCCCCCAAAGAAATGCCTCATCCTCTCCGCCCCGCATTGAATGAGTAACTAACTAATCTCCGTCCAGACCACATAAAAAAATATATATATAAAAAAAAGAGGGAGAAAATGAAATCAATAGCCCAGCCTGGACCAAATCGGTGTTGGGGCAAGTCCTTAATATTCAAAAAGGGGAAATTAAAGTAGGCTGAAACTTTAGAAGGCCTAGGTTAGGCTATAGAGCCCATCCCTCTCTCAGAAAAATATAACATAGATGGCTATAACGACATTTATCGGGGCGGGTGGGTCATTGGAGTGCGGCTATATGTTGTCTTACCTCCATTAGTAATAACAGTAAATCGCTTTTAGTCATTAGTCCATTTCTCAGTGACCAGGGTTGTCCTTCAAAAAACGTTTTGCCTTTTCGGGAGTTTTGAAGTGTCACAGGGCTCCTTGGTGAAGAATCCTGAGCTCGTTTGGGTATTTGAATCCCCTAAAGATCGGTCAATGGAGTGTTTCTTCACCTCGTCAAACTCTCTGCGCTTTCGGCGTATTCCAGCTGACAGGTCCTGGTGTAAGGTGAGTTTGGCGTTTCCCACTGTAATGGTGTTGATTTTCGCCGCCTGTAGGACTTGTTCCTTGTCGGTAAAACCTCAGGAAATGTATGGTTATTGGGCGCGGTGGTTGTCTGGCTGCTGGAGGGGGCCTCAGTGCTCGGTGAGCTCTCTCAAGTTCTATGGGCCTGTCGGTGGACAGGTGGAGCCACTCGGGAAGTTTGTCTTGCAGGTAGCGGATCAGTGGCATGTTCCCCTCTTCTTTTTCGCCCAGATTTAATAGAACACAATTTCCAGGTCCTCTGCGACCTAAATGCCAGAACTGGACAAGAACCTGACACCCTCAGCACACAGGGGGACAAACACCTTCCTGGAGGTGACAGCATTCCCTCCCCCATATGCCCCCCTAGGCACAACTACGACAACATAACCAACAAAAACGGGTCACAACTCCTGCAGCTCTGTCACACGCTGGGTGTATACATAGTCAACGGTAGGCTTCAAGGGGGCTCCTACGATAGGCACACCAATAGCTCATCTCTTGGCAGTAGCACTGTAGACTACTTTATCACTGACCTCAACCCAGAGTCTCTCAGAGCATTCACAGTAAGCCCACTGACACCCCTATCACAGTCTACTTGAACAGAGAAATACTCAATCATGAGGCATCAAAGCCAAAGGAACTGAATAATAAGAAATGCTGTAGATGGAAGGAGAGTAGTGTGGAAACTATTTTAAGCAACAACAAATTCAATCCCTTTTAGACAACTTCCTGGACAAAATGTTTCACTGTAATAGTGAATGTGTAAACTTGGCAGTAGAAAACCTAAACAGTATATTTGACCTCTCAGCTTCCCTATCAAATCTAAACATTTCAAGCAGACAACCTAAGAAACTTAACATCAATGACAAATGGTTTGATGAAGAGCGCAAACACCTAAGAAAGAAATTGAGAAACCTATGCTTTCACTATGGTGAATCACTAAAACAATAGAGAAATACACAACGGAAAAAGAAGGAACAGCACGTCAGAAATCAGCTCGTAATCCATATACTCTAACCACTTCTGGGAAAATTGGAAAACAAATAACAAACAACAACACAAAGAGTTGTCTATCCAAAAAGGAGACGTATGGATAAACCACTTCTCCAATATTTTTGGCCCTATATCAAAGAACAGCAAAAACTTACACATTGAATGAACTGCAAGACCAAATCCAAACCCTCCAACCCAAAAAGGCCTGTGGTGTTGATGGTATCCTAAATGAATGTCACGATCGTCAGGAGGAGTAGACCAAGGCGCAGCGTGCATTGAGTTCCACATCTTTTAATCCACTGGAAACATACAACAAAACAATAAAGAAATGACTCGACCGCAACATATGTGTCACTAACACGAAAACAATAACCCACTACACAGGTGGGAAAAAGGACAAACTAAATAGGATTCCCAACTAGAGGCAACAACAAACAGCTGCCTCTAATTGGGAACCACACACAACACCAACATAGACATACAAATACTAGAACCCACCCTAGTCACGTCCTGACCAAAACCACCATAGAAAACCCAGAGGGTTATCTATGGCCAGGACGTGACAATGAAATGATAAAATATACAGACCACAAATTCCAATTGGCTATACTTAAACTCTTTAACACCATCCATAGCTCTGGTATCTTCTCCAATATTTGGAACCAGGAACTTATCACCCCAATAAACAAAAGTGGAGACAAATCTGACCCCAATAACTACAGTGGGATATGCGTCAACAGTAACCTTGGGGAAATCCTCTGCATTATCATTAACAGCAGACTTGTACATCTGAACAGTGAAAACAATGTACTGAGCAAATGTCAAATTGGCTTTTTACCAAATTACCATACGACAGACCACGTATTTACCCTGCACACCATAATTGACAAACAAACTAACCAAAACAGAGGCAAAGTCTTCTCATGCTTTGTTAATTTCAAAAAAGCTTTTTACTCAATTTGGTAGGAGGGTCTGCTACACAAATTGATGGAAAGTGGTGTTGGGGGAAAAACATATACGACATTATCAAATCCATGTACACAAACAACAAGTGTGAGGTAAAAAATTGCAAAAAACACATTCCTTTCCACAGGGCCTTGGGGTGAGACAGGGGTGCAGCTTAAGCCCCACCCTCTTCAACATATATATCAACGAATTGGCGAAGGCACCAGAACAGTCTGCAGCACCCGGCCTCAACCTACTACAATCTAAAGTCAAATGTCTACTGTTGGCTCATGATCTGGTGGTTCTGTCCACAACCAAGGAGGGCCTACAACAGAACCTAGATCTTCTGCACAGATTCTGTCAGACTTGGGCCCTCACAGTAAATCTCAGTAAGACAAAAATAATAGTGTTACAAAAAAGAGCACAAAAAACTAGACATACCTCGACCTAAACATCAGTGCCACAGATAACTTCCACAAAGCTGTGAACGATCTGAGAGACAAGGCAATGCCATCAAAAGGACATACCAATTAGAATCTGGCTAAAAATACTTGAATCGGTTATATAACGCTCACCAAATAATAATTCACAAAATGGGACAAACACCAAATTGAGACTCTGCATGCAGAATTATGCATAAACACCTAATATTGCATGCAGAGTAGAATTAGGCCTATACCCACTCATTATCAAAATCCAGAAAAGAGCCGTTCAATTCTACAACCACCAAAAAGGAAGTGAGCCATTACCTACAGAGGATTAACCTGGAGAAGAGTCCCCTAATAAAGCTGGTCCTGGGTCTCTGTTTACAAACACAAACAGACCCCACAGAGCCCCAGGACAGCAACACAATTAGACTCAAACAAGAAAGAATGAAAAAAAGAAAGAAAAAAAAAAAAAAGAGAGAGAGACAGAACGAGAGAGAGACCTGGCTGCGTATCCTTTCTAGTGTCATCCCCTATGCACCTTCCTCGCGTATCAGACCGCATATCTCTGCTCTTTTTTTATGGTGTACAGAATCCAATTAGACAATATTCATGAGACAGAACCGAGAAGACACACAGGGGTTTGAAGCCTTCAAACGCCAGAGGAAGAGAGAGAGAGAGAGAGAGAGAGAGAGAGAGAGAGAGAGAGAGAGAGAGAGAGAGAGAGAGAGAGATAATTAGAATATCCCCATGTTTCCCTCTGTGGTGTGTAGGAGGGTTTGTGACAGCTGTGTGCTGAACCCCTTCCCCCCTCTATCTATCTATCTATCTATCTATCTATCTATCTATCTATCTATCTCTCTCTCTCTCTCTTTCTCCCCCTCTCTGGGTATGATAGAAAACATTGCCCTACATCACTTCATCTGATGTAGGTAGTGGCTTTGGAGTTGAAAGTGAGACCATTTTGGAGATTATCTTTCCCCTACTCCGTTACTCTTTTCTTGCAACACACATACAGTATCTTCACCTTGTCTTCTTTTCAACCCCCTCTTCTCTAATCAAGCTTTCTGAGGTTTTTGGACGGCAATATGATATCCATGCAGGCAGAGTGTGGGAAAACTCAAGGCTCCAACTACAGTGCCTTTGGCATTTTTATTCTGGCTGTTGCCATGGTGATAGGAGTAGAAGAAGTAGAGAGAAAACATATTGATGATTTTGTTTGGGAGGCGATGGGGTTGGTGACTTCCTGATCACTGCTAGTACTGCCTCTTGATAGCGTTCACAGACAGAGAGAGAGAGAGAGAGAGAGAGAGAGAGAGAGACGGCTTACAGCTGTAATCGTCCTCTGCAGCGAGTAAGCCAGTTAGTCACTCTTTAGTCACTGTCACTGTGAGTTTCTGTATCGTTTTTGCATTGACTGGAATATTCACATTGTGTGACGCTCTTTCCAACCTTCAGAGATATGTTGAGTCACTACCCTCTCTCTCTCTCTCTCTCTCTCTGAGTGTGGGTTGCATGCTGGGAGCGGAAGTGTGGCGTGGGGTGTGAGAGCGGCACGTTTTAATTTGGTTTCAAGTTTGAATTTTTTTTGCTTGTTTATTTAAGTTTTGTTTGTTTGGTTGTTTGGTTTATTTTATCAAATTTTTTATTAGGTTAAGGATTCCCTGGTGCAAGTGATGCCTTTGCGAGCACCTGCTACCAGGGTTACCATTTAAAACGCGCCGCCATTTATCTCCAATGAGCAAATTCTTAAAGAACTGAGTCGCTTTGGAAAATTTGCTAGAGCCATTAAAATGTTGCCGCTAGGGTGTAAAAACGCAGCATTAAAACACGTGATGTCTTTTCGAAGACAAGTATTCATGTTTTTAAATGCTCAATCTAAGGAATTGGATATCTCGTTTCGCATTCAACAAGGGGATAGTTCTTATATGATTTTTGCAACGACAGATAGCTTGCATTGTTTTGAATGCAGTGATTTAGGACATAAGAAGTTCACGTGCCCGCATAAGAAACAGTCAGAAAATGAAAAGAATGAAGGGAATCATGATAAACAAATGGTTCAAAGCGATAAAAGCAAAAGTAAAAACAAAGAAAAACGGCCCATAGTTGTAAAGGAGGTAATGATTTCAGAAAAAAAACAAAAGATAAACGGAGTTAACGATAAGGATTTGGAGGCTACGGTTTCGGCAGGGGAACCCAGAGTTACTCTTCAGACTGGTTCTGATCTCGAGAGGAGTGCTTTAGATCCAAGTTCAAAGGCAGAGGTGAGTGAGTTTATTTCATCTATGCGAGTTGGTGATAATGTTGTAGGTCCGGTTGTTTTGATGGACGAAGTTGTTGCTGTTAAGGATAAGGAATTTGTTCATGTTGATGAGGTTGCGAGTGTTAGCGGGTTACAGAATAACGTGCTTATGGAGAGTGAAAACAGTGATGAAGAAGGGGACGATTGTGACAATTGTTCTGAGTTTTCGGAGATAGATTGTAGTCAATCTATGGAGGACGTTTATTCGGTAGAAGAATTAAATGAGTTTCTGGATTTCACTAAAGGGAAAAAGGTTGATGTTGCAAAATTTTTCCCCGATGTTAATAAGTTTAGAAAATCAGTGGCGATAGCTCAGAGGACGGTGGGCTATGAGGTCATTTCAAAACAGAAACGATTTCGGCTGAAAAAGTTTCTAACAAAGGTACGTAAAACTCGAAAAGGTACCGTAAAACTGTCAGAATGGAAAAAATAAAGCAAATGGGTGTGGGAAATTTGTTTTTCTGTCACTGGGTGTTTTTGTTTTCTTCCCTCTCCCCTGCCATGCAGATTCTTAGACTAGGATCATTAAATGTAAATGGGTTGAGGGATGGAGGAAAAAGAGTTTTACTCTCTGAGTTTCTTAGGCTTAAGGATTCAGAAGTAATATTTTTACAAGAAACTCATAGTGATATAGAAAATGAATCTGAGTTAAAATTTTTGGTGGGAAGGAAAGCTTTGTTTAAGCCATGGCACAAAGGTTAGTGCAGGTGTAGCTGTTTTATTTTCAACTCACCTTAAAGTCAATATTTTATCAGAAATGGAAATAGAGAGAGGACGTATTTTGATGGTGATAGCTAAAGTTGAAAAACAGATATTCGTTTTTATAAATATTTATGCTCCAAATAAAGGGTCAGATAGAATCATCATGTTTAGAAAATTAGGAGAGTTTTTAAAAAGCTATACTTTAGATGGTATGCTAATCATTGGGGGGGATTGGAATTGTTCTCTTAATTTTCTTTTAGATAGGAATAATGAGGAACTACATCCTGTATCAGTTGATGTTTTAAAAATTATTATAGTTCAGAATGGTTTGGTAGATGTAGTAGGATGACCCTTAGGGGTATCCGTACCGGGGTTGGAGATGAGAGAGTGAGTAAAGAAGCTGGAGTCAGAACCTCGTTGTCGGGCGTCCTTATTTTAGATAATACTACATGGTGTCAGAAGTGGTTTTTAATAATCACATAAACGTGAAGGACGTACCAAGTAACTCATACATTCAGGCTGTGTCAGAGCAGGGAGGGCACGGTGTTGGAGATAAAACAGCGGATATCATTATTTTGCTAGCTAACGAGCCAGGTTAGTTACTGCTAAGCAACATGCTGCAAGAGGAAGAAACTGGCGGGATGTCAGGGTTTGCGACTCCGAGTTCAACGGGCTCTGGCGCAAACATGGACAGGCCTGTGGATAGTGCTGACAGATTTCGCATTAGTCCCCCAGAGAATTTTGATTGTACGGACATTCATAACTGGCCAAAATGGATCAGGCGCTTTGAAAGGTACAGGGTAGCATCAGGCTTAAACATGAAAAATGAGGCATTTCAAGTTAATACATTGATCTACTCTATGGGTGATGAAGCCGAGGATATATTAAATGCTTCTACGTTGACTGAGGTTCACCTACAAGATGGTGTATGTGCCAGGGAAGGCACTGATCACAGCAGATGCACTCTCCAGGGCCCCAATCAAACGTCCATTATCAGAGGAGGAGCAATGTCTAGAGGGTGATGTACAGGTGTCCATTAATGCAGTAAGGGACAGCCTACCTGCATCTCAGACCAAACTGCAGCAGATTGCAGAGGAGCAACAACGAGACCTTATCTGCCGACAGATAGTGCAGCAGTGCCAAAAGGGATGGCCCAGGCAGGAGGAACTGCCTCAGCTGCTGAAGCCCTATTGGGTGCACCAAAGTGACTTCCACTGTAATGGAGACCTTCTCATGAAAGGACAACGGATAGTTATTCCAGAGACTCTACAACCAGAAATGCTAGACCGAGTGCATGAGGGACACATGGGGATAACCAAATGCAGACTGAGGGCTCAACAGTCGGTATGGTGGCTTGGTCTGAGTACTCAGATTGCCAAGCTGGTGGCCCAGTGTGAGGTCTACAAAATGTCAACCTTGTCATCCGGAGCCAATGATGGCAACGGAGCTGCCTAAACGGCCATGGCAAAAGGTAGGGGTAGATATGTTCTATTGGAAAAATGACACTTATCTGCTAGTGGTAGATTACTATTCAAGATACATTGAAATAGCAAAGACACCCATAACCACATCAGCTGGTGTTATCAATGGATTAAAGTCCATTTTTTCCAGGCAAGGGGTCGCTGAGGTCCTGGTTACAGATAACGCTCCCCAGTTCTCGGCAAGCTCCTTTTCTGCTTTTGCCGCAGAATATGACTTCACACATGTGACCAGTAGCCCCAACCATGCACAGAGTAATGGTGAGGCAGAGAGGGCTGTGAAAACAGTCAAGGGACTGCTGAAAAAGAACAAGGATCCATACAGGGCTCTGTTAGCTTACAGAGTTACACCACTGCATCATGGGCCGTCGCCTGCCGAGCTCCTGATGGGCAGGAGGCTGCGTTCCCCATTGCCTGTCTCGCCGGCTCAGCTTCAACCCCGATGGCCTAACAGGAAGGCCTTTGCTGAGCGGGACAAACGGCTGAAACAAACGCAAACTGGAGACTTTAATCGGAGACACCGTGCTACGGAGCGTCCAGAGCTGACCGAAGGTCAACGTGTGTGGATTACAAACTCAAAGACACCAGCAATAGTGCTGAGGACGCCCCACGCTCCTATGTGGTGGACACAGGCTCAGAAGAGGTACGAAGGAACAAAACACACCTCAGAGCTCTTCCAGATCTACCAGCCACACAGACTGAGGACACAGAGAAGGCACAAAAACTGGGTGAAGAGGAGAGAATTCTCACGGAGCCACAAGCGCGCCCAAAAAGGGATGTGAAGCCACCAGTGTGGCTGAAAGACTATGTTACGTGAAGAGAAAACATACTATTGGGGACCATACCCAGCAAAAAGAGACTGTACCTAAGTTAATGTTAATACTGTGTAATTTAATGCTTTCATGCTGTTTCAGTTATGCTTCAGAGGTTATGCATGTTGAGTTCTTGTTCATGAGAGAGAGGAAGATGTAGTAGGATGTCCCTTAGGGTATCCGTACCGGGGTTGGAGATGAGAGAGTGAGTAAAGAAGCTGGAGTCAGAACCTCGTTGTCGGGCGTCCTTATTTTAGAGATGAAGCAATATACATGGACAAAAGTTTCGCAGGGAATGATAAGAGTAGCAAGACTGGACAGGTTTTATGTCAAGTGTGCTGAAAATAATAGAATAATGGGGTGTAATATTTTTCCAAGTTGTCTATCAGATCCCAATTTTATTACAGATAATATTGTTTTGACACAAGCTAGTTTTAAAAGTCCGTATTGGAAATGTAATGTTGCATTGTTGAAAGAAAAAGAGTTAATTGAGAAATTTGAAATGTTTTGGAATTTGATAATTTGATACAATGGTGGGAAATAGGAAAGACGCAAATAAAAATATTTTGTCAGCAGTATACATGTTTTTCAACAAGAAAAATAAAACAAAAAATGTTTGAAATAGAACAAAATATTTTACATATCACATCTGGTATGATTCAGAAATCTAATTCATCTTCAGCTGGAATGTTAGGGTGAAAAGAAACGTGATCTAGAAGATTTGTTGCAAGTGTGGGCAAAAGGTGCCCTGATAAGATCTCGGTTTAATGTCTGTACATTAGATAGATGCTCCCACTGCATATTTTTTTTATTTAGAAAAAGTGTCAAAGAAACAAAATGAAATGTATTGTTTAACAAAACCTGATGGACGAAAGACTTTTGATGCAAGTGAAATGAGAAAGATTGCGGTGGACTTTTATTCAAACTTGTAGAGAAAAGAAGAAACGGAGAATGAATGTGTGTCACAGATACTGCAGCAGTTGCCTTCTCTCACTAAACCGCAGAGGGAGAATCTGGACAGTACTGTATCATTTGAGGAGTTAACTGATGCCGTGAAGCAGATGAAGACTGGTAGAGCACCTGGAATTGATGGACAGTAGACTTTTTTAAAGCTGTGTGGGACTACATCGGAAAAGACTTTTTGAGGTGATCCAAGAGTGTTTTAAAGAAAAACGCCTTCCAACAAGTTGCCAACGGGCAGTATTAACACTATTACCTAAAAAAGGTGACTTGAGTGATCTTAAAAACTGGAGGCCTGTGTCAATTCTAACAACTGATTATAAGCTAATAGCTAAAGTGTTGGCAAATAGGCTGAAAACTGTATTAGGAGATGTAATACATCAAGATCAATCCTACTGCATTCCAGAAAGAACCATTTATGATAACATTTTTATGATCAGAGACATTTTAGATTACTCTAAACTATATGAAGTGAATGATGGCTTTCTGTTCCTGGATCAGGAAAAAGCATGCGATAGAGTGGATATGGATTTCTGTATGATACAATGAGTGCTTTTGGATTTGGAGATGGTTTTATTTCTTGGATCAAACTCTTATATATGAATGCCTCGTGTATGTTAAAAATAGGTGGTGGGTTAAGTAAACCAATAAGTTTGCTTAAAGGTATAAGGCAAGGATGCCCATTGTCTGGTCAGTTATACGCTTTAGCAGTGGAACCACTCTTATGTATTTTAAGAAAAGAACTGTCTGGTCTAAATATTGATGGAAACGGCAATGCGTTTAAGTTAACAGCATATGCAGATGATATTACTGTAATTGTGAAAGATCAAAGAGATATTGGTGTTGTAATTTACAGTATCTCTTTATATGAGAGAGCATCATCTGCTAAACTGAACTGGAGTAAAACGGAAGCATTTTGGTGCAATGATAAAGATAAATACTATCATGTCAATGCAAAACCCGTAATCCCTGGAAATGTAAAATGGGGTGGGAATTGGTGAATGATACGGATTCTTTCTTCTATGTATGGGGTGTTGGAAATATTTTATGTATACCCAATAATGTATTGTTGTAAAATAAGCTGATTTTTTAAATATTTGTTTAAAATATATTTTATTAGGATTATGTATGCATGAAGTAAGGTGCTAAAGGTGTATGTTTTTATTGTGTTAATGGATTGTAATTAGAGGTTAAAAAGTCAAAAAGTCTCTCTCTCTCTCTCTCTCTCTCTCTCTCTCTCTCTCTCTCTCTCTCTCTCTCTCTGTCTCTCTCTCTGTCTCCGTCTCTCTCTCTCTCTCTGTCTGTCTCTCCTCTCTCCTCTTTCCCTCAAAACATACACACGCTTATGCACATGAGCAGCTTACAGACCACACTCACATTATATAACTTTGCCTTATTGATTTCACCCCACTAGTATCATCCCCTAAAAACTAATTGGTCCAGCTTATTTTAATACTGACGTAATTTCACCCACAGAGGAATTAAAGCTAGGAGGTTGTGGAGGGGACTACTCTTCCAACAAGGTGCTTCTTCGGTCTTTACGGTCTTCTGCTAATTCTGAACCAAGGTGATCTGGTCTCGGTCACAGGCTGAAATTAATTTGAAGTAATGCTTTCGTCCCCTCCCCACATAAGTCTTCATTAGCCAATCCCCATGACCCACACTAAACCCATGCCATTACTCCCCAGCCATCATCAATATACCCTGCTGTTCTTTAGGCTGTTCCCGGCAGCTAGCTGCACACATCATTCCAGCTTTAATCTAGTTTCTGTCACACAGCTTAAATGTCTAATGGAGCCATTTTTATCTGGGTAACAATTAAGTACCTTACTGTGATTGTTTCTAATTAAAATCGTCAAAATAACTAACAAAAATAGCTTCTTAGCAAAGAATAATTTCTCAAGCAACAATTTGATAGGACTGTCTGGGAGTGCTGAACTGAAAACCAACTGTTATTGGCTGCAAAACAGGCTGAAATTTCAGATAGTCTTTCCAAACCACTGTCACGAATCGTCTCAAAGTCCATAACAAAAAAGGGAGACAACGTGGAGATGAGGAATAACAAAAATATATTTATTAACTTAAGTAAACTAAATACAATTAACAATGGTGTGTGCAGTCAGGAATCAGAGGTGTAAGAGAGTGGTTGCGTGTATAAAGGTGATAACGAGGGGTGTTGAAAGGTGCCAAAGCAAAAACAAGAGCAAAGAGAAAGAATACGGCAGGCAGTGGGAGTGTCGTCACACCGCTCTTACATTAAAATGGACGCTGTCATCATTTTCACAATTTCACAGTAGTATTCTAACCTAATAGTGTGGAAATGTATATAAAACACAGGTAAAAATCTAATTTTTGACTTCACTGGGCCTTTAAACAATGCACCAACTGAATGCCATTCACTCAGCCCCCTTCTCCCATCTATCCTACCTTCCAGCCCCCCCACCCTCCCTTTGCCATACAAATTCTGTACACCTAATAGCATCAGGGATGTGTCCATATCTCAGGTCCTTTTCTAGTGCATGACAAAAGTGTCTCTTATATTGAGGGAATTTGTTAGCACGCCCCATCTCCATTGTCATTTCACAGTTTTCCCCAGTGGGTCGGTGAGTTAAACTGGGTGGAAAAAATATAAAACAGAAAACAAAACAAACATTGGGGCTCTTAAAAGGCAGCCAAGCGTGAACGCCAGAGAAATACCCAAACTAAGCAGGAAAAAAGGTCTCTGAGGCACTGATGCACTAAAACATGTTTTGATGTATTCTAAGGATGTGGTGTTGGATGGAATAAAAAATTGTATTTTATTTGGTATCCCTTATTTTACTAGGTTAGTTGACTGAGAACACATTGTAATTTACAGCAACAACCTGGGGAATAGTTACAGGGGAGAGGAAGGGGATGAATGACCCAATGGGAACCTGGGGATGGTTAGGTGGCCATGATGGTATGAGGGCCAGTTCGGGAATTTAACCAGGACACCAGGGGTTAACACCCTTACTCTTACAATAAGTATCATGGGATCTTTAGTGACCACAGAGAGTCAGGACACCTGTTTAACATCCCATCCAAAAGACGGCACCCTACACAGGGCAATGTCCTCAATCACTGCCCTGGGACACTGGGATATATATTTTTTTTAGACCAGAGGAAAGGGTGTCTCCTACTGGCCCTCCAAAACCACTTCCAGCAAGCCAGCAGTGGGATGCAGGGTGGTATGCTGCTGGCCCAGATTACATCCACACTAGATCCACACTCCTATATGAACTTGTTTGCAGTATCCCTGACTGAAGCTTCCTGTTGCTGTAAATGAGAATGTGTTCTCAGTCAACTTACCTGGTAAAATAATGGTAAAATATTTTTATACATCCACACTATATCCACACTACATCCACACTAGGTTTCCTGTCCTACTCTTGGTAAACATACAGATGTTAACCTTTGTCTGCCAGGTTGCAGATGGGTGATGCCCTGGTACCTGGAGCTCAGCCTACTTCGCTACTCATGACCTCTTTTCACCACTATTGGCCATACACTTAGTACACTTAGCCTCATTATCATCACCCCCACACACACACTACTTGTTTGTAGTATCCCTGACTGAAGCGTCCTGTTTCTGGGCTTTCTGTCTATGATACACTAACACCCCACTGGGCACACACTGGTTGAATCAAATGTTGTTTCTACGTCATTTCAATGAAATTACGTTGAACCAACGTTGAATTGAAGTATGTGACCAGTTAGACTAAGCTGGAGTGGGACGCAAGCACACACACACACATCCTAACACTAAGCTGGAGTGGGACGCAAGCACACACACACACACATCCTAACACTGAGCTGCAGTGGGACGCAAGCACACACACACACACACACACACATTCTAACACTAAGCTGGAGTGGGACGCAAGCACACACACACATTCTAACACTAAACTGGATTGGGACGCAAGCACACACACACATTCTAACACTAAGCTGGAGTGGGACGCAAGCACACACACACATTCTAACACTAAGCTGGAGTGGAACGCAAGCACACACACACACACATTCTAACACTAAACTGGATTGGGACGCAAGTACACACACACACACACACATCCTAACACTAAGCTGGAGTGGGACGCAAGCACACACACACACACACACACACGTCCTAACACTAAGCTGGAGTGGGACGCAAGCACACACACACACACACACATCCTAACACTAAGCTGGAGTGGGACGCAAGCACACACACACACACACACGTCCTAACACTAAGCTGGAGTGGGACTCAAGCACACACACACACATCCTAACACTAAGCTGGATTGGGACGCAAGCACACACACACACACACATTCTAACACTATGCTGGAGTGGGATGCAAGCACACACACACACATTCTAACACTATGCTGGAGTGGGATGCAAGCACACACACACACATTCTAACACTAAGGTGGAGTGGGACGCAAGCACACACACATCCTAACACTAAGCTGGAGTGGGACGCAACATTCTCTTCTCAACCCCTCATCACTGTCGGCTGTAAAGCCCTCAAGCCTGGATCACACACCCCGACAGACAGACAGACAGACCGACCAACACACTGACACACGGAAACACAAATACTGTACATACACATCCAAAATACGTCTCTTTGTCGCCATGTCCTGTCTGTAAAGCAGTCTACCAGAAACAATAGAGAGGGTTGATCATGTTTTGTTCTGTAGTCTGAATACGCTATTGAATTAACCTAAAGTGCATTTAAAAAAATACTAAGTGAATTCATCCAGCGAAGAGGATTCCAATCATCCCTTCAGCAACAGATATCTTCTTCTACCTACTTCTACTTAGTTACTTGGATTGTTAGATACTGTTGCATAAGTTATTGGTAGTTGTAAATAGTTCAATCCTGATCCGCTGCCCCTGTAGTGCCATATGAGCAGAGTCGGTGCCAAGAAGCAAGATTTGAAATGTAAATTAATCATGAGGCCTTTGCCAGATGAAAAGGGAAAACACAGCTGAAAAGTTGTACGTCGGAGAAACTTTGAATCAAATCATGAAACTCAGATAGACTTCATTAATAAATGAAATTCGGAGAAAAGGCTTGCTGAGGGACACTGTCTGCCACGTGTGCTGCTTTTTTAAGTCAGTCAAAGCGGACAGGTGTTTCAAGGCACTGGGTGGCAATCTAATCAACAAGCTCTCCATGGCCAGACAAGACACTTGCTGATGTACAACTAAAGCACAACACACAACCAAGACAAGATTACATTAGCATTACAGTGAGCATGGAAATATGACAGTAGGAATAACATTTGTGATAGATGAAGTAGTAGAGGGAAATGACAGTGGATCTATTATCTTCAAATGAAAGAGGGCCACCTCTCCAAAGTTCATTTCCTGTCCAAAAGAACATTGTCTCTACACCTGTCCTTTAACCACAAGGCTTTGTGTGGGATGGCCTTTTCCTTTCTACACTGTTAAGGGCTCCAAAGAATAGAAGCAGTGACACAGCAAACAAGAACCAAAGGACAGGGATAATCATAGGGGGCACTGCAGAATCAGAAAAGACGTGCGGTTGAGATCATTATTTTACGGGTCATGTTTGTGGCGATGGCAGCAATGCCATTGGTCTGAGATTCACTCCAGTATAACACAGTTGCCAGGTCTGCCACATCAGGACCATGTAGAGACAGAGGTTCGGACAGACAGACAGAGGTTCAGACAGACAGACAGAGGTTCGGACAGACAGACAGACAGACAGAGGTTCAGACAGACAGACAGAGGTTCGGACAGACAGACAGATAGAGGTTCGGACAGACAGACAGCGGTTCGGACAGACAGACCGACAGACAGAGGTTCAGACAGACAGACAGAGGTTCGGACAGACAGACAGAGGTTCGGACAGACAGACAGATAGAGGTTCGGACAGACAGACAGAGGTTCGGACAGACAGACAGAGGTATGGACAGACAGACAGAGGTTCAGACAGACAGACAGAGGTTCGGACAGACAGACAGACAGAGACAAAGGTTCGGACAGACAGATAAAGGTTCGGACAGACAGACAGAGGTTCAGGCAGACAGACAGAGGTTCGGGCAGACAGACAGTGAGAAGGGAAGGGAACACTGCACCTCACTCTCCAACCAAGGTGCATGAATTGAGGAACAAACTAAAGTGGAATTTCCACTACAGAATGACAGGCAGAAACAGAAATATGAAAAAGAGCATCATTCAGGGTAACATGATATGGTACAGGGAGATATCATTGTAACAGAAACAGGGGAAACAAAGGAAACAGGGGATACAGAGGTTACAGAGGTTACAGAGGTAGAGGTTACAGAGGTAGAGGTTACAGAGGTAGAGGTTACAGAGGTAGAGGTTACAGAGTTAGGGGAAACAGTATTAACAGAGGAAACAAGGGGTTACAGAGGTTACAGGGTTAGAGGTTCCAGAGTTAGAGGAAACAGTGGAAACAGAGGAAACATAGGAAACAGAGGCTCCAGAGGCTACAGACGCTACAGAGGTTACAGAGTTAGAGGTTACAGAGTTAGAGGTTACAGAGTTAAAGGTTACAGAGTTAGGGGAAACAGTGGAAACAGAGGAAAAAAGAGGAAACAGGAGCTACAGAGGCTACAGAGGTTACAGAGTTAGAGGTAACATAGGAAACATAGGAAACAGAGGAAACAGAGGAAACAGGGTAAACAGAGGCTACAGAGGCTACAGAGGTTACAGAGTTAGAGGTTACAGAGTTAGAGGTAACATAGGAAACATAGGAAACAGAGGAAACAGGGTAAACAGAGGCTACAGAGGCTACAGAGGCTACAGAGTTAGAGGTTACAGAGTTAGGGGAAACAGTGGAAACAGAGGAAAAAAGAGGAAACAGGGGTAACAGAGGCTACAGAGGTTACAGAGTTAGAGGTAACATAGGAAACATAGGAAACAGAGGAAACAGAGGCTACAGACGCTACAGAGGTTACAGAGTTAGAGGTTACAGAGTTAGAGGTTACAGAGTTAAAGGTTACAGAGTTAGGGGAAACAGTGGAAACAGAGGAAAAAAGAGGAAACAGGGAAGACAGAGGCTACAGAGGTTACAGAGTTAGAGGTAACATAGGAAACATAGGAAACAGAGGAAACAGAGGAAACAGGGTAAACAGAGGCTACAGAGGCTACAGAGGTTACAGAGTTAGAGGTTACAGAGTTAGAGGTAACATAGGAAACAGAGGAAACAGGGTAAACAGAGGCTACAGAGGCTACAGAGGCTACAGAGTTAGAGGTTACAGAGTTAGGGGAAACAGTGGAAACAGAGGAAAAAATAGGAAACAGGGGTAACAGAGGCTACAGAGGTTACAGAGTTAGAGGTAACATAGGAAACATAGGAAACAGAGGCTCCAGAGGCTACAGACGCTACAGAGGTTACAGAGTTAGAGGTTACAGAGTTAGAGGTTACAGAGTTAAAGGTTACAGAGTTAGGGGAAACAGTGGAAACAGAGGAAAAAAGAGGAAACAGGGTTAACAGAGGCTACAGAGGTTACAGAGTTAGAGGTAACATAGGAAACATAGGAAACAGAGGAAACAGGATAAACAGAGGCTACAGAGGCTACAGAGGCTACAGAGTTAGAGGTTACAGAGTTAGAGGTAACATAGGAAACATAGGAAACAGAGGAAACAGGGTAAACAGAGGCTACAGAGGCTACAGAGGCTACAGAGTTAGAGGTTACAGAGTTAGAGGTAACATAGGAAACATAGGAAACAGAGGAAACAGGGTAAACAGAGGCTACAGAGGCTACAGAGGCTACAGAGTTAGAGGTTACAGAGTTAGAGGTAACATAGGAAACATAGGAAACAGAGGAAACAGGGTAAACAGGGTAAACAGAGGCTACAGAGGCTACAGAGGCTACAGAGTTAGAGGTTACAGAGTTAGAGGTTACAGAGTTAGAGGTAACATAGGAAACAGAGGAAACAGGGTAAACAGAGGCTACAGAGGCTACAGAGGCTACAGAGTTAGAGGTTACAGAGTTAGAGGTAACATAGGAAACATAGGAAACAGAGGAAACAGGGTAAACAGAGGCTACAGAGTTAGAGGTTACAGAGTTAGAGGTAACATAGGAAACATAGGAAACAGAGGAAACAGGGTAAACAGAGGCTACAGAGGTTACAGAGGCTACAGAGTTAGAGGTTACAGAGTTAGAGGTAACATAGGAAACATAGGAAACAGAGGAAACAGGGTAAACAGAGGCTACAGAGGCTACAGAGGTAACATAGGAAACAGAGTGATTTTGTGGGATATTGTTTGTGTCTTGTGCCAGTGCCAGTGTCAGTGCCAGTGCCAGTGCGCGCTACGAATGTTACGATCAGTTGTGTTCTTTATTGTTTTTGACGTTTCACTTTGAATAAATAATGTGGAACTCTACGCACGCTGCACCTTGGTCCGTATATTTTGAAGTGGATCGTAACAACGTCACAATGGGATTTGATCAACTATTAGCGTCCGTTGTTCTATCAACGGTGTGATGACCTAATGATTACAGCCTATTAAAATGGAAACGTTAATTTGAACTACTTTTGGGGGATTTAACATTACAACATGAAATCCATGTCTTAAACCTTGCTACGTTTCGGAAATGGCAAAGAAAACGTGTAAATCTGTTTGACACATTCAAATGATATACACCTTACAGATCACCAAGTCAGCTCATTTCCACTCCATTCATATGCAAATACGTTTGATTCATACACTGGCTTGTCTGGCCGTCATGTTTTTATTTTAATCTGCGCTTCCCTTATCTACACTGAAATAATATAATTTCAGTAGTCCTCTATTATGATACATTTTTTGCGCGGACCGAGCGAGCGCTTCTGAGGTGAAGTAGAGCCAAGCAACTAGCATAGCAACAGACGCTTTGGGTCATTACATAATCCGGTCAGAATCCTAGCAACAGCCCTAACAACAGCCATAGCAACAGAATCTAGAACTCATCGAATCCCATTGTGACGTAGATGGGGACACTATTTGGCATGACAGGCCCCCTGGAGGTCAGGGCCCCTAGGCACATGCCCTGGGTGCCCGGCTGGTATTCGGACATGAATACTACATGTTTAGAAAACTGGCTAGACTAATTTACCAATCTAACAATTGTTAGCAGAGACGGCTAACTGAGTGACTGTCAGTGACTGACAAAACAAGAGATTAACAACCAAATTCGAACTTGCACCTTGTGTATTGTATTATTTTAACTCTCAACAGTAAGTTGAGACCCCGACTGAGCAAACTATTTGAATTTTAGCAACCAGGAAATGGCGGAGCGGTTTCTGCATAATGCACCTTTCAGAAAACTTCAATCATAAAATGTGCTGTTCTCTAGAGAGAACCTGTCAACCTAGTGTGTTTGTTTATGAGACTTCTTACCAAGAAATTATGCATTATTGTACTTTCTTCCCTCGCACCAGAGACGTAGCAGTGAGCTCCTTGATTGCTCTCTTAATGGTCCATTCAGGTTCCTTGTGTCAGGTTGGAAGCTAAAAGGAACACAGAAAAATAAAACCAAGACGTACTTCTGACATAATGAAAGCTTCAAAATAAAAAAGATATATATATTACACACTTACCGGACAGTTTATTAGGTGCATCACCCCATTCACAAAAATGTATCGCTCCTACAGACAGTGAGTCACGTGGCCGTGTCTTGCTATATAAAACAGGCAGACAGGAATTGAGGCATTCAGTTATTGTTTGATTGAATGTTAGAATTGGAAAAACTAGTGGCCTAAGCGACCTTTGAGTGTGATATGATTGATACAGGCTGGTGGCGTGGTGTACTGCCCTCCAATCTGCAACAGAGGGTGAAGAATCTAAAATCTAAAATCTATTTTGATTTGTTTAAAAATATGTTGGTTACTACATGATTCCATATGTTATTTCATAGTTCTGATGTCTTCACTATTATTCTACAATGTAGAAAATAGTAAAAATAAAGAAAAACCCTGGAATGAGTAGGTGTCCAAAGTTTTGACTGGTACTGTAGAGAGAGAGAGAGAGAGAGAGAGAGAGAGAGAGAGAGAGAGAGAGAGAGAGAGAGAGAGAGAGAGAGAGAGATTGGGGGGGCTTATGTTGCTGGATCCGGCCCTGTGTGTGTGTGTGTGTGTGTGTGTGTGTGGACGTGTTTAACTATACTTGTGGGGACAAGGTCAAATGCTATTTGTAGGGGGTTAAGGTTAGAATAGGTTTAGGATCAAGGTTTTTAGGTTAAGGTTAGGGTCAGGATACAGGTTAGAGTTTGGTTTAGGGTTAGGGAAAATAAGATTAGTTGTAACCAGGCTAGTTGTAGAAGACTGTGTGTGTGTGTGTGTGTGTGTGTGTGTGTTTACTTTTCCGTATGCTCCAGTAAATACTCTAGAGTTGGCAGAAGCCTTTGTTTCAAGTGACAGCTTGTCTGGGCTGTGGGGAAATAACCAGGCTAGTTGTAGAAGACTGTGTGTGTGTGTGTGTGTGTGTGTGTGTTTACTTTTCCGTATGCTCCAGTAAATACTCTAGAGTTGGCAGAAGCCTTTGTTTCAAGTGACAGCTTGTCTGGGCTGTAGGGAAATACCCAGGCTAGTTGTAGAAGACTGTGTGTGTGTGTGTGTTTACTTTTCCGTATGCTCCAGTAAATACTCTAGAGTTGGCAGAAGCCTTTGTTTCAAGTGACAGCTTGTCTGGGCTGTGGGGAAATAACCAGCCTAGTTGTAGAAGACTGTGTGTGTGTGTGTGTGTTTACTTTTCCGTATGCTCCAGTAAATACTCTAGAGTTGGCAGAAGCCTTTGTTTCCAGTGACAGCTTGTCTGGGCTGTGGGGAAATAACCAGCCTAGTTGTAGAAGACTGTGTGTGTGTGTGTGTGTGTGTGTGTGTGTGTGTGTGTGTGTGTGTGTGTGTGTGTGTGTGTGTGTGTGTGTGTGTGTGTGTGTGTGTGTGTGTGTGTGTGTGTGTGTGTGTGTGTGTGTGTGTGTGTGTGTTTACTTTTCCGTATGCTCCAGTAAATACTCTAGAGTTGGCAGAAGCCTTTGTTTCCAGTGACAGCTTGTCTGGGCTGTGGGGAAATAAAGACGAGCTAAGCTCTCATTATGTCAGAAGCATGTCTTGGTTTTATTTTCAGCGTTTTTTATTTTTCTGTGTTCCTCTTAGCTTCCAACCTGACACAAGGAACCGAATGGACCATTAAGAGAGCAATCAAGGAGCTCACTGCTACGTCTCTGGAGCGAGGGAAGAAAGTACAATAATGCATAATTTCTTGGTAAGAAGTCTCATAAACAAACACTCTAGGTTGACAGGTTCTCTCTAGAGAACAGCACATTTTATGATTGAAGTTTTCTGAAAAGGTGCACTAGGCAGAAATCACTCCGCCTTTTCCTGGTTGCTAAAATTTAAAATAGTTTTCCTAATTTCACTTTATGTGACAAAACAAGTAACTCATATATGCCATTCAGCAGACACTTTTGTCCAAAGTGACTTATAGTCTTCACATGAATACATTTTACGTATGGGCAGCTCCAGCAGGAGTTGAACGCAGAACCCTTGGTGTTGTAAGCCACATGGGACCACCTGAAGTGAATCATTGTACCCTCTAAACTGCTGTGAATTTCTTTCTCCATAATATTGGATTTTCAGCTGTTTGAAGCTGGTGTACAAAACCGAAAGCAAGAGAGGCAAACAGCGCACATAGAATATATCTACCGCTTCTTAGACTTGCTTTCCATGGGAATGACAGATCTATAACTGGCATTTCTATGTGAATTTGGTCAGGTCACCCAAAAAGTTACATATTGCATCTTTAACTCTGGTGCCCTCCCCTCCTCTCCTCGTAACGCCTCTCCTCTCTCCTCTCCTTCCAGCGCCTGGCCTCGCCTCTCCTGTCCTCTCCTTCCAGCGCCTGGCCTCGCCTCACCTCTCTTTTCTCCTTCCAGCGCCTGGCCTCGCCTGGCCTCATCTCTCTCCTCTCCTCTCCTTCCAGCGCCTGGCCTCTCCTGTCCTCTCCTCTCCTTCCAGCGCCTGGCCTCGCCTCTCCTGTCCTCTCCTTCCAGCGCCTGGCCTCTCCTCTCCTTCCAGCGCCTGGCCTCGCCTCGCCTCACCCCTCCTCTCCTTCCAGCGCTGGCCTCACCTTTTCTCCTCTCTTCTCTCCTTTCAGCACCTGGCCTGGCCTCTCCTCTTCTGTCCTCTCCTCCGTTGTCCTGCCCTCCTTTCCTCTGATGTCCTCCTGTGACCTTTACCAGTCTCTAGCCACGAGGTGATTCATCTTTGTTCTTTGAGGTCAACGACTCCACAGACCACTGCCTGGAAACATCAGCTTTAGCATTAGCTTGATTTGGCCACTGGGAGCAAGAGAGGAAGAGAGGAAGAGAGGAAGAGAGAAAGTGAAAATGCAGAAACCCAGATGAGGTGAGCTCTTTGGGGGCAGTCGGCAGTAGGAGTTGGTGGTGCGCTTCAGTGTTAATGTCCTCCATTATGTTTCTGGGGTTGGCCGAAGCTCCAACCGCAGCTCCTAAGTGATTGGCTTTCTGCTTGGCGGGCTACGAAGGAGGGCGCCGCTCGTAGCTGGTTAGAGTCAGACCCTCGCTCTGTTGTTCTAAAATCCATTAAGAGAAGGTGAAGAATGAGGGCTCCCACCTCCGTGGCCAGGGGTACTCCATCACCCCCTAACCCAGCCTCTCACCCTACCTCCCAGCCACCCAGCCACCCTACCTCCCAACCGCCCTACCTCCCAGCCTTCCAGCCGCCCTACCTCCCAACCGCCCTGACTCCCAGCCGCCCTGCCTCCCAGCCTTCCTACCTCCCAGTCTCTCACCCTGCCTCCCAGCCACCCTACCTCCCAGTCTCTCACCCTGCCTCCCAGCCACCCTATCTCCCAGCCACTCTACCTTCCAGACTCTCACCCTGCCTCCCTGCCTCCCAGTCTCTCACCCTGCCTCCCAGCCACTCTACCTCCCTGCCTCCCAGCCACTCTACCTCCCTGCCTCCCAGCCACACTACCTCCCTGCCTCCCAGCCACACTACCTCCCTGCCTCCCAGCCACACTACCTCCCTGCCTCCCAGCCACACCACCTCCCTGCCTCTCAGCCACACCCACCTCCCTGCCTCCCAGCCACACCACCTCCCTGCCTCCCAGCCACACTACCTCCCTGCCTCCCAGCCACTCTACCTCCCTGCCTCCCAGCCACACTACCACCTCCCTGCCTCCCAGCCACACTACCTCCCTGCCTCCCAGCCACACTACCTCCCTGCCTCCCAGCCACACTACCTCCCTGCCTCCCAGCCACACTACCTCCCTGCCTCCCAGCCACACTACCTCCCTGCCTCCCAGCCACACTACCTCCCTGCCTCCCAGCCACTACCTCCCTGCCTCCCAGCCACACTACCTCCCTGCCTCCCAGCCACACCACCTCCCTGCCTCCCAGCCACACTACCTCCCTGCCTCCCAGCCACACTACCTCCCTGCCTCCCAGCCACACTACCTCCCTGCCTCTCAGCCACACTACCTCCAAGCTTCCCAGCCTACCAGCCACCCAGTCTCCCACCCTGCCTCCCAGCCACCCTGCCACTCAGGATCCCTGGCTCCCAACAACTCTACCTCCCTGCCACCCTACCTTCCACCCACCCTACCTCCCTGCCACCCAGCCTTCCACCCACGCTACCACCCTGTGTCCCAGCCACACTACCCCCCACCCACTCAGCCTCCCAGCCTCCCTGCCACCCATTCTTCCAGCCACCCAGCCTCCCTGCCTTCCTGCCAACCAGCCACCAAGCCTCCCTGCCACCTAGCCTCCCATTCTTCCAGCCACCAAGCAACCCAGCCTCCCTGCCACCCAGCCATCCTGTATTCCTGTCTTTCAGCATCCCATTCTTATAGCCTCCCTGCCACCCAGTCTTCCTGCCACCCAACCTCCCAGCCGCACACCCAGCCTCCCTGCCTCTTACCCAGCATCCCTGCCTCTTACCCAGCCTCCACTGACAGAGAGCTCCAGCCAAACTCTGTATTCCCACCGCTGTCCTATGAAAACCCAACAGGAGGAAAGACACATTTGAAAACATACATTTGAGGTGACATCAATTCCAGCATGGATTCAACTCATTCCATTCAGTGTTGTTGTATTGTATTTTATGGGTAAAAATGTTTAAGAGCGGGCCTCTAAGTCACTGCATCGCCGTGCTAGCTGTGCCACTAGAGATCCTGTTTAGAGTCCAGGCTCTGTTGCAGCCGGCCGCGACCGGGAGACCCATGAGGCGGCGTACGATCGGCCCAGCGTCGTCCCGGGTTAGGGGAGGGTTTGGCAGCCCGGGATATCCTTGTCTCATCGCGCTCTAGCGACTCCTGTGGTGGGCCGGGCACAATGCATGCTGACACGGTTGCAGATGTTTGGCTTCCGGGTTAAGCAGGTGTTGTGTCAAGAAGCAGTGTAGCTTGGTTGGGTCGTGTTTCGGAGAACGCACGGCTCTCGACCTTCGCATCTCTCGAGTCCGTACAGGAGTTGCAGTGATGGGACAAGACTGTAACTACCGATTGGATACCACGAAATTGGGGAGAAAAAGGAAAAAAAAATTGGTTTAAGAGCTACCCATAACCAAACATTAAGAACACTTTTGTAATGTTGAGTTGCATCCCCCCTGCCTTTTGCCCTCAGAACAGCCTCAATTCGTCGGAGCATGGACTGTACAAGGTGTCGAAAGCATTCCACAGGGATACTGGACCATGTTGACTCCAATGCTTCCCACAGTTGTGTCAAGTTGGCTGGACGTCCTTTGTGTGGTGGACCATTCTTGATACACACGGGAAACTGTTGAGCGCAAAAAATCCAGCACGTAGCAGTTCTTAACGCTCTCAAACTGGTGCGCCAGGCACCTACTACCATACCCTGTTCAAAGGCACTTAAATCTTCTGTCTTGCCCATTCACCCTCAATGGCACACATACACAATCCATGTCTCAATTGTCTCAAGGCTTAAAAATCCTTCTTTAACCTGTCTCCTCCCCTTCATCTACACTGACTGAAGTGGATTTAACAGGTAACATCAATGAGGGATCGTAGCTTCCACCTGGAATCACCTGGTCAGTCCATATCAGTTCCTTTTGTTTTGTACACTCAGTGTGTATGAAAACAGCTACAAACTCCATAATCTACAGATGGCACCACACTCCGTGATCAAAAGGGAACCACACTCCGTGATCAAAAGGGCACCACACTCCGTGATCAAAAGGGCAACACACTCCGTTATCAAAAGGGCAACACACTCCGTGGTCAAAAGGGCAACACACTCCGTGATCAAAAGGGCAACACACTCCGTGATCAAAAGGTAAAAGGGCACCACACTCCGTGATCAAAAGGGCACCACACTCCGTGATCAAAAGGGCACCACACTCCGTGATCAAAAGGGCACCACACTCCGTGATCAAAAGGTAAAAGGGCACCACACTCCGTGATCAAAAGGGCAACACACTCCTTGATCAAAAGGGCACCACACTCCGTGATCAAAAGGGCACCACACTCCGTGATCAAAACGGCACCACACTCCGTGATCAAAAGGTAAAATGGCACCACACTCCGTGATCAAAAGGTAAAGGGCACCACACTCCATGATCAAAAGGGCACCACACTCCGTGATCAAAAGGGCACCACACTCTGTGACCAAAAGGGCACCACACTCCGTGATCAAAAGGTAAAATGGCACCACACTCCATGATCAAAAGGTAAAAGGGCACCACACTCCGTGATCAAAAGGGCACCACACTCCGTGATTAAAAGGGCACCACACTCCGTGATCAAAAGGTAAAAGGGCACCACACTCCGTGATCAAAAGGTAAAAGGGCACCACACTCCATGATCAAAAGGTAAAAGGGCACCACACTCCGTGATCAAAAGGTAAAAGGGCACCACACTCCGTGATCAAAAGGGCACCACACTCCGTGATCAAAAGGGCACCACACTCCGTGATCAAAAGGTAAAAGTGCACCACACTCCGTGATCAAAAGGGCACCACACTCCGTGATCAAAAGGGCACCACACTCCGTGATCAAAAGGGCAACACACTCCGTGATCAAAAGGGCAACACACTCCGTGATCAAAAGGGCAACACACTCCGTGATCAAAAGGGCACCACACTCCGTGATCAAAAGGGCAACACACTCCGTGATCAAAAGGGCAACACACTCCGTGATCAAAAGGGCAACACACTCCGTGATCAAAAGGGCAACACACTCTGTGATCAAAAGGTAAAAGGGCACCACACTCCAAAATTAAAGGTAAAGGGCACCACACTCCATAATTAAAGGTAAGGTCAACCACACTCCATAATTAAAGGTAAAGGGCAACACACTCCATAATTAAAAGGTAAAAGGCACCACACTCCATAATTAAAAGGTAAGCACCACACTCCATAATTAAAGGTAAAGGTCAACACACTCCATAATTAAAAGGTAAAGGTCAACCACACTCCATAATTAAAAGGTAAAAGGGCAACACACTCCATAATTAAAAGGTAAAGGGCAACACACTCCATAATTAAAGGTAAAAGGGCAACCACACTCCCATAATTAAAAGGTAAAGGGCACCACACTCCATAATTAAAAGGTAAAGGGCACCACACTCCATGATCAAAAGGTAAAAGGGCACCACACTCCATAATTAAAAGGTAAAAGGGCACCACACTCCATAATTAAAAGGTAAAAGGGCACCACACTCCATAATTAAAAGGTAAAAGGGCACCACACTCCATAATTAAAAGGTAAAAGGGCAACACACTCCATAATTAAAAGGTAAAAGGTCAACACACTCCATAATTAAAAGGTAAAAGGGCACCACACTCCATAATTAAAAGGTAAAAGGGCACCACACTCCATAATTAAAAGGTAAAAGGGCACCACACTCCATAATTAAAAGGTAAAAGGGCACCACACTCCATAATTAAAAGGTAAAAGGGCAACCACACTCCATAATTAAAAGGTAAAGGGCAACACACTCCATAATTAAAAGGTAAAAGGGCAACACACTCCATAATTAAAAGGTAAAAGGGCAACACACTCCATAATTAAAAGGTAAAAGGGCACCACACTCCATAATTAAAAGGTAAAAGGGCACCACACTCCATAATTAAAAGGTAAAAGGGCAACACACTCCATAATTAAAAGGTAAAAGGGCAACACACTCCATAATTAAAAGGTAAAAGGGCACCACACTCCATAATTAAAAGGTAAAGGGCACCACACTCCATAATTAAAAGGTAAAAGGGCACCACACTCCATAATTAAAAGGTAAAGGGCACCACACTCCATAATTAAAAGGTAAAAGGGCACCACACTCCATAATTAAAAGGTAAAAGGGCACCACACTCCATAATTAAAAGGTAAAGGGCACCACACTCCATAATTAAAAGGTAAAGGGCACCACACTCCATAATTAAAAGGTAAAAGGGCACCACACTCCATAATTAAAAGGTAAAAGGCAACACACTCCATAATTAAAAGGTAAAAGGGCAACACACTCCATAATTAAAAGGTAAAGGCAACACACTCCATAATTAAAAGGTAAAAGGGCACCACACTCCATAATTAAAAGGTAAAAGGGCACCACACTCCATAATTAAAAGGTAAAAGGGCACCACACTCCATAATTAAAAGGTAAAAGGGCACCACACTCCATAATTAAAAGGTAAAGGGCACCACACTCCATAATTAAAAGGTAAAAGGGCAACACACTCCATAATTAAAAGGTAAAGGGCACCACACTCCATAATTAAAAGGTAAAAGGGCAACACACTCCATAATTAAAAGGTAAAAGGGCAACACACTCCATAATTAAAAGGTAAAAGGGCACCACACTCCATAATTAAAAGGTAAAAGGGCAACACACTCCATAATTAAAAGGTAAAAGGGCAACACACTCCATAATTAAAAGGTAAAGGGCAACACACTCCATAATTAAAAGGTAAAAGGCAACACACTCCATAATTAAAAGGTAAAGGGCAACACACTCCATAATTAAAAGGTAAAGGGCAACACACTCCATGATTAAAAGGTAAAAGGGCACCACACTCCATAATTAAAAGGTAAAAGGGCACCACACTCCATAATTAAAAGGTAAAGGGCACCACACTCCATAATTAAAAGGTAAAAGGGCACCACACTCCATAATTAAAAGGTAAAAGGGCAACACACTCCATAATTAAAAGGTAAAAGGGCACCACACTCCATAATTAAAAGGTAAAAGGGCAACACACTCCATAATTAAAAGGTAAAAGGGCACCACACTCCATAATTAAAAGGTAAAAGGGCAACACACTCCATAATTAAAAGGTAAAAGGGCAACACACTCCATAATTAAAGGTTAAAAGGTAAAGGCAACACACTCCATAATTAAAAGGTAAAGGGCAACACTCCATAATTAAAAGGTAAAAAACCACACTCCATAATTAAAGGTAAAAGGGCAACACACTCCATAATTAAAAGGTAAAAGGGCAACACACTCCATAATTAAAAGGTAAAAGGGCACCACACTCCATAATTAAAAGGTAAAAGGCAACACACTCCATGATTAAAAGGTAAAAGGGCACCACACTCCATAATTAAAAGGTAAAAGGTCAACACACTCCATAATTAAAAGGTAAAAGGGCACCACACTCCATAATTAAAAGGTAAAAGGCACCACACTCCATAATTAAAAGGTAAAGGGCACCACACTCCATAATTAAAAGGTAAAAGGGCACCACACTCCATAATTAAAAGGTAAAAGGGCACCACACTCCATAATTAAAAGGTAAAAGGGCACCACACTCCATAATTAAAAGGTAAAAGGGCAACACACTCCATAATTAAAAGGTAAAAGGGCACCACACTCCATAATTAAAAGGTAAAAGGGCAACACACTCCATGATTAAAAGGTAAAAGGGCACCACACTCCATAATTAAAAGGTAAAAGGGCACCACACTCCATAATTAAAAGGTAAAAGGGCAACACACTCCATAATTAAAAGGTAAAAGGGCAACACACTCCATGATTAAAAGGTAAAAGGTCAACACACTCCATAATTAAAAGGTAAAAGGGCAACACACTCCATGATTAAAAGGTAAAAGGGCACCACACTCCATAATTAAAAGGTAAAAGGGCAACACACTCCATGATTAAAAGGTAAAAGGGCAACACACTCCGTGATTAAAAGGTAAAAGGGCAACACACTCCATAATTAAAAGGTAAAAGGGCAACACACTCCATGATTAAAAGGTAAAAGGGCAACACACTCCGTGATTAAAAGGTAAAAGGGCACCACACTCCATAATTAAAAGGTAAAAGGGCAACACACTCCATGATTAAAAGGTAAAAGGGCACCACACTCCATAATTAAAAGGTAAAAGGGCACCACACTCCATAATTAAAAGGTAAAAGGGCAACACACTCCATAATTAAAAGGTAAAAGGGCACCACACTCCATAATTAAAAGGTAAAAGGGCACCACACTCCATAATTAAAAGGTAAAAGGGCACCACACTCCATAATTAAAAGGTAAAAGGGCAACACACTCCATAATTAAAAGGTAAAAGGTCAACACACTCCATAATTAAAAGGTAAAAGGTCAACACACTCCATAATTAAAAGGTAAAAGGTCAACACACTCCATAATTAAAAGGTAAAAGGGCAACACACTCCATGATTAAAAGGTAAAAGGGCAACACACTCCATAATTAAAAGGTAAAAGGTCAACACACTCCATAATTAAAAGGTAAAAGGGCACCACACTCCATAATTAAAAGGTAAAAGGGCAACACACTCCATGATTAAAAGGTAAAAGGGCAACACACTCCATAATTAAAAGGTAAAAGGGCACCACACTCCATAATTAAAAGGTAAAAGGGCAACACACTCCATGATTAAAAGGTAAAAGGTCAACACACTCCATAATTAAAAGGTAAAAGGGCAACACACTCCATAATTAAAAGGTAAAAGGTCAACACACTCCATAATTAAAAGGTAAAAGGGCAACACACTCCATGATTAAAAGGTAAAAGGGCAACACACTCCATAATTAAAAGGTAAAAGGTCAACACACTCCATAATTAAAAGGTAAAAGGGCAACACACTCCATAATTAAAAGGTAAAAGGGCAACACACTCCATAATTAAAAGGTAAAAGGGCACCACACTCCATAATTAAAAGGTAAAAGGGCAACACACTCCATAATTAAAAGGTAAAAGGTCAACACACTCCATAATTAAAAGGTAAAAGGGCAACACACTCCATAATTAAAAGGTAAAAGGTCAACACACTCCATAATTAAAAGGTAAAAGGGCAACACACTCCATAATTAAAAGGTAAAAGGTCAACACACTCCATAATTAAAAGGTAAAGGGCACCACACTCCATAATTAAAAGGTAAAAGGGCAACACACTCCATAATTAAAAGGTAAAAGGTCAACACACTCCATAATTAAAAGGTAAAAGGGCAACACACTCCATAATTAAAAGGTAAAAGGGCAACACACTCCATAATTAAAAGGTAAAAGGTCAACACACTCCATAATTAAAAGGTAAAAGGGCAACACACTCCATAATTAAAAGGTAAAAGGGCAACACACTCCATAATTAAAAGGTAAAAGGTCACCACACTCCATAATTAAAAGGTAAAAGGGCACCACACTCCATAATTAAAAGGTAAAAGGGCAACACACTCCATAATTAAAAGGTAAAAGGTCAACACACTCCATAATTAAAAGGTAAAAGGTCAACACACTCCATAATTAAAAGGTAAACGGTCAACACACTCCATAATTAAAAGGTAAAAGGGCAACACACTCCATAATTAAAAGGTAAAAGGTCACCACACTCCATAATTAAAAGGTAAAAGGTCAACACACTCCATAATTAAAAGGTAAAAGGGCAACACACTCCGTGATTAAAAGGTAAAAGGGCACCACACTCCATAATTAAAAGGTAAAAGGGCACCACACTCCATAATTAAAAGGTAAAAGGTCAACACACTCCATAATTAAAAGGTAAAAGGGCACCACACTCCATAATTAAAAGGTAAAAGGGCAACACACTCCATAATTAAAAGGTAAAAGGGCAACACACTCCGTGATTAAAAGGTAAAAGGGCAACACACTCCATAATTAAAAGGTAAAAGGGCAACACACTCCATAATTAAAAGGTAAAAGGGCAACACACTCCATAATTAAAAGGTAAAAGGGCAACACACTCCGTGATCTCTGTTCCCTGAAGTTATGGAAAATGAGTTTGCTTTAAAAGTTGCATTGGGCGTACATTTTCTTAGCTTAAAACAACTACAGATGTAGGATCTTAATTTGATAACCCTTTTGTTGCTGAGAATTTTCCTGGCCCGCAGGAATCGCAGATGAGCTTTGGGATTTACATAAAATCACAGTTATATTAACAGTATACCACTTTTCATGTAGCCTCATTTTGACCAGCTACACTAAACGTTCAAATCCTGTTGCTGCAGGATTATTTTGCAGTGACAATACAGGTCAATGAAGATCCTACATCTGTAGCTACTCTACATTGACAGATTCAGCCACAACCAGATGATAATAATAACACAGCTCTCCACAGCTTGCTCTTCAGTAGATTAAAACAGACATTTATAGGAATGTTTGAAGAATGTTATAAAATCATTTACAAGTGTCTCAGTTCAAGTAATATCTACTTGACAGGATCCATTCACTCCTGAAGTGATACAGAAGTGATAACCAATTGAAAGTATCTGTCATGAAGTGTTCATTTAGGCCTGCTTGCATTTCAGAGGAGGGGGGATAATTGGTAGCAGCAGTGAATACTCATGTCTCTGTTCTGTGATGGATTGTGCCCCAAATGACACCCTATTCCTTACATAGTACACTATGGGGCCTGGTCTAAAGTAGTGCACTACATAGGGGATAGGGTGCTATTTGGGACTCAGCGTGGAGTGACAGCTAAAGAGCAGCTGGGAGGAGAGAAATCTAAACCTCACTGTCCCCGCGCTACAGTGAGGCAGACAGTGAAGTGTGTGTGCGTGTGTGTGTGTCTTTGCATGTGCATGTGTGTGTGTCCATGCATGCGTGTCTTTGCATGTGTGTGTTTGTGTGCGTGCGTCCATGTGAATGCGTGAACGTTAACGTACGCACACAGACACGCATGTTGCGGGAGGGGCTAAACAGAGACGGAGAGACAACCTGACCAGTGACGAGAATAGTGTCCATACAAGAAATGGGTTTGGTAATGAACCGGGAATGAACCGGGAATGGGCTGGAAATGGGTCTGGGAATAAACTGGGAATGAACCGGGAATGGGCTGGAAATGGGTCTGGGAATAAACTGGGAATGAACCGGGAATGGGCTGGAAATGGGTTTGGGAATGAACCTGGAATGAACCGGGAATGGGCTGGAAATGGGTTTGGGAATGAACCTGGAATGACCCGGGAATGGGCTGGAAATGAGTCTGGGAATGAACCGGGAATGGGTCTGGAAATGGGTCTGGGAATGAACCTGGAATGGGTCTGGGAATGAGCTGGAAATGTGCTGGAAATGGTCTGGAAAGGGGTTCAGAAGGGGAGCGAGGGACGGGGAGAGAGAGGCAGAAGGGGAGCGAGGGACAGGGAGAGAGAGGGGCAGAAGGGGAGTGAGGGATGGGGAGAGAGGCAGAAGGGGAGCGAGGGACAGGGGAGAGAGGGGCAGAAGGGGAGCGAGGGACAGGGAGAGAGAGGGGCAAAAGGTGAGCGAGGGACGGGGAGAGAGAGAGGCAGAAGGGGAGCGAGGGACGGAGAGAGGGGCAGAAGGGGAGAGAGGGGCAGAAGGGGAGCGAGTGATGGGGAGAGAGAGGGGCAGAAGGGGAGCGAGGTACGGGGAGAGAGAGGGGCAGAAGGGGAGCGAGGGACGGGGAGAGAGAGGGGCAGAAGGTGAGCGAGGGACGGGGAGAGAGAGGGGCAGAAGGGGAGCGAGGGACGGGGAGAGAGAGGGGCAGAAGGGGAGCGAGGGACGGGGAGAGAGAGGGGCAGAAGGGGATGCGAGGGATGGGGAGAGAGAGAAGCAGACGGGGAGCGAGGGATGGGGAGAGAGAGGGGCAGAAGGGGAGGCGAGGGATGGGGAGAGAGAGGGGCAGAAGGGGAGCGAGTAAAGAGAGAGACATATGCAAACAGTTTATTCTAATCTGATAACGGTCCTCTTTGTAATTAACCTCAGAGCGGCCTCAGCTAATCCAATTATCCATCCCTCCCCTCCTCTCTCCCACTCCCTCTCTCTCCCACTGCCCCTCCTCCCAGTCTCCCTTCCCCCTCTCTAGCTCTCCCTCTCCCACTCTCTACCCCTCTCTCCTCCCTCTCCAGCTCTCTCTCCCCCACTCTCTCTTCCCTCTCCCCCTCTCTCTTCACTCTCCCCCTCTCTCTTCCCTCTCCCCCTCTCTCTTCACTCTCCCCCTCTCTCTTCCCTCTCCCCCTCTCTCTTCACTCTCCCCCTCTCTCTTCACTCTCCCCCTCTCTCCTCCCTCTCCCATTCCCTCCCCCCTCTCGTACTCTCCCCCTCCGTCCTCTCTCCCCTACAGGGAGGGAGCCCTCACAGGCCAGTGAGAGGGATTAGAGAGATATCTCCTATTGAGTTCCAATAAATGAATGTTCCTATTGAGAATGCACTTGTGCTGGAGTCTGGTGCTGTCTCCCTTACTACTGTCATAGATAGAAATACACTAGACAGTTTTTATAATGGCCACAGGCTACTTCAGGATTTTCCTCCAGCCATCACTAGCGCAGAGTTCTAACAGGACAGCAGGCCTAACACGGCTCCTCCTGCTCAGCCCTGTGTCTCTGATAAGGCCTAACATGGCTACTCTTCCTCAGCCCTGTATCCCTGATAAGGCATTGGTACAGGATAGCTCCAGTCCCCTGAGCAGTTCTAACGGATAGTACAGATGGAGGATCTTAATTTGAGCCAGTTAGGGGTTGATACAATTTTCGTAAGGGAAAATCAAGTCTTAAATTTCAAAGTGAAAATTACAAACAGAAGCCTTTTAAAACCTCAAATACACTACAGGTTTGACATTTCCTGCATTGCAGGAAAGTTCTCGTGCAACGGGGTGATCAAATTAAGTTACAATAGGCAGAATGGCATTGCACACACACTCACGGATGCACTAACACACGCACACACACACAGCACATAAGCATACACACATACACACCCGCACACATAGCAAGCATGCATGCGCACACACACACACACAAAGCAAGCACGCACGCAAGCACACACATACACACACCCTGGCCTTGAAGAGGCATCACTAGCTATCTCCTCACCACCCATGCAACAAGCCTGTAGAGGTGGCTGTATTAGGGTTTATCATGTCTCATCTGTATGCTGAGAGACGGAATTAGCAATTAACATAGTAATGATGGGACCTTGAATACCAAAATGTGTGCATAGCATGTGCATAAAAGTAAATCAGGGGGAACAAATCTAAATCACACACGCATTTCCTTTCAAGTGTTTATGAATTCCTGTTTTTATATATGCAGTTAGAGTATTTTATTTAACAAGGCAAGTCAGTTTAGAACAAATTCTTACTTACATTGACAGCCTACCGGGAAACAGTGGGTTTACTGCCTTGTTCAGAGGCAGAATGACATATTTTAACCTTGTCAGCTTGGGGATTCAATCCAGTAACCTTTCGGTTAGGTGGCCCAACACTCTAACCACTAGGCTACCTGGATCCACTCTTCAGTAGGATACATAGAAACAAACCAGGAATGTTAGGCCAAGACTGAACATATATGAATACCTGTTTGAATACCTGTGCTCTGGCCATTAGCATGCATGGTTACACAGTAGTAGGGGCCTGTGCTGTGGCCATTAGCATGCATGGTTACACAGTAGTAGGGGCCTGTGCTGTGGCCATTAGCATGCATGGTTACACAGTAGTAGGGGCCTGTGCTGTGGCCATTAGCATGCATGGTTACACAGTAGTAGGGGCCTGTGCTCTGGCCATTAGCATGCATGGTTACACAGTAGTAGGGGCCTGTGCTGTGGCCATTAGCATGCATGGTTACACAGTAGTAGGGGCCTGTGCTCTGGCCATTAGCATGCATGGTTACAGTAGTAGGGGCCTGTGCTCTGGCCATTAGCATGCATAATTACAGTAGTAGGGGTCTGTGCTCTGTCCATTAGCATGCATGGTTACAGTAGTAGGGGCCTGTGCTCTGGCCGTTAGCATGCATGGTAACAGTAGGGCCTCGCTACACACACCTCCTTGAGCCTCGCTACGCACACACACCCACACACACACAAACACCTCCCCCGGGCCTCGCTACACACACACAGACACACAGTGAGGGTTAGGACCAGGGAGGGAGTGTTTTAGGCTGAGGGTTAGGACCAGAGAGGGAGTTCTATAGACTGAGGGTTAGGACCAGGGAGGGAGTTCTATAGGCTGAGGGTTAGGACCAGGGAGGGAGTTCTATAGACTGAGGGTTAGGACCAGGGAGGGAGTTCTATAGACTGAGGGTTAGGACCAGGGAGGGAGTTCTATAGACTGAGGGTTAGGACCAGGGAGGGAGTGTTTTAGGCTGAGGGTTAGGACCAGGGAGGGAGTGTTTTAGGCTGAGGGTTAGGACCAGGGAGGGAGTTCCATAGCTACCGTAGAAGGAGTGAGAGTAGAGAGGATGGAAAGGAAGAGGGAGAGAAAGCAAGAGGAGGGAGAGGAGAGGGAGGAGAGAGAGGAGGGAGAGAGAGGAGGGAGATGGAAGAGAGATGAGAGGAAGGAGAGCAGAGGAGGGGAGGCGACAGCAGCAACAGTTGGTTCCAGTGCGTCACAGCTCCTCCGGGCCTCGCTACACACACACAGGTCCCCGGGCCTCGCCACACACACACACACACACACCTCCTCGGGCCTCGCTACACACACACACACACACCTCCTCGGGCCTCACACACACACACACACACACACACACACAGCTCCCCGGGCCTCGCTACACACACACAGCTCCCCGGGCCTCGCCACACACACACACACAGCTACCCGGGCCTCGGTACACACACACAGCTCCCCGGGCCTCGCCCACACACACACACACACACACACACACACACACACACACACACACACACACACACACACACACACACACACACAGCTCCCCGGGCCTCGCTACACACACACACACAGCTACCCGGGCCTCGCCACACACACACACACACCTGCCCGGGCCTCGCCACACACACACACACACACACACACACAGCTCCCCGGGCCTCGCCACACACCGACATCAAAGCACACAAGAGTAGAAAGGTGTCCCTCTTTTAACAGACGCAGTCCCATTACCCAGCCCTGCATACTGTACATCTGAGTGGGGAGCACTCACTGCACCATACCCCAGCAGCCCCGGTCCCCATACAGCCTTGTTCCCCAGCCCCACGACACCACGCTGACAGCTAGTTCAATTAGGTGAGATAAACGGCAGCCGGTGCTTTTGACACACGTGTTCCATTGCAATCTCCCTCTCACTGTTACCACCCGTGATCCTCTTCTTACCCCAAACCCAAAACTATGAGAAAAACATTTTGGTTTGATTTCCTGGTGCGCTGGAGGTAAAGGGAGAGTTACTTTGCTGGAGAACATTGTGTGTTTGTGTGTGTGCGTGTGCACCTGTGTGTGCGAGAACATTGGTTTGCCTGGATGGATTCTGGGTAAATGGCAAATAGAGAGAGACAAGAGTCAAAGAGCGAATCTGGAGACTTTTAGGTCAGACTGGATGACGTCCTCGATACGATCAGTCTGGATCCACTCCTGAAACAGCTCCATACTTGTCGATGTGGTTCTCTGAGGTGAAGTGATAGCACTGTGAAAGCAGCCAGGTCACCCGTGATACAAGTCAGCATTCAACGTCCATCCGTGTCTGAGGACGTCGGGAGATGACGTGGAAACCGGCCACTAGGGGCAACAATGAGCGCTGTTACCTTCAAATAGGTTTTGGTTTGGAAGGGCGTAAGCATCTGCCTCTGATTCCAAAGGTTGCAAGTTTGAATCCAGCGATAGAAGGTTTTTTGTTTTTGTTTTAAGCCTATTCCAGACCTTAATCATTACCTTAACCATTCAGAGTTAATGACTAACCTTCAAAATTCAGAGTTAATGCCTAAACTAAGACTGTGTGAGCTTGTTGTGTGAAAGATAGGACTGTTACGGATATGAGAGTCTGGAAGTTTCCTATAGGAAGTTAACTCTCTCTTTGTATTCCAAAAGCAGGGGTAGAGTGGACAGCTGTATCCCTGGGGGCAGTTACCTGCTGTTCCTACCTCAGGTTGTTCCGGCTGTGTTGTTCTGCACATAATATAACTCATGCTATCCACTCCATCCAAGCTGCTCCTAGCCTCTCTGCAGGTGAAGAACACTGCTGTGGGAGAGGAAAAGAGACAAGGGGGAAGAGGGGGAGAGAGAGACATGGATTTCACAGGATTTCTGCCAGAGAGATTAAATAGGGGTAAACTAACAGCACCAGTTCAAATTTATTCAACACCTCAGCTCAATCCATGGACACAGATCACCCACCTCCACCACACCACCATTCCTCTACCATTCCTCGACCATGTATGTGCAGGCACATACACACACGCACAGCAAACGGCCCAGACAGATAACATCCCACAGTGTATTCCCTAGAGAAGTGGTGGAGTTGTGCCACGGAAATAACCTCTCCCTCAACGTCAACAAAATGAAGGAGCTGATCGTGGACTTCAGGAAACACATCGACGAGACCGCAGTGGAAAAGGTGGAAAGCTTCAAGTTCCTCTGCGTACACATCACTGACAATCTGAAATGGTCCACCCACACAAACAGTGTGGTGAACAAGGTGCAACAGCGCCTCTTCAACCTCAGGAGGCTGAAGAAATGTGGCTTGGCCTCTAAGACCACAAACTTTTACAGATGCACCATTAAGAGCATCCTGTCAGGCTGTATCACCGCCTGGTACGGCAACTGCACCGCCCGCAACCGCAGGGCTCTCCATAGGGTGGTGTGGTCTGCCCAACGCATCACCGGGGGCACACTGCCTGCCCTCCAGGACACCTACAGCACCCGATGTCACAGGAAGGCCAAAAAGATCATCAACCACCCGTGCCACTGCCTGTTCACCCAGCTACCATACAGAAGGCGAGGTCAGTACAGGTGCATCAAAGCTGGGACCGAGAGACTGAAAAACAGCTTCTATCGCAAGGCCATCAGACCGTTAAATGTATTTTATTTAACCAGGAAAGTCAGTTAAGAACAAATTCTTATTTATAATGACAGCCTACCACAGGCATTGCTGGGCCAATTATGCACCACCCTATGGGACTCCCAATCACAGCGGGTTGTGATACAGCCTGGAACAGAACCAGAGTATGTAGTGACGTGTCTAGTACTGAGATGCAGTGCCTTAGACCGCTGCGCCACTCAGAAGCAGCCGGCTACCACCTGGTTACTCAATTCTGCACCTTAGAGGCTGCTGCCCTATGTACATAGACATGAAACACTGGTCACTTTAATAATGTTTACTCATTTCATATGTATATACTGTATTCTATTCTACTGTAGTTTTGTCATTGCCACTCAAACATTGCTTGTCCTAATATTTATATATTTCTTAATTCCATTATTTTACTTTTAGATTTGTGTGTATTGTTGTGAATTGTTAGATACTACTGCACTGTCGGAGCTCGGAACACAAGCGTTTCGCTACACCCGCAATAACATCAGCTAAATATGTGTATGTGACCATGTATGTGATTTGATTTTGATTTGAAAGGAGAAGAGAGAGGGATCAGAGGCTTTTAGCTGACTTTACACGTATACACCCTGAGTTTAACTCTCAATATAACAGGAACAGTGGTAATTTTAGCATGTAAATCTTGGTGGGAATTTTTTTTTCAAAGTGGGATGCATGCCAGCAAAGTCACTACACAACACAACACTAAACAATACATTAAATGCACTATAACAGTGACAAACGATGCCCACAAACTGTTAGGGCCTACATAAAGCTGTCCCAACAGTCCCAACACCTTACCACTGCTACACCTGGCTATCAGCTCTGCCATAAGGTGTCCAATTAATCTTACAGGGGAAATGGCATCACAAAATGAAGGAAGGAGGGAGGTGTGTTTGGTAACCTGGGGGAAGGACAACGCTGGACTTAAATCTTAAATGTACACACAGGCATGCACACACACACACACACACACACACACACACACACCTTCTTTTTTGTAATCGTATACTCTAAAATGTTTATCTCACAGTCAACACAGCAGCAGCTGTTTCCCCCAGCAAACATAGCCTACGGAAGTTTCTGCTGTAGTCTTTAATGTAATAGTGTTATGAAGACACCTGAAGACACCTGGAGACACCATGAAAACACTCCTCAAAGAACTGCAGCTCCAAAGTTTGGATCGCTGTTAACATGAAAGCATCAGAGATCCTGTAGTCCTATCTAGTGTGGCGCTATAAAAAGGTATCTAGGGAACATTTGTTTTTTTCCCTCATATTCTGCCGATGGACCTGTGTTTTTGGTAACACGATCTCAGGGTTTCCATATAACGAGACTTTTTGTTTTCAATTATGCATACTATCAGCAGTTGTCTTGTTCTTTTTCTCCGCCACTGGACTATAAAATGAATTTAGCCTGACTCAAGTTTTTCCAAAAGACAGGAAGTACTGACGAAGACACCCATCACACACAGAACATTCAACTCAGCAAAGAAAAATGAGAGATATCAAAGATCATTAAACAGACAGTTACATAGAATAAAATCTTATTGGTCACGTACACATATTTTGCAGATGTTATCACAGGTGCAGCGAAATGCTTGTGTTTCTAGCTCCAACGGTACAGTAATACCTAGCTAAATGCTTGTGTTTCTAGCTCCAACGGTGCAGTAATACCTAGCTAAATGCTTGTGTTTCTAGCTTCAACGGTGCAGTAATACCTAGCTAAATGCTTGTGTTTCTAGCTCCAACGGTGCAGTAATACCTAGCTAAATGCTTGTGTTTCTAGCTCCAACGGTGCAGTAATACCTAGCTAAATGCTTGTGTTCCTAGCTCCAACGGTGCAATAATACCTAGCTAAATGCTTGTGTTTCTAGCTCCAACGGTGCAGTAATACCTAGCTAAATGCTTGTGTTTCTAGCTCCAACGGTGCAGTAATACCTAGCTAAATGCTTGTGTTTCTAGCTTCAACGGTGCAGTAATACCTAGCTAAATGCTTGTGTTTCTAGCTCCAACGGTGCAGTAATACCTAGCTAAATGCTTGTGTTTCTAGCTCCAACGGTGCAGTAATACCTAGCTAAATGCTTGTGTTTCTAGCTCCAACGGTGCAGTAATACCTAGCTAAATGCTTGTGTTTCTAGCTCCAACGGTGCAGTAATACCTAGCTAAATGCTTGTGTTTCTAGCTCCAACGGTGCAGTAATACCTAGCTAAATGCTTGTGTTTCTAGCTCCAACGGTGCAGTAATACCTAGCTAAATGCTTGTGTTTCTAGCTCCAACGGTGCAGTAATACCTAGCTAAATGCTTGTGTTTCTAGCTCCAACGGTGCAGTAATACCTAGCTAAATGCTTGTGTTTCTAGCTTCAACGGTGCAGTAAAACCTAGCTAAATGCTTGTGTTTCTAGCTTCAACGGTGCAGTAATACCTAGCTAAATGCTTGTGTTTCTAGCTTCAACGGTGCAGTAATACCTAGCTAAATGCTTGTGTTTCTAGCTACAACGGTGCAGTAATACCTAGCTAAATGCTTGTGTTTCTAGCTCCAACGGTGCAGTAATACCTAGCTAAATGCTTGTGTTTCTAGCTTCAACGGTGCAGTAATACCTAGCTAAATGCTTGTGTTTCTAGCTCCAACGGTGCAGTAATACCTAGCTAAATGCTTGTGTTTCTAGCTCCAACGGTGCAGTAATACCTAGCTAAATGCTTGTGTTTCTAGCTCCAACGGTGCAGTAATACCTAGCTAAATGCTTGTGTTTCTAGCTTCAACGGTGCAGTAATACCTAGCTAAATGCTTGTGTTTCTATCTTCAACGGTGCAGTAATACCTAGCTAAATGCTTGTGTTTCTAGCTCCAACGGTGCAGTAATACCTAGCTAAATGCTTGTGTTTCTAGCTTCAACGGTGCAGTAATACCTAGCTAAATGCTTGTGTTTCTAGCTTCAACGGTGCAGTAATACCTAGCTAAATGCTTGTGTTTCTAGCTTCAACGGTGCAGTAATACCTAGCTAAATGCTTGTGTTTCTAGCTTCAACGGTGCAGTAATACCTAGCTAAATGCTTGTGTTTCTAGCTTCAACGGTGCAGTAATACCTAGCTAAATGCTTGTGTTTCTAGCTTCAACGGTGCAGTAATACCTAGCTAAATGCTTGTGTTTCTAGCTTCAACGGTGCAGTAATACCTAGCTAAATGCTTGTGTTTCTAGCTTCAACGGTGCAGTAATACCTAGTTAAATGCTTGTGTTTCTAGCTTCAACGGTGCAGTAATACCTAGCTAAATGCTTGTGTTTCTAGCTTCAACGGTGCAGTAATACCTAGCTAAATGCTTGTGTTTCTAGCTTCAACGGTGCAGTAATACCTAGATAAATGCTTGTGTTTCTAGCTCCAACGGTGCAGTAATACCTAGCTAAATGCTTGTGTTTCTAGCTTCAACGGTACAGTAATACCTAGCTAAATGCTTGTGTTTCTAGCTCCAACGGTGCAGTAATACCTAGCACTGCAAAACAATACACAACAATCCCAAAAATAATATGTTCACAGAGGATGTCAACGATTTAACGTTTGAGGCGTTTTTAAGACTGTGGTGTTTTCACAGACTTCTAAACAACTCTAGAACAGAGAGACTTTATTCTAAATATAAAACCCAAACACATGATACCAAACACACCACAACAGACAGTAGAGAAACCCTACTTTAATGTACAATCACTTAAACCAAAACACATGGCAGGGGAATCAAGAGGCACAGCCAACGGGGCAGAGTAGAAAGACACGAAGATAAGGTGGGAAACGTTGTCACTGCTTTCCAGTCTGAGTCTAGATCATTGAGCAAAGTCAACAACATGGAGCATTCAAGTTCCTCTGGCAGTTTAGGATATATATATATATATAAATAAAAGAGAGAGAGAGTTAGGTACTCGGGCCTGGGCGGCTCTCTGCCCGAGCAGGAGGGGTGGCACGGGGTGATACGACACACAGCAGCCACGGAGATAAGGGGCCAGCCAGCGGCACCACACCACGTACCGACAGACAGAGAGATACAAAGATATAGATATAGATAAAGAGAGAGAGGGGGTTATCTGTATTTAGCTTAACTAAATAACTTAACTAGTAATTTAGTAGTGCTCTCAGAAGAGAGGAGAGCAGAGGAGAGCAGAGGAGAGCAGAGGAGAGGAGAGGAGAGCGAAGAGACCACACTGGAGCCAGACTCCACTCCCCTCTGTGGAGACCAGAAGAAACCGAGCACAGCGCCACAACAGAGAAGAACAAGATGGATCTGTTACTCATGCTTGAGGCTGATTTAACTTTCAGATGATGTTCTTTACCCCCTGCCCCCTTGCCTCTTCCTGTGGCTGCCCACAACACCCCCCAACACCCCCCTTCCCACTCCTATATCTTATGAAATACTGGAAGATTGATGGCATTGAAAGGGGAAGGGGGTGATTACAGACACCTAGAGGCTGCCTGGCACACAGGACTTTAGATAGAGGTGTGGGCCCTAGATTTCCCCTTTCTCTGGACAGTACTGACATTCATGTGATATTTGAATAGACACGGTATCATACAAAAGACAGTTTCAGGGTAGAGGATAGGTTGCCCAAAAAGATTAGGAGCAAAAACAGAGCCCTCCAAAAAGTTGAGTGTATATTATATTACAGTGTGTTCGAAATGCTCCTTTCTTTTTTTCATTCTTTAAACCTTAGACTTATAGATTCCCACAGAGCGCTCTCTGTCCCCCACTTCCCTCCCCTGACACGCTGTAAAACTCATCATTCTTTATTTTGGAGAAGAAAAAAAAGGAATTCAATTTAGAAGTCTGATTGGCAGGGCAGCCTCTGGGATGAAGGGGGGCAAGCAGAGAGAGAGAAGGAGGGAAGGGAGCGAGGGAGACAGGGAGGTATTGTGCTCTGAGGCTGCAGTGGCTCACTGTTTGCTTTGGTTTCTAGGGTAACACCAGACTGCAAAGAGATAACTTAAACAGATGTGGGAGAGAGCGAGGGAAAAACAGGGAAAACAACCACAGAGAAAAGCCACTGATAAATCTGCCGTGTCTGAAAGCTTTTTGGTTTTTTTACCCTTCTTTTTTGTGGTTTTCAGTCTTTCAGGAGCAGAGAGGGTAAGAGAGAGAGAGGGGAAGAGAGAGAGAGAGAGAGAGAGAGAGAGAGAGAGAGAGAGAGAGAGAGAGAGAGAGAGAGAGAGAGAGAGAGAGAGAGAGAGAGAGAGAGAGAGAGAGAGAGAGAGAGAGAGAGAGAGAGAGAGAGAGAGAGAGAGAGAGAGAGAGAGAGAGGGAGAGAGAGGGAAAAGAGAGAGAGGGAAGAGAGAGAGAGAGAGAGAGAGAGAGAGAGAGAGAGAGAGAGAGAGAGAGAGAGAGAGAGAGAGAGAGAGAGAGAGAGAGAGAGAGAGAGAGAGAGAGAGAGAGAGAGAGAGAGAGAGAGAGAGAGAGAGAGAGAGAGAGAGAGAGAGAGAGAGAGAGAGAGAGAGAGAGAGAGAGAGAGAGAGAGAGAGAGAGAGAGAGAGAGAGAGAGAGAGAGAGAGAGAGAGAGAGAGAGAGAGAGAGAGAGAGAGAGAGAGAGAGAGAGGGGAAGAAAGAGAGAGAGGGGCAGAGAGAGAGGGAGAGAGAGACATAATAAATAATATACAGTATATATTGTCATCTAGTGAAGAGAGGAAACGTTGATTGAGAAGAAGCCACAAAACAGCATTGTAGACCAAGAGGCAAATCCAATAGATTAATTAAACACACTAAGTCACCTGGCCTTTACCATATCTGTCAATGTATTGACAGAGATCTGACAGAAGTTTAAGGGGCCTAATATCTTATAGTTGGGATGGTGCCATCATTATTGGAGTTGAGAAATGATGGACAGGATTTGGGAAAGGGGTGTGGTGTGCTGGGGATTTGGGGTCAGTTTAATGTTCAACTTGGAAGAGAGTTGAAATTCAACAAGTCTTGAAAATTGTCCATTGTTTTCTATGACGATTTGTTAATTCATGAATTGAATTTAAATTCACTTCCTGAATTGATTGCAAGTTGAAAACTGATTTGACTCCAATCCTGATGCGCTGCAAAGTTGGGGGCCAGGGAGTTCCTTCAATAGGCATTACAGGAAGTTGTTAGTGGTAATTGTATTAGTTTAGGCACTAAACAGAGCAGACAAAGTTTCCCCTTTGATCTAGGAAAACTGCATTGTACATGTCTGAATTAAAAGAGACAAATTAAAAATATAATATTCCCTTCATAGTTGGCTGGGAGGAGAGACATTTAGACTCTGATTAACCTTTAACAGTAAGAAGACAAGAAAATGTATATTTCTATTCCAGAAACCATCACCTCAACCATAGCCATCACTGAGCATAATTCCAAAAATGTAAATACTAATTGGAAATATTCAACCCTCAGGGATCAGAACTCAACTGAGCCAGCGCCCTGACCTCGAGGCTACCTGAACAAGCCTAATAACACTCCTGTTGTTAAAGAGCTCAACCAGCTTAACCTTTTTAAAAGGTAAATGGAATTACAGAGTTTGGGATTAAGTTAAATAGTCTAGGAGGCCAAACCAGAAACAGCAGTTGATCAACAGAGTTTTCAACCCCGGAGGTCCAACAGGATAATCATTCTGGGAATTCCTCGCAAAACAGACTTGACAGTCAATGGGAGAAGTGAAAAATGTGTGCTAAATTGTACATTTTCTCAAAAAATTATGCACAACTGAGATTCGATTCAATGTAAGTAGCTGAAAATGTCATATCTACAACCTTGTGAATGTGACACGTTTTTCATTTTCGTCAAAACGACCTTATATCGTAGGAGTGCCTTTGATTTGACAGCCTGCAAATGCGCAGTTCGGTGCCACACTACCGTTAGATCCGATGGCGTGTTTCTGCGCATTAACTTAGCTAGATAAAGTCGCCATGACATCGCCTACAAGCATGATCAGGGATTTCTATTGGAGAAGCAGTTTGAATTATATTTGCATTTACTAACCCCTAGCCTTCTCTCATCACAAACATAACCAGTTTGAGTCAATCTAACTATCTCTGTAAAAATAATTGGCTTATAGTGATTGTCAAGACCACTCCCTCTGCTTCTCTGTTAGAGCCCAAAACGACACGTTGACATGAAAAGTAAACAAAACCATCCCTCTCTAGTAATACATCTCTCTAGACAGACGGGTTGCTTCCAATGCCAATTGTACCAATTACACGTTTTTAGAAGTTCCAGCGTCCGAAACAGGTCGCAAGTCACTGTCGTATCCACTTGTTACCCAGCTAAACATGAGCACAATTCCCGCCGGCATTTTAAGCACCGCCTACCCAAACTTGATTTGTGATTTGATGGAAGAGTTGTCTGTCTGAAGAGGATCCTCCCGGAAAAAAAACATTTGTTTTCCTCTTTCGAAATGTCAGAGAGAAGCCAACATCCTCCCCACGTCTACGTTGCTCCAAGGTCTGGGATATCCAAGACTACATTATTCCCAATGAGTCCGCCGAAATGTACAACCCCATAGTTGAAGAGGTGCAGGAGAGGCCAGACTGTCAATCACCAGTCTCCTTTCACTGATAATAAATATTGAACATGCCACCAGGTTGCAAAGAGAGCTTTCATATATGAAAATGTGAATCTGGGTTATCGGGCTCAAAAGGATGTGTGTAGTCACAGGCGTACGTGGCGAAATGTTATAGAGAATTGTCATACTGGATTAATTTGCCAATCAAAAGGAGGAAGTTTCCTGTCTAGAAGGCTTTATTAAAGGTCCAATGCAGCCGTTATTTTTTATCTTAATATTAAATCATTTCAGCCACAGAGAGGTTTGGAACTCTCTTTCTTACTGGTGATGTCACCAGGCCGGCCAAAACTCCATCCCAACCAAAACAGCTATTACACTAAAGGGACATTATCAATATTGGCACTGGGCCTTTAACCTTCCAATGAGGCTCTGCTCAGCTGACCTGCCAGTCATCCTCACTGACCTACCGACACAAACCGGTAGACTACAGGGGAACTTTTTTCCCTTCCTGTGAATGTATTGTATCATAGAACTCAGCCAGATAATTCCATGAACTTAAAAAGAGTGATGGAACGATGTTGAGCTAAGAGGAAAATTACCTGATAAAAGTTCAAGGTTTAACTCAGTGACAAACACACACACACGCACACTTTATTTCAGCCCCACACAAATCTGCTCCTGCACTGATGAGCAGCAGTTGCTCTCAGAACTAAATGTCTAAATGTGTAAATGCCTTCATACCTCATCGACGTGTTTTTCCTTACAGACATTCATTAACACACACAGTACAGCACACACACACACACACACAGTACCGCACACACACACAGTACCGCACACACACACAGTACCGCACACACACACAGTACAGCACAGACGTAACTATGCCATCGACGTGACCCTCTGCAAATGGCCTTTCTACCTACAGTATCGTTGCTGTTTTTACCTCCTCTCTAACAGAGCCTGAATGCTCTCCTTTTCACCTAAAGCAGGCAGACCCCTTTAATCCATGGCTGAGTGTGCAGCAGTATTGATGGGCCACTAAAGAGGATAACATCAGCTATTAGAGATAATGGTGAACACACCCTCACTGACACACTCTCAAAGGTCAGGGATTTAGCTGCTATGGCCCTATTAGCAGAATCAGTCTGCCTGTTTGAAGCCCACACACACACACACACACACATTAATATGTATTTAAGTGATTCATAAAAACTCTTGGCAACTGAATAAATAAAGACATAAACATCCAGCCAGACCAGAAAATATTGCCTTAATATACATTGAGTTAAAACATTCGGAACACCTTCTACTCACCAAACCAAAAGTTAATTCAGAATCAGACCCTGGCTAGTATCAGATAGCACACACCAGACCTTTACACACACCCAACACACTGCAACTTTACACACACCAAACACACACCCAACGCCCCACTGAATGCCTTTATTGTCCTTGTGAAGCATGTGGTGTGGTGATGGGCAGAGAGGAGAGGAGAGGAGGGGAGGAGCCTGGGCCTGGCAGGATATAGGTGTCTGGTCTGATACACTATAGACACAGCAGTATGTGGACACCCCTTCAAATTAGTGGATTTCCGCCACAAATGCTACCGACAGGTGTATAAAATCGAGCATACCGACATGCAATCTCCATAGACAAACATTGGCAGTAGAATGTCCTTACTGAAGAGCTCAGTGACTTTCAACGTGGCACCGTCATAGAATGCCACCTTTCAAAGTCAGTTTGTCAAATGTCTGCCTTGCTAGAGCTGCCCCGGTCAACTGTAATTGCTGTTATTGTGAAGTGGAAATGTCTAGGAGCAACAACAGCTCAGCCGCGAAGTGGTAGGCCACACAAGCTCACAGAACGGGACCGCCAATCGCTGAAGTGCATAGCACATAAAAATCGTCTATCTTCGGTTGCAACACTCACTACTGAGTTCCAAACTGCCTCTAGATGCAACGTCAGCACAATAACTGTTTGTCGGGTGTCACGTCCAGGCCTGAAAAGACAGGCTGGCGTGTTTTGTTTTGGTGTAGGGTTTTTTATGTTCTAGGTGTTATATATCTATGTTGGGGTAATGGTTCCCAATTAGAGGCAGCTGTGTGTCGTTGTCTCTAATTGGGAACCATATATATGTTTGGGGTTTTTGTATAGGATTTGTGGGTTATTGTTTGGTCATAGCTGTGTGTTTTGTCAGTTATGGTTTCAACTTCATGGTCTTCGTTTGCGTTTGTTTATTTTGCCCAGTTACGTGTGTTTCGTAAAATAAAACATGTATACTGGATGCCTCGCTGCCCCTTGGTCTGTCTATCCGGAAGATCGTGACATTGGGAGCTTCATTAAATGGGTTTCCGTGGCCGAGCAGCCATATGCAATGCCAAGCATCGGCTAGAGTGGTGTAAAGCTCACCACCATTTGTCTCTGGAGCAGTGTATAGGCGTTCCTGGGGTGATGAATCACGCTTCACCATCTGGCAGTCCAATGGATGAATCTGGGTTTGGCGGATGCCAGGAGAACGCTACCTGCACTAATGCATAGTGCCAACTGTAAAGTTTTGAGGAGGAATAATGGGGCTGTTTTTCATGGTTCGGGCCCCTTAGTTCCAGTGAAGGGAATCTTAACGCTACAGCATACAATTACATTCTAGAGGATTCTGTGCTTCCAACTTTGTGGCAACAGTTTGAGGAAAGCCCTTTCCTGTTTCAGCATGACAATGCCCCTGTGCATAAATCGAGGTCCATACAGAAATGGTTTGTTGAGATTGGTATGGAAGAACTTGACTGGCCTACACAGAGCCCTGACCTTAACCCCATCAAACACAGACTGTGAGCCAGGCCTAATCGCCCAACATCAGTGCCGACCTCAGTAATGCTCTTGTAGCTGAAAATAAGCAAGTCCCCGCAGCAATGTTCCAAATTTTAGTGGAAAGCCTTCCAGTGGAGGCTGTTATAGCAGCAAAGGGGGGACCAACTCCATATTAATTTTGTGTCCACAGTGTATATATTTTTACTGTAGGCCTTGCCTTATGGAATTAAAAAGAAGTAGCTGACCTAAGACTGATACCGAGCCACATCTGGTACGAGCGGAACAAGGGGAACCACAGAGGAAACTTGCAGAGAGGGGGAGATGGAGAAGGGAGGTAGAGAAGCTAAATAACAGTTAGGGTTTTGTGCTTGTACCCATCCAATCCACTCCCCAATCGGGCGAGTAATCAGACAGCAGAGGGGGGTAGGTGAGCAGCTGAGTGATTTGCTCGTTGGAGAGACGGTGCGTGGGGGAGAAGGCGGGTGGTGGGAGGTTGAGGGGTATAGGTTCCTCCTTGTTAGAAATGCTGCCTCACGTATCTCCCCCCCACATTATCAGCAGGAAGGGATGAGGAGGGTCATGAGGAGGGGGTTGGGAAGAAAGTGTAGGGGGTTGACGGGGTGCACCAGCACCCCTCAGGCATTCCTGAAGGTATACATCAGCGCTCCAATAGCAAGAAAAATAAACAGAGCAGAGGAAACCCTGTCTAGACGGGGCTGGTACTGGGGCCTTTGCACACACCAACCTGCTATTTACACTAAGGGGGAGAGAGCACAGCCTAAAACACAGCTAAGGACAGAAGGAGAGAGGGAGAGAGAGAGGGGAGAGAGGGTTGGAGGGAGCGAGAGAGAGAGAGAGAGAGAGAGAGAGAGGGAGGGGGGTGAGAGAGAGAGAGGGGAGAGAGAAGGACCAGAGAGTGGAGGGGTGGAGGCGGAGGTGAGAGTGTAAAAAGGGAGATGGGCGGAGAAAGGAGAGAGGAGAAAGAGGATGCAAAGAAAGGTAAATGGCATTATTAAAGGGCTGATAAGTGCAGTACATAACTGAGGGAGGGAGAGAAGAAGGGTTTTACAAGGAAAAACAAGAGTCTATAGACAAATACAGAATAAGGTTTATTAAAAGAAGCTACAGGAGTACACCTAGAATAATACATCTCCAAGGCAACTGGTGGAGTTCAAACACATCTCCTCAGAAAGCCATGCCTTCCCCACGGTAATCAAGTGGCCTATCTTACAGATATGCATGGTCGTCCAGTTAACTCCCTGAGCCAATGCCTAGGCTTTAGCTTAGCCGACTAAACAGCAATCTTGTCCCATGCAGTGTACCTGGGTTCAAACCACAGGTCACAGTCCCTTGACTGCACTTCTATATTAACAATCACTCAGCCAAAGGCCTGTGTGGTCTCATAGGACCCTTCATCCTAGCGACACAAGACCTCCCATCTACCCTGCCTTATCCCCTCTCGGATACTGTGTGTGTTCTAGACAGGTGGAGGAGGACAGGCAAGGCCCTGGGCTTTTTATGGACAGCCTGTCTATATTTGCTTGTCCGTAAGTTCATTTACGAGCAATGCTGAACCCAAGAAACAGCTAGCCCGGTCCAACCAGCTGAGCGTTCTGACAGACCCGTGAGATGCAGAGAGAAGGATGGGGGAGAGAGGGAGGATGGAGAGACAGGATTCTCCTACTGCGCTGTGAGGAAAGTAGGTGCTGGACTGTGGGCTCTGGGAGGCAGGGAGTGATGGGGGGGCAGTGTTGCTTTGTGTGGACTGAGTCTGCATTGGGAGCACACATACCGACACACACACAGTACACACACAGGGCAGACTGCGGACCGCAAGGTGGATATTTTAGGAGCGTGGTCTCATCCGGGCTGCGTCCGTTAGTCACACGTTGTGCCAACTCTGACAAAACTCTTGGAAAATACAGTCATAAATCAACATCTTGGAAAACACAGCAATAAATTGCACTGTGAGCATACACACACCACATTTTTTATTTAACTAGGCAAGTCAGTTAAGAACAAATTCTTATTTACAATGACAGCCTACTCCGACAACGCTGAGCCAATTGTGTGCCGCCCTATGGAACTGCCAATTACATCCAGATGTGATACAGCCTGGATTCGAACCGGGTACTACAGTGACACCTCTTGCACTGAGATTCAGTGCCTTAGACCACTGCTCCACTCAGGAGCCCATACACATACACACACACCGCTGTGCACACACACTGCCGGGACACACACACCGCTGGGCACACACCGCTGGACACACACACACATACCACAGAGCAGCAGCTGCCACGTCATGAGTGGCAGGGAGGGAGCATCCGTTTTATTTAGCATGTACACTGTGCCCCCTGTGTCCTCAACACACATCCATTAGAGTAATGTCAGTGTCAACGTCAGTCAGGTGAAGACTGTGATGACCCAAAAAGAGAAGGTAGCATCCAAACAAGTCTATTTTTATTGACAGTTCCAGACCAGTGATCCAGAGTCAAACATGGCTTTTAAGGGGCAAGGGCTCAGAGCTGCTTCACAAGATTTCTAAATGTGGGTGTGAAATAACCTACCTGGATAAAGGTTGTTGCTGAGTTGACTATATAAAACGCATTCAAGTATCAGAGAAGTTCAACATGCTGTGGGATACATTTTTGTATTTAACTAGGCAAGTCAGTTAAGAACAAATTCTTATTTACAATGACAGCCTAACCCTTCCCTAACCCGGATGACGTTGGGCCAATTGCGCAACGCCCTATGGGAATCCTGATCAAGGACGGTTGTGATATCTATCGTGCCACCTCTTGCACTGAAATGCAGTGCCTTAGACCGCTGTGCCACTCAGGAGCCCATTGACTTGGTGAGAAATTAGAAAGAACGGCATTAAAGAGAGCAATGAGAACTGCGGCCAATTCCGTTAAGGGAGGAACAGAAACCACCAATGAGACCTGGGGCCAGTTACATTAGGAGAGGAATGGGGACCACCAATGAGAACTGGGGACAGTTACATTAGGGGAGGAACGAGGACCACCAATGAGAACTGGGGACGTTAGGGGAGGAACGGGGACCACCAATGAGAACTGGGGATAGTTACATTAGGGGCGGAACGAGGACCACCAATGAGAACTGGGGATAGTTACATTAGGGGAGGAACGAGGACCACCAATGAGAACTGGGGATAGTTACATTAGGGGCGGAACGAGGACCACCAATGAGAACTGGGGACGTTAGGGGAGGAACGAGGACCACCGATGGAGGATGAATTGTTGTTTGTGTCAGATAGTATGGCAGTCTCTTTTCCTCAGACAACAACTTGTATACTACTGCCATGATGTGAGGGCAAACTGATGTGAGGGCAAACTGATGTGAGGGCAAAATGCACGCACACAGTACTTCAGAAGTGGCGAGCCTCACTGGCTTTCGGATGCATTGCATGCTGTAGATTTGAACCGCAACCCAGATTTCTCATGGACAAACAAACGAGACGTGTACAGGCCTAAGAGAAAACTCCAAACCCAGAAAACCACCAAAACATTCAACACAACAACACAAAAAAACAAGATAATGAGAGTCTAGCAGATTTCATCCTGTAATTATCTAACGTCGTGAGTAAGAAAACAATACCACAAGAAAACAGAGATAAAAGCCAAATCCACCATATTTCAACATGAAAGAAGTTGGCGTTTGCTAGTGAATTTTCAAATGACGTTTGAGGCTTGTGATAAACATCTTGTTTTAGAGTTTAGAGTACACTACAGGCTTCAAAGGTGGGAGGAAACAACACAATGCACTATGATACCATACCATACAATATGATACCATAGAATTCAATACACTACATACTATGATACAACAGAATACAATATGCTATGATACCATAGAATAGACTACAGTACAACACCATATTTATTTATTCAACTAGGCAAGTCAGTTATGAATACATTCTTATTTACAATAATGGCCTAGGAACAGTTGGTTAACTGCCTTGTTCCGCAGAAGAATGACAGATTTTTACCTTGTCAGCTCAGGGATTTGACCTACCAACCTTTTGGTTACTGGCCCAATGCTCTAACCACTAGACTCCGTGCCGCTATCGTACCATAGAATACAATACACTACACTACAATACACCACACTACAGAACAATATGATACCATAGAATACAATACATAAAAATACAATACACTTCACTATAGTACAATACAGTACGATATTATACAATATAGTACACTTCACTACAGTACAACACAATACGCTATGAAACAATATAATACAATACACTACACTACAGTACAACACAATACGATATGATACAATAAAATACAGTGAAATACACTACAATACAGTACAACACAACACAATACGATATTATACAATAGAATACAATAACATGCACTACAGTACAGTACAATGCAATACAATACACTACACTACAATACACTACAGTAGACTACACTACAATACACAACACTACAGTACAATACACTACAGTACAATAGACCACACTACACTACAATACACTATACTACAATACAATAGAATATACTACACTACAAGACAGGACAATACAATATAATACAATGAAATACACTACGCTACAGTACAATGCAATACAATACACTACACTAGATTACTATGCTATACACTACACTACAATGCAAAATAATACACTACAATACAATATAATGCACTACAAAACAATACACTACAGTAGACTACAATACACAACACTACAGTACAATACACTACACTACAATACACCACACTACAGTATAATACACTACACTACAATACAATACACTACAAGACAGGCCAATACGATACAATATAATACAATGAAATACACTACGCTACAGTACAATGCAAAACAATACACTACACTAGATTACTATGCTATACACTACACTACAATGCAAAACAATACACTACACTAGATTACTATACAATACAATACACTACAATGCAAAATAATACACTACAATACAATATAATGCACTACAAAACAATACACTACAGTAGACTACACTACAATACACAATACTACAGTACAATACACTACTTTAGACTACAATACACTACACTGCAGTATAATACAAAACACTACACTACAATACAATACACTACAATACAATACACTTCAACAGTGAGGTCCATTGACTTGATGAGAAATGAGAAAGAACGGCATTAAAGAGTGCAATGAGAACTGCAGTTCTCATTGGTGGTCCCTGTTCCTCCCCTAACGTACCTGGCCTCAGTTCTCATTGGCGGTCCCTGTTCCTCCCCTAACGTACCTGGCCTCAGTTCTCAGTGGTGGTCCCTGTTCCTCCCCTAACGTACCTGGCCTCAGTTCTCAGTGGTGGTCCCTGTTCCTCCCCTAACGTACCTGGCCTCAGTTCTCATTGGTGGTCCCTGTTCCTCCCCTAACGTACCTGGCCTCAGTTCTCAGTGGTGGTCCCTGTTCCTCCCCTGATGTAACTGGCCCCAGTTCTCATTGGTGGTCCCTGTTCCTCCCCTGACGTACCTGGCCTCAGTTCTCAGTGGTGGTCCCTGTTCCTCCCCTAACGTACCTGGCCTCAGTTCTCATTGGTGGTCCCTGTTCCTCCCCTAACGTACCTGGCCTCAGTTCTCATTGGTGGTCCCTGTTCCTCCCCTGATGTAACTGGCCCCAGTTCTCATTGCTCTATTTAATGCTGTTCGATCTCATTTGTCATCAAATCAATGGATCCCACAGGGTGTTGAACTGCTCTAGCTCTTCAGGCACTCTGAAACTCTTCACTTTAATGCATTTTATTTAGACAGCATAGTCAACTCAGCAACAACCTTTATCCAGGTAGGTTCCGTACACTATACTACACTACACTACACTTCACCACGCCACACTATACTACACTACACTATACTACACTACTGTTAATACACTACACTACTGTCACTACATTACAATGCAAAACACCACACTACACTACAATACACGACACGAATGTGCACCACACTACAATAAACTACACTATAGTGACTACCCTACACTACACTAAACTACACTATTGTCACAACACCATACTACACTATACTATACTACACTGGACCACACTAAGCTACACTGCTGTCACAACACCACACTATACCACACTACTGTCACAACACCACACCACACTATACTACACTACACTGAACCACACTAAGCTACACTACTGTAACAACACAACACCCCACTACACAATACTGTACTACACTCTACAATGCTATACTACACTACACAACACTACACTATACAATACCACACTATAACACACTATACTATACTACACTACTGTCACTACATTACAATGCAAAACACCACACTACATTACAATACAATACACTACAATACAACACATTACAGTACACTGAACTACACTACAATACACAGCACTAAGCTAAACTACTGTCACAACACTACAATACACCACACTACACCACACTACAATACACCACACTACACCACACTACACCACACTACAATACACCACACTACACCACACTACACTACACCACACTACATTACAGTACACTGCACTACACTACACTACACTACAATACACAACACTAAGCTACACTACTGTACACTACATTACAATGCAGGACACTACAATACACTGCACTAGACTACACTAGACTACGCTACACTGCAATACAATACACTACTGTACACCACACTACACTACAATACACTACACCATACTACAATACACCACAATACACTACACAACACTACAATAAACTACACTAGACTACAATACACTACAATACACTAGACTACAATACAATACGCTACAATAAACTACACTACACTACTGTGCACGACACTGAACTACACTACTGTCACTACAGTACACTACATTACAATGCAAAACACTACATTTGACTACATTACACTACACTACACTACTGTACGCAACACTACATTACAATGCAAAACACTACATTTGACTACCTTACACGACAATATAATACCTACACTACACTAATGTGCTCTACACTACACGACACTACACTGTACTATACCATACTACTTTACACTACACAACGCTACACTACACAAATGTACTCTACACAAATGTACTCAACACTACACTGTACTATACTACTCTACACTACTGTACACTACACCACACTGCATTACAGTACACTTCACTACACTACAATACACAACACTAAGCTACACTACTGTACACCACACTACAATACAATACAATATACTACACTACAATGCACTACACTAGACTGCACTACACAACTGTACACCACACTACAATACAATACACCACAATACACTACACTACAATAAACTACAATACACTATACTACACTACACCACAATACACTACACTAGACTAGACTACAATACAATATGCTACACTACACAACACTACAGTTCCCTACACTACAACACAATACACTACAATCCAAAACACTACACTACACTACAATACACTGAACTGCACTGCACTACACCACACCACTATACACCACACTGCACTACACTACTGTCACTACAGTATACTACATTACAATGCAAAACACTACACTACTGTACGCTACACAATACACTACTCTACAATACACGAATGTACACTACACTACAGTAATGTACAATATACTATGGTACACTACACTAATACTAATGTACACAACTGTACACCACACTACACTGTACTATACTATACTTCTACTATACTACACTACACCACACTATACTAATGTACACTACTGTACACCCCACCACACTATACTACACCACACTACAATACACTACACTGTACAATACTATACTAATGTACACTACTGTACACTACACTCATGTACACTACAATACTCTACACTATACTACACTGTGATACACTACAATACACTATAGTACTCCACACTACTGTACACTACACTACACTACACTGCAATACACTACACTATAGTGCTCTACACTAATGTACACTCACTACACTAATATACCCTACACTGCACTAATGTACACTACACTGCACTACACTACACTACAATGTACTACACAACACTACACTACTGTACACCTCACCCCACTACACTAATGTACACTACACTACTGTACACCCGACTACACTAATATACACTACACTGATGTACACTACACTACTGTACACCCCACCCCACTACACTAATGTACACTACACTACACTACTGTCACTATACTACGCTACACTAAACAGTACTACACTACACTAAACTACACTACTGTCACTACACTACACTAGACTACACTACAATACACTAAATGACACTACACTACAATACAATACAATACAATGCTATACAATGGACAAAAGTCTGTCTCTTGATAAGTCAACTAAATCTTGCCATAACATCTCAAGGTAATTTCTTGTGAAAACAGGTCACACATCTTGCTGCTGTGATGGCACACTGGTATTTCACCCAATAGATATGTAAGTTTATCAAAATTTGAATTGTTTCATAATTCTTGTGGGTCTGTATAATCTGAGGGAAATATGTGTCTCTAGTACGGTCATACATTTGCCAGGAGGTTAGGAAGTAATTATCTTTTTAGTTTTCTCATGATTTGGTTGTGTCTAATTGTGTTGCTGTCCTGGGGCTCTGTGGGGTCTGTTTGTGTTTGTGAACAGAGCCCCAGGACAAACTTGCTTAGGAGACTCTTCTCCAGGTTCATCTCTCTGCAGGTGATGGCTTTGTTATGGGAATCGCTTCCTTATTAGGTGGTTGTAGAATTGAACGTCTCTTGTCTGGCAGGTGGGTGGTTTGGGTGGGTGCGTGTGTGTATGTGTGTGTGTGATCTCTGAGTCGCACCACATTTGGTCTAGTCTACCTTCCATCTCAACCTCTGATTGTGCTTTTCATCCCTAACTCAGCAATACATTATTTATTTTTTTATTTTCTATTTCACTTTTATTTAACCAGGTAGGCAAGTTGAGAACAAGTTCTCATTTACAACTGCGACCTGGCCAAGATAAAGCAAAGCAGTTCAACACATACAACAACACAGAGTTACACATTGGAGTAAACAAACATACAGTCAATAATACAATAGAAAAAAAAAACTAATCTATATACAATGTGTGCAAATGAGGTGAGATAAGGAACGTAAGGCAATAAATAGGCCATGGTGGTGAAGTACAGTGGGGCAAAAAAGTATTTAGTCAGCCACCAATTGTGCAAGTTCTCTCACTTAAAAAGATGAGAGAGGCCTGTAATTTTCATCATAGGTACACTTCAACTATGACAGACAAAATGAGGAAAAAAAACAGAAAATCACATTGTAGGATTTTTAATGAATTTATTTGCAAATTATGGTGGAAAATAAGTATTTGGTCACATACAAACAAGCAAGATTTCTGGCTCTCACAGACCTGTAACTTCTTCTTTAAGAGGCTCCTCTGTCCTCCACTCGTTACCTGTATTAATGGCACCTGTTTGAACTTGTTATCAGTATAAAAGACACCTGTCCACAACCTCAAACAGTCACACTCCAAACTCCACTATGGCCAAGACCAAAGAGCTGTCAAAGGACACCAGAAACAAAATTGTAGACCTGCACCAGGTTGGGAAGACTGAATCTGCAATAGGTAAGCAGCTTGGTTTGAAGAAATCAACTGTGGGAGCAATTATTAGGAAATGGAAGACATACAAGACCACTGATAATCTTCTTCGATCTGGGGCTCCACGCAAGATCTCACCCCGTGGGGTCAAAATGATCACAAGAACGGTGAGCAAAAATCCCAGAACCACACAGGGGGACCTAGTGAATGACCTGCAGAGAGCTGGGACCAAAGTAACAAAGCCTACCATCAGTAACACACTACGCCGCCAGGGACTCAAATCCTGCAGTGCCAGACGTGTCCCCCTGCTTAAGCCAGTACATGTTCAGGCCCGTCTGAAGTTTGCTAGAGAGCATTTGGATGATCCAGATGAGGATTGGGAGAATGTCATATGGTCAGATGAAACCAAAATAGAACTTTTTGGTAAAAACTCAACTCGTCGTGTTTGGAGGACAAAGAATGCTGAGTTTCATCCAAAGAACACCATACCTACTGTGAAGCATGGGGGTGGAAACATCATGCTTTGGGGCTGTTTTTCTGCAAAGGGACCAGGACGACTGATCCGTGTAAAGGAAAGAATGAATGGGGCCATGTAACGTGAGATTTTGAGTGAAAACCTCCTTCCATCAGCAAGGGCATTGAAGATGAAACGTGGCTGGGTCTTTCAGCATGACAATGATCCCAAACACACCGCCGGCAACGAAGGAGTGGCAAGAAGCATTTCAAGGTCCTGGAGTGGCCTAGCCAGTCTCCAGATCTCAACCCCATAGAAAATCTTTGGAGGGAGTTGAAAGTCCGTGTTGCCCAGCGACAGCCCCAAAACATCACTGCTCTAGAGGAGATCTGCATGGAGGAATGGGCCAAAATACCAGCAACAGTGTGTGAAAACCTTGTGAAGACTTACAGAAAACGTTTGACCTCTGTCATTGCCAACAAAGGGTATATAACAAAGTATTGAGATAAACTTTTGTTATTGACCAAATACTTATTTTCCACCATAATTTGCAAATAAATAAATTAAAACTCCTACAATGTGATTTTCTGGATTTCTTTTTCTCATTTTGTCTGTCATAGTTGAAGTGTACCTATGATGAAAATTACAGGCCTCTCTCATCTTTTTAAGTTGGAGAACTTGCACAATTGGTGGCGGACTAAATACTTTTTTGCCCCACTGTAATTACAATATAGCAATTTAACACTGGAATGGTAGATGTGCAGTAGATGAATGTGCAAAGTAAAAATACTGGGGTGCAAAGGAGCAAGATAAATAAATGAATACGATAGGGGATGAGGTAGTTGGTTGGGCTATTAACAGATGGGCTATGTGCAGGTGCAGTGATCTGTGAGCTGCTCTGACAGCTGGTGCTTAAAGCTAGTGAGGGAGATAAGTGTCTCCAGTTTCAGTGATTTTGTAGTTCGTTCCAGTCATTGGCAGCAGAGAACTGGAAGGAAAGGCGGCCAAAGGAGGAATTGGCTTTGGGGGTGACCAGTGAGATATACCTGCTGGAGCACGTGCTACGGGTTGGTGCTGCTATGGTTACCAGCGAGCTGAGATAAGGCGGGGCTTTACCTAGCAGGGATTTGTAGATGACCTGGAGCCAGTGGGTCTCGCGACGAGTATGTAGCAAGGGCCAGCCGACTAAAACATACAAGTCGCAGTGGTGGGTGGTATAAGGGGCTTTGGTAACAAAGCAGATGGCACTGTGATAGACTGCATCCAGTTTGCTGAGTAGAGTATTGGAAGCTGTTTTGTAGATGACATCGCCGAAGTCGAGGATCGGTAGGATAGTCAGTTTTACTAGTGCAAGTTTGGCAGCATGAGTGAAGGAGGCTTTGTTGCGAAATAGAAAGCCGATTCTATATTTGATTTTGGATTGGAGATGTTTAATGTGAGCTTGGAAGGAGAGTTTACGGTCTAGCCAGACACCTAGGTATTTGTAGTTGTCCACATATTCTAGGTCAGAGCCGTCCAGGGTAGTGATGCTAGTCGGGCGGGCGGGTGCAGGCAGCAAACAGTTGAAAAGCATGCATTTGGTTTTACTAGCGTTTAAGAGCAGTTGGAGGCCACTGAAGGAGTGTTGTATAGCAATGAAGCCATACAACATTATGAAGAAAACAGCGCTACTGTTCTAAATCACTAATGTCTTCCTTATGGACATGTATTCCTCCATAATGTTGGTTTTCCTTGATAAAACACAAACGTAGCATTTCCAAAATGGATACTATTTTCAATGTTTTGAGAGTGAGAGAAAGAGAGAGCGAGAGGAAAAACAAATAGATTTACTGTTCATTCTATTCTCTACAACCCATTTACAGTGGAGGTATTACTGTGGTGCCTTCACCTCGCTGGGCTCCCAGCCCTGAATACAGCTCTGCTTGTATATTTAAATCCCCACATAGGGGGTTCATGGTTTATCAGCTCAGAGCTCACTGTGGCCTGGGCGGGCTGCATTGTCAGCCCATTAGTTTAGGAGTGTGGCTGTAAGAGGCGAGGTGGGAGAAATGGATTCATACACTGCCACCCTCGTTCGTGTCAAATCCATCCACGGGACATGGGGCTGTACTGTACGCCCTCCATGTGAGAGCACAACATGTGACTGTTGCACTGCGCAATGTGCACTGCTTTCCGGCCAACAAAAGCCAATAACCGGGTCTGAAATGCACTACAGTAATGCACTATAAAAGAAATGGGGGACTACTGCACTGTACAGAACAGAGTAGCAGCGCAGTGCACTACGTAGGTAATAGGATTCCATGAGGTGTATATCTGAGTGGACAGGGCAGCTGTGGATTTCAGACACGGTTAATGAGGAGTATATCTGAGTGGACAGGGCAGCTGAGGATTTCAGACACGGTTAATGAGGAGTATATCTGAGTGGACAGGGCAGCTGAGGATTTCAGACACGGTTAATGAGTATATCTGAGTGGACAGGGCTGATGTGGATTTCAGACACGGTTAACAGAGTACCAGCCTAGTGCACTACGTAGGTAATAGGATTCCATGATGTGTATATCTGAGTGGACAGGGCTGATGTGGATTTCAGACACGGTTAACAGAGTACCAGCCTAGTGCACTACGTAGGTAATAGGATTCCATGATGTGTATATCTGAGTGGACAGGACTGATGTGGATTTCAGACACGGTTAATGAGGAGTATATCTCAGTGGACAGGGCAGCTGTGGATTTCAGACACGGTTAATGAGGAGTATATCTGAGTGGACAGGGCAGCTGTGGATTTCAGACACGGTTAATGAGGAGTATATCTGAGTGGACAGGGCAGCTGTGGATTTCAGACACGGTTAATGAGGAGTATATCTGAGTGGACAGGGCTGCTGGGGATTTCAGACACGGTTAATGAGGAGTATATCTGAGTGGACAGGGCTGATGTGGATTTCAGACACGGTTAATGAGGAGTATATCTGAGTGGACAGGGCTGCTGTGGATTTCAGACACGATTAACGAGGAGTATATCTCAGTGGACAGGGCTGCTGTGGATTTCAGACACGGTTAATGAGGAGTATATCTGAGTGGACAGGGCTGCTGTGGATTTCAGACACGGTTAATGAGGAGTATATCTGAGTGGACAGGGCAGCTGTGGATTTCAGACACGGTTAATGAGGAGTATATCTGAGTGGACAGGGCAGCTGTGGATTTCAGACACGGTTAATGAGGAGTATATCTGAGTGGACAGGGCTGATGTGGATTTCAGACACGGTTAAGGAGGAGTATATCTGAGTGGACAGGGCAGCTGAGGATTTCAGACACGGTTAAGGAGGAGTATATCTGAGTGGACAGGGCTGCTGTGGATTTCAGACACGGTTAACAGAATACCAGCCTAGTGCACTACGTAGGTAATAGGATTCCATGATGTGTATATCTGAGTGGACAGGACTGATGTGGATTTCAGACACGGTTAATGAGGAGTATATCTCAGTGGACAGGGCAGCTGTGGATTTCAGACACGGTTAATGAGGAGTATATCTGAGTGGACAGGGCAGCTGTGGATTTCAGACACGGTTAATGAGGAGTATATCTGAGTGGACAGGGCTGCTGTGGATTTCAGACACGATTAACGAGGAGTATATCTCAGTGGACAGGGCTGCTGTGGATTTCAGACACGGTTAATGAGGAGTATATCTGAGTGGACAGGGCTGCTGTGGATTTCAGACACGGTTAATGAGGAGTATATCTGAGTGGACAGGGCAGCTGTGGATTTCAGACACGGTTAATGAGGAGTATATCTGAGTGGACAGGGCAGCTGTGGATTTCAGACACGGTTAATGAGGAGTATATCTGAGTGGACAGGGCTGATGTGGATTTCAGACACGGTTAAGGAGGAGTATATCTGAGTGGACAGGGCAGCTGAGGATTTCAGACACGGTTAAGGAGGAGTATATCTGAGTGGACAGGGCTGCTGTGGATTTCAGACACGGTTAATGAGGAGTATATTTGAGTGGACAGGGCTGCTGGGGATTTCAGACACGGCTAATGAGGTGTATATCGGAGTGGACAGGGCTGCTGTGGATTTGTTTGACAGCTTGACGACTGGTGGGAGAGCGTGGGGAGATGGTCTCTCCTTATTGTACATACACCATGAACTCATCATCAAAGAAGATTTTATTGTAAGTCTGTATCTCTGTCTCTCTCACACAGTATTCCCTGTTTCCCTGTTTCGCTGGGTCGTTGTTAACACATTATATGGAGCCTGGTTATGCCCATCCATATTGATATTGCAGATCCTCAGACAGCCAGGCTCTCTGCTCTCCTCCTGTGTGATGTGTGTGTGACGGTTTGGCCAGCTTTATGGCAGGGCCTGTGTGTGTGTGAGACAGAGAGAGAGAGAGAGAGAGAGAGAGAGAGAGAGAGAGAGAGAGAGAGAGAGAGAGAGACAGAAAGAAAGAAAGAGAGAGAGAGATGGAGCGAGAGATGAACAGAGAGAGAGAGAGAGCGAGAGAGAGCAAGAGCGAGAGCGAGAATCATCCGATAGAGAATAATCTCCCTCTACAAGGTAGTTATGGACAACAAGATTGGTTTGATAGCTCATCTGGCGTCAGGGTTGTCCAGTGTTGCTATATTAGCACATATACACAAAAGAAGAAAAAGAGACTGAGCCTCCAGCTCTATCCAGGCTTTCTTTCTGAGGCTAAACCCCTATTTCAACAAAGGGGAGGGTCATGCCGCCATCTAGTGACAACTTTTTTTGCTGGTGCGTACTCACACACACACACACACAAAATCATCTCATCAACCACCACCATTATTGGTACAGTAAAGACCAATGGTTTAGGCCAAGGCTCCTCTCTGCCTTGCAGGCAGGTACCTGACTGACTCCTGGGCAGTGAGGCCTAGCCAGCTACCACTATGGAGCAAGATTACTCTGGATGTATGGGGAAATGTCTGCTCTTCAATACATACCCCTGCGTGAGTCTGGTACTGGTCTGGACAGGGGGGATGGGGGACAGAGGAGAGAGTTAGGAAGAAGTGAAGCCTGTATGGTAGTCAGACCAGCTGAAGGACACCCATCTATACAACTAACATGGGCCCTGGCCCAGAACAGGACGGCATGGAGAGCGAATGTCAAGGAGCTACGCACCATGGAGCTAGCGAAGATAAGTGAATGAGTGAGTATGGGTGGGGGAGAAGAGAGAAATATTGGGGGGGAATAAGGGGAAGGTAGGGAGGGAAGAAGGGAGGGCATTTCTCAGCTCCTCATGTCTGCTAACAGACAGCTGTATCCATTACCAATGCGTCTCTAGCCCGGCACCAGCTCCTGTGTGGAATACTGCAGTCAGGGCATGTGGATGTAGCCATGTTATTCACCTACCACAGTGAAGTGTTGAGAAAGTGTGTGTGTGTGTGTGTGTAATTAGACCCCAATGACAACCAAGACACAGAATCACAGTCAATTAAATGCAAATGAAAAACTATTGCCCAGCACTAGGCACAAACCTTGTGATGCTCGGAGCCGAAGCGCGCTGCTCAGACCACTGCACTACGGCAGTTGACAACACTCTATCAAGCCGTGAGAATACTTGATGATACATGATAGTATGAGGTTGGTTGGTTTGTAGAGCCTTCCCCAAACCATAGCCCTGACTTTAACCACTCAGAATTAATAACTAAACTGTTAACCTTTGTTAACCATGTTAACCTCTTTTAACCCTGTAACAATGTGTAATTAACCCTGTAACAACATGTAATTAACCCTGTAACAACGTGTAATTAACCCTGTAACAACATGTAATTAACCCTAATACAAAATGTAATTAACCCTGTAACAACATGCAATTAACAAAGTAACAATGTGTAATTAACCCTGTAACAACGTGTAATTAACCCTGTAGCAACGTGTAATTAACCCTGTAATAACATGTAATTAACCCTGTAACAACGTGTAATTAACCCTGTAACAACGTGCAATTAACAAAGTAACAATGTGTAATTAACCCTGTAACAACGTGTAATTAACCCTGTAACAACGTGTAATTAACCCTGTAACAACGTGTAATTAACCCTGTAACAACTTGTAATTAACCCTGCAACAACGTGTAATTAACCCTGTAACAACATGTAATTAACCCTGTAACAATGTGTAATTAACCCTGTAACAACGTGTAATTAACCCTGTAACAATGTGTAATTAACCCTGTAACAATGTGTAATTAACCCTGTAACGTGTAATTAACCCTGTAACAATGTGTAATTAACCCTGTAACAACATGTCATTAACCCTGTAACAACGTGTAATTAACCCTGTAACAACGTGTAATTAACCCTGTAACAATGTGTAATTAACCCTGTAACAACGTGTAATTAACCCTGTAACAACATGTAATTAACCCTATAACAACATGTCATTAACCCTGTAACAACGTGTAATTAACCCTGTAACAACGTGTAATTAACCCTGTAACAACGTGTAATTAACCCTGTAACAACATGTAATTAACCCTGTAACAACATGTAATTAACCCTGTAACAATGTGTAATTAACCCTGTAACAACGTGTAATTAACCCTGCAACCACACAGAATTAATGTTGCTCATACATCCCTATGTCAGGAGGAGGGAAATGGTGGGAGCAGAGGGAAAGAGAGAGAGAGGGGAAGAGAGAGCGAGAGGGGAAGAGAGAGAGAGGGGAAGAGAGAGAGAGAGGGGAAGAGAGAGTGAGAGGGGAAGAGAGAGTGACAGGGGAAGAGAGAGCGAGAGGGGAAGAGAGAGTGAGAGGAAGAGAGAGAGGAAGAGAGAGAGATAGAGGGGAAGAGAGAGAGAGAGGGGAAGAGAGAGTGAGAGGAAGAGAGAGAGAGGAAGAGAGAGAGAGAGAGAGGAAGAGAGAGCGAGAGGGGAAGAGAGAGTGACAGGGGAAGAGAGAGCGAGAGGGGAAGAGAGAGCGAGAGGGGAAGAGAGAGCGAGAGGGGAAGAGAGAGTGAGAGGAAGAGAGAGAGAGAGGGGAAGAGAGAGTGAGAGGAAGAGAGAGAGAGGAAGAGAGAGAGAGGAAGAGAGAGAGAGAGAGAGAGAGAGAGAGGGGAAGAGAGAGAGAGAGGGGAAGAGAGAGTGAGAGGGGAAGAGAGAGTGAGAGGGGAAGAGAGAGAGGAAGAGGGGAAGAGAGAGCGAGAGGGGAAGAGAAAGTGAGAGGGGAAGAGAGAGCGAGAGGGGAAGAGAGAGAGAGAGGGGAAGAGAGAGCGAGAGGAAGAGAGAGAGAGGAAGAGAGAGAGAGAGAGAGGAAGAGAGAGAGACCAAGGCCACATCACGATGTCCTGACCTGTAGCTCCCCTCAGCCCAAGGTCAACCCTAACCCAAAACCCAGCATCGACTGACTGAGTAAGCAGTAAACATCATACACACATTCCTCACCAACTCTGCTTTCTGTCAGCAGACTGAAGAGAAGAGAGACGCCAGTTCTTATGACACGCAGGCCCGCCTGAAAATAACACACAGTACAACAACACACTACAGGACCCACCATTAGAAAGTAATCTGTGGCGACCGGGGAGGAGGGAGGGACGGGTGTGGTGATATAGCGGTTTCTGGTAACCCGCAGCGTGGCTCCAGTCAACCATCTTAACCCTTTTCCATCGGCTTCACTGATGACCCAGACAAGGCCTGGGAAAAGAGACGGTACCAAGAAGGTCTCTAGAGGAAGGTTGAAATGAGACAGGAGAGGAAGTGACCCAGATCCAGTCATCATGGCAGTAGCAAAATGGAGGAGGATCCGACAGTTCTAGTAAAAACACATGTCAGGTCCCATTAGATTAGCTTAGAACTTAGTCAGGAACTATCAGGTTTGAAGGTAAGACCTAGATGCAGACTGTGCCGAAGTAACAATGTTTATTGCAGCAACAGGGCAGGCAAACGATAACGATAACGATAACAAGAGTAGTGGGGGAAAGATACAGGACGACAGGCAGGCTCAGGGTCAGGGTCAGACAGAGAGGTCAGGCAGGCTCAGGGGCAGACAGAGAGGTCAGGCAGGCGGGCTCAGAGAACAGGACAGGCACGGGTCAAAACCAGGTGGGCGAGAAAAAGAGAGACTGGGGAAAAGCAGGAGCTGAGACAAAAAACTCTGCTTGACATGACAAACAAGACGAACTGGCAACAGACAAACAGAGAATACAGGTAAAAATACACTGGGAATAATGGGGAAGATGGGCGACACCTGGAGGGGGGTGGAAACAAGCACAAAGACAGGTGAAAAAGATCAGGGTGTGAAAGGAACAAGTGCATTCATCTTAGATAAGAACTCAGAGCCCATGTTCATCAAGAGTTTGGGAGTAGGAGTTTAGTTTGGTTTAGTTTAAACGGGTCCCCATTAGCCACGGCACCTGCAGCAGCTACTCTTCCTGGGGTCCACATAAAACATAGAAATACATGGCACAGTACAGATCAGTTATAGACAAGAACAACATAAGATATTACATTAAATAAAAAATAAAAAGTTATATATTGGAAAGACAAGTAGTGATGATCTAGGATCCATTTTTCGTAATTACGTACAACATGTACCCCAAAATGTGTGTGTGCCAATTTACACTGAAAAGTTGGCGTTTATAAAAAAATTTACTTGACGTTAGACTGTACTCACATCCCCCGTAAACTTTAGACCAGATACATACGCACATCTGCTAGGGGTTTAGATATTGCTGGCAAGCAAAGTATTTTGTGCAAATGGGAGATATGATGAAAAACGTATTCATAAAAAGAAAAAAAAACAGTCAAACAGATGAACAAGAATGCAACCATTTGCCATTAGTGAGGAGAGCGAAGATTTTTTTAATCTAAAATAATTTGACATAGGAATCCTATAGTTAACACAGGAATCTTATAGCTAAACATAGGAATCTTATAGTTAAACACAGCAATCTTTTTCCTATATATTTTGTTTTTCATAACCTTGTAGAATATATTCCTCACCTTTTCTGGCCTTGATGGGTTCATATTTCCTAAAGAGCCATATCAAATGACCATGCGCATCTCTCATTTAATTGGACATAGTAGCCTAACAAATAGATAGGCTATAGCAAATCAAATCAAATCAAATTGTATATGTCACATGCGCCGAATACAACAGGTGTTCACTTGCTTACAAGCCCCTAACCAACAATGCAGTAAAAAAATATATATAATAATAATAAAAAGTATGAGTACGAATAAGAAATAAAAGTAACAAGTAATTAATGAGCAGAAGTAAACCAACCATAGCGAGACTATACACAGGGGGGTACCGGAACAGAGTCAATGTGCGGGGGCACCGGTTAGTTGAGGTAATATGTACACGTAGGTAGAGTTATTAAAGTGATAACAACAGATAGTAGCAGAGAGTAGCAGCAGTGTAAAAGAGGGGGATGGGGGGGGGCAATGTAAATAGTCTGGGTAGCCATTTGATTAGATGTTCAGGAGTCTTATGGCTTGCGGGTAGAAGCTGTTTAGAAGTACAGTCTATGACTAGAGAGAACAGTCTATGACTAGGGTGGCTGGAGTCTTTAACAATTTTTAGGGCCTTCCTCTGACACTTCCTGGTATAGAGGTCCTGGATGGCAAGAAGCTTGGCCCCAGTGATGTACTGGGCCATACGCACTACCCTCTGTAGTGCCTTGCGGTCCGAGGCCGAGCAGTTGCCATACCAGGCTGTGATGCAACCAGTCAGGATGCTCTTGATGGTGCAGCTGTAGAACATTTTGAGGATCTGAGGACACATGCCAAATCTTTTCAGTCTCCTGAGGGCGAAAGGTTTTGTTGTGCCCTCTTCACGACTGTCTTGGTGTGCTTGGACCATGTTAGTTTGTTGGTAATGCGGACACCAAGCAACTTGAAGCTCTCAACCTGCTCCACTACAGCGCCGTCGATGAGAATTGGGGCATGCTCAGTCCTATTTTTCCTGTGGTCCACAATCATCTCCGTTGTCTTGATCACGTGGAGGGAGAGTTGTTGTCCTGGCACCACATGGCCAGGTCTCTGACCTCCTCACTATGGGCTGTCTCGTCATTGTCGGTCATCAGGCCTACCACTGTTGTGTCATCAGCAAACTTAATGATGGTGTTGGAGTCGTGACTGACCGTGCAGTCATGAGTGAACAGGGAGTACAGGAGGGGACTGAGCACGCACCCCTGAGGGGCCCCAGTGTTGAGGATCAGCGTGGCGGATGTGTTGACACCTACCCTTACCACCTGGGGGCGGCCCGTCAGGAAGTCCAGGATCCAGTTGCAGATGGAGTGTGGATCTGTTGGGGCGGTATGCGAATTGGAGTGGGTCTATGGTTTCTGGCATGTATGTATTTCAGGTTTTGCAGCTTGGTTTATAATACCGGTATGCAGTCGAATTTAACAGCTGATATTTTACCTTGAAGCAGGCCCATGTATGCTACTGTAAGTACAGTACTTGAAAAAAAATTGAGTAGCCTGCCCTACAATGTTTCAGAATTTGCAGGCAGTCCATCATATTTAGGCTGGGGGGAAAAAGTCCATGCAAAACAATGTTGAGTTTAAATGTTCTGCTGATAGAGATAACAATGGGAAATTGTCATGGACCTATCAGAAACTGACACAGTCTTTTTACAGATACAGCATAAATTACTGCTGAAGACTAAAACGGAGAAAAAGTGTTAAAGGTTCCTGTCTCTTGCCCAACTCACAAGGCACATAGCGGGAACAAAACCCAGCATCAACTGCGTTCTGCTCTGATAGAAGACCAACGATGCATTTGTTCAATGACATTTTTGGAGTTATAACTGGAAAGAATTAGTTTTTGCAGGGTTATTATTCGCCTTTGGTTTGGCTTCACTCATTACTCGATCTACTGTATAACAAGCTGAACTGCACCTCCTATGGATTCACAGGGTACCGTACGGTGTTCCTGTTCAAATTCTTCAAGTTGATAAGTTCAGCTTATCAACTTGAAGAATTTGAACAGGAACACCGTACGGTACCCTGTGAATCCATAGGAGGTGCTGCCAACACAGTAAACAGACCGGTAGTTAATGAAAAATATTGGACAGTATGGGTAGGCTACATTATTGCTGTGCGATAGGAGCGTGACATCATTGTCTATTTAATCTCAGAGTTTATACCAAGGCAGGATAGGAGTGTGACATCATTGTCTATTTAATCTCAGAGCCTATACCAAGGCAGGATAGGAGCGTGACATCATTGCCTATTTAATCTCAGAGCCTATACCAAGGCAGGATAGGAGCGTGACGTCATTGCCTTTTTAATCTCAGAGCCTATACCAAGGCAGGATAGGAGCGTGACATCATTGTCTATTTAATCTCAGAGCCTATACCAAGGCAGGATAGGAGCGTGACGTCATTGCCTATTTAATCTTAGAGCCTATACCAAGGCAGGACATAGAAACCCAACAATCTATTGATAAACTAAATATTGAACAACAATTTGTCTTTTGGAAGTGCGAGGGTCAGGAGGGGGACTGGCGGAGCAGGTAGCTGACTAGTGGTGGCTATTCAGCAGCCTGATGGTCTGGGGGTAGAAGCTTTTGGCCAGTTTTTGCTATGATGCTCTTATATACTGTGGTGGCTATACTATACTAGTGGTGGCTATTCAGCAGCCTGATGGTCTGGGGGTAGAAGCTTTTGGCCAGTTTTTGCTATGATGCTCTTATACTGTGGTGGCTATACTATACTAGTGGTGGCTATTCAGCAGCCTGATGGTCTGGGGGTAGAAGCTTCGGGCCAGTTTTTGCTATGATGCTCCTATACTGTGGTGGCTATACTATACTAGTGGTGGCTATTCAGCAGCCTGATGGTCTGGGGGTAGAAGCTTTGGGCCAGTTTTTACTATGATGCTCCTATACTGTGGTGGCTATACTATACTAGTGGTGGCTATTCAGCAGCCTGATGGTCTGGGGGTAGAAGCTTTTGGCCAGTTTTTGCTATGATGCTCCTATACTGCCCGAGTAGTAGGTGTCCTGGAGGGCAGGCAGTGTGCACCCAATGGTGCGTTCGACTGAGCATACCACTGATGGATTCTGGGTACTAACTCCTCAACTTAGGATAGGGTTAATTATCCGGGATCCTATTGAAATATTGAGTGCTGAGGTTTAGAGGGTTTACACCAGAAGTTAATGGTTATCTGTCGGAGGAAGGTATATAGTGTGTGCAATTAAGCTTGGAATGTGCTGAGTGCAGGGATGTGATCACATGTGGCAGGCATTGATTAGGGGAGAGAGCCATGGATTAGTGATGAAGGGGGTCGAGGTCAGGTCACGTTAAGGGAGAAAGAAAAGTTGATGGTCGTATTACTTAGTTACCTGCCTAGCAGTAAAGATACAATGTTTGTTCAGATGTGTAGGAGGAGCCTAGGAGAAAGGGTTAAAGAGCAGTGTTTGTGTGAACAATGCCTTTGTCTAATGCAGCTGTATTGATCCTCTGGGAAGAATAAACTTGGTTTGAGCTTTCATAGAGTCCGTTGAGTTTTTACTCAGAGAATTAGAACCTAACACCACCCTCTGTGGAGCCTTGTGGTCAGTGGCGGTGGAGTTTCCGTACCAGGCTGTGATGCAGCCCGACAGTATGCTCATGATGGTGCTCCTCTAGAACACTGTGAGAGCCATCTGACACTGGCCACATTGCTTTAGCCTTTTGAGGTTGAAGAGTCGCTGCCGTGCCTTCTTCACCACAGTGTCCCTGTGGTTTGACCATTTCACCTCCTCTGAGATGTGTATGCCGAAGAACTTGAAGTCTTTTACTGTTTTCAGCCTGTTTCCTCCTGAAGTCCACTCAGCTCCTATATTTTGTTGAGGGAGAGGTTGTTGACCTGGCACCACGCCGTCAGAGTGCCTACCTCCTCTCTGTAGGCCGTCTCGTTGTTGATGGTAATTAGGCCTACTACTGTCGTGTCGTCAGCGAACTTGATGATGGAGTTGGAACTGTGGTAGACCACGCAGTCGTGGATATACAGTGAATACAGGAAGACTCTGAGGATGCACCTTGTTGAGGATCAGGGAGGAGGAGGTCATGTTGCCTACACTCACCACCTGGGAGCAGCCCGTCAGGGAGTCCAGGACCCAGTTGCATAGGGAGGAGTTCAGTCCAGGGGCCATGAGCTTTGTGGTGAGTTTAGAGGGCACTATGGTATTGAAGGCCGAGCGGTAGTCGATGAACCTCATCCTCACATATGCGTTCCTTTTGTCCAGGTGGGTGAGGGCAGTGTGCAGAGTGGTCATTCACACGCACACGGTTTTGATTTATAACAGGAAACGTGTTTGAATGGCGTGAGCCAAGTTTATGAATCTCAGTATTTTTGAACGTTGACAGACTTTTCAGTACTCAGTAGTCCTATTCGAAGAAGCTATCTTAGACCAGACTAGAATCTCTTATTTCAGTAACTGTTGTAAAGGAGCCAGTAAAAGCCTGTCAAACTGTGCTGCCCATCCATGCGATAGTCTTCCACCCAATCCTCATGTTACACGTATTTCAAGCTCCCATTGAGGCAAAAAAAGAATGGTCCCATTGTAATCAATCAGGGTTGTCCTGACTAGCTGTGTTACCTGGTGTGGATCAAAAGCCAGATCCTCCATGACGACCCGTTCACTACAATAGCCTCTAAACATTTCAAACCTCAGTTATGTCTGTAACTCAGCAGCCTAACCATGATCTGCTCTGGCATGCCAGACAGACCTCACTCTCACTCTCAATCTCTCACAGTCCTTCACATTTGACTGTGTTCTGGGTTGAGGGGCTTAAGGCCAGCTGCTCAATAGGCAGCGATTGGTGCCAGTGTTTGTGTCCGTGTCCACAGGAGCTTTGTTCTGGCTGCTTTACTTCCAGCCAGGCTTCACCCAGAACAACTGGAGAGAGAGATACACACACAGCAGCAACATGCCGTACATACCAACGAAAACATCAGTTTCACTCAGCAGACAGACCTTCAGCGCTTCACCAGAGCAGGAACATTGACTGGACTGTCTGGAACAGGGTTGAATTCGGTAAACCAGGTTGCCGAGATTTACCGCCTAAACCCACTTTTCCCGGAATAAACACCTGCAAGAAAGTGGTTAATTATAATACAATATTCCTATGAACAGCATGATGTGAAATGGAACTGTTAAACTATATGAGATGTCTAAATCTGCCTTTCCATGGCCTCCTCTCTGCTATCTGCATGATCAATCCTCATCGCTCAGGGTGGGGACAGACACCGCATCTCAGTAGGAGCGCAGTTCACAATGCATGTATCATCTCATCATAGAGGGACTCTTTTTCAGGACCCTGTCTTTCAAAGATAATTCGTAATAATCCAAATAACTTCACAGATCTTCATTGTTTCCCATGCACCTGTGGAACGGTCGTTAAGACACTAACAGCTTACAGACGGTAGGCAATTAAGGTCACAGTTATGAAAACTTAGGACACTAAAGAGGCCTTTCTACTGGCTCTGAAAAACACAGAAAAAAAAAGATGCCCAGGGTCCCTGCTCATCTGCGTGAACGTGCCTTAGGCATGCTGCAAGGAGGCATGAGGACTGCAAATGTGGCCAGGGCAATAAATTACAACGTCCGTACTGTGAGACGCCTAAGACAGCGCTACAGGGAGACAGGACGGACAGCTGATCGTCCTCGCAGTGGCAGACCACGTGTAACAACACCTGCACAGGATCGGTACATCCGAACATCACACCTGCAGGACAGGTACAGCAACTGCCCGAGTTACACCAGGAACGCACAGTCCCTCCATCAGTTCTCTCTCTCTCTCTCTCTGCTCACCAACACCAACAAACACCCTGATAGACACACACATACACCCCTGCACCATGCTCAATGGCACTGAATCACTCAGTGAGTCATTGCGGTTGCTGCTTAACCTACAGCTGAGGAAGTGTGGGTGCATGTTTGTGTAGATCATGGTTTGTCTGCATGTGCGTACATGTGTGCGTGCGTGTGTGTGCATGCGTGTGCGTGTGTGTGTCTATGACTAAATGTTTTGGGTGGAAGCAAGTAATTAGCAGCATTAGCCCCGTTCATCCTCTGTTGCCAGGTGCGAAACAAACCCTGTTAAGATCCCTTCCATGTCACCCCGGCCTTACTGCCAAGATTTACGTGTCTTTGAACGGGGTATGATAGTTTGTGTCAAGAACTGCAACACTGCTGGGAGTCAACATGGGCCAGCATCCCTGTGGAATGCTTCCGACACCTTCCATACCCCGACAAATTGAGGTTGTTCTGAGGGCACAAGGTGGGTACGCAACTCAATATTAGGAAGGGGTTCCTAATGATTTGTACACTCAGTATATATTTCCACACATAATACTGGGAAACTGGGAAAATGAGGATTCCCTTTTAGTGAACGAGCTGTTAGAAAAGACAACGGGATGGAGTTTTGTCCCGCCTGATGACATCAGCAGGCGGTAAATTAGATATTTCATTTTGTATTTTTTAGGGGGTACATCAGCTTTAATATAGCAGATATATTGTAGTTTTACATCAATGTCATTGTCTGCATCATTTCCAATCCACATATATTGTCACGTTCAGGCCTGATATAGACAGGCTGGCGTGTTTAGTTTTGTTTTGGTGTAGGGTTTTTTCTGTTCTAGCTGTTGTGTTTCTATGTTGGGGTAATAGTTCCCAATTAGAGGCAGCTGTGTGTCGTTACCTCTAATTGGGAACCATATATATGTTTGGGGTTTTCACTAGTATTTTGTGGGTTATTGTTTGTGCATAGCTTGTTGTATGTTTAGTTGTGTTCAGCATCACGATCTTCACATGCTCATTTTGTTGTTTTTGCCCAGTTACGTGGATAAATAAAGCATGTATACTGGATACCTCGCTGCGCCTTGGTCTGTCCCTTCTGGAGATCGTGACATATATTTTTTGTAAATATATATATATAGTGCCTTCGGAAAGTATTCAGACCCCTTGACTTTTTCCACATTTTGTTGCGTTACAGCCTTTTCTAAAATGTATAAAATAGCAATCTACACACAATACCAAATACTGACGAAGCGAAAAAACAGGTTAAGACATTTTTGCAAATGTCTAAAAATCAATAGAAATGATACTTATTTACATAAGTATTCATACCCTTTGGTATGAGACTCGAAATTGAGCTCAGCTGCATCCTGTTTCCATTGACCATCTTGAAATGTTTCTATAACTTGATTGGAGTCCACCCGTGGTAAATTCAATTGATTGGACATGATTTGGAAAGGCACACACCTGTCTATATAAGGTCCCACAGTTGACAGTGCATGTCAGAGCAAAAACCAAGCCATGAGGTCGAAGGAATAGTCCATAGAGTTCCGAGACAGGATTGTGTCAAGACACAGATCTGGGGAAGGGTACAAAAACATTTCTGCAGCATTGAAGGTCCCCAAGAACATAGTGGCCTCCATCATTCTTAAACGGAAGAAGTTAGGATCCACCAAGACTCTTCCTATGACTGGCTCTCAGACCATGAGAAACAAGATTCTTTGGTCTGATGAAACCAACTCTTTGGCCTGAATGCCAAGCGTCACATCTGAAGGAAACCTGGCCCCATCCCTACGGTGAAGTGTGGTGGCGACAGTAGGGGTGTTTTTCAGCAGCAGGGACTGGGAGACTAGTCAGGATCGAGGCAAAGATTAACAGAGCAAACTACAGAGAGATCCTTGATGAAAACCTGCTCCAGTGCGATAGGGACCTCAGACTACGGCGACGGTTCACCTTCCAACAGGACACTGACCCTAAGCACACAGCTAAGACAACTCAGGAGTGGCTTTGGGACAAGTCTCTGAATGTCCTTGAGTGGCCGAGCCAAAGCCAGGACTTGAACCCAATTGAACATCTCTGGAGAGACCTAAAAATAGCTGGCGCAGCGACGCTCCCCATCCAACCGAGAGGATCTCAAATCAAATCAAATTTTATTTGTCACATGCGCTGAATACAACAGGTGTAGACCTTACAGTGAAATACTTACTTACAAGCCCTTAACCAACACTGCAGTTTTAAGAAAATTAAGTGTGAAGTAAAAAATAAATAAGTAAAAAATATAAATAAAAATTATATATAATATAAGTGCAATTTGCAGAGAAGAATGGGAGAAACTCCCTGAATACAGGTGTGCCAAGCTTGTAGCGTCATACCCAAGAAGACTTGAGGCTGTAATCGCTGCCGAAGGTACTTCAACAAAGTACTGAGTGAAGGGTCTGAATACTTATGTTAATATGATATTTAAGTTTTTGTTTTTTTTACTTGCAAAAATGTCTAACAACCTCTTTTTGCTTTGTCATTATGGGGTATTGTGATGTCATTATGGGGTATTGTGATGTCATTATGGGCTAATGTGATGTTATTATGGGGTATTGTGATGTCGTTATGGGGTACTGTGTGTAGATTGATGAGGAACATGTTTTATTTAATCCATTTCAGAATAAGGCTGTAACGTAACAAAATGTGGAACAAGTCAAGGGGTCTGAATACTTTCTGAATGCACTTCTATTATTGATTGATTGACTATGACTTTTTAAATCACCCAGCGGAGCTATCTGCAGAGTTAACTCCAGGTAAATGTTACAATTCTTCATCCAATCATGGACCTGCCACCAAAAACAAGCTACATATGGACAGTACCAAAACAAATGATCTAATGATTCTGTCTCCTGAGGCGTTAAATTAGTTAATATACCAATAAGAAACACTTCCAAACCTTTCTGCCAATACCAACTAGTTTTCAGTTTTCCCCTCCCCACTCAGACCACTCCCAGAAAGTCCTAGCAAAATTCTTCCTTGAGAAATTGCTCTTGGCTAAGAAGCTATTTTTGTTTATTTTTAACCATTTTAATTAAAAACAATCACAGTAAGGAACTTCGTTGTTACCCAGAAATGATGATATTGAGATAAAACCAGCTGCATCCCAAATGACACCCAATTCCCTATATATAGTGCAATAATGCTGGGCTCTGGTCAAAAGTAGTGCACTATGTAGGAAATATGGTCCTATTTAGGACAGCATGAGTCACTAATTCAATGCCATGCCCAGCCTGGGCCACTGGCTTTCTGTTGCTACACAAAACAACATAACCTCCGGGAGGAATCTGATCTGACACAGTCAGTCTATGGACCCCAGCACTCATATGGTATCTCATAGAGGGAGTCTATGGGTTTAGAGAACGCTATGGTAACATATTCAGTCAGTTTATGTCAACATATCTGCTGGATACTGGACACATGTTTTACATATAGCCTTTTTCTTGTTATTTTTCTTGCTTTCTTAGGAATACTTGAGCATGATCCTTGGGAAGCATGGATAACCCAGAATCAGCTACTAATGGCCTGCTTCTGAACTAGTAACACACACACACACCGTTCATAAAAACCACCAGGATTATTCAATGAATTCCTTTTGCGCTCCAGCCCTGGTGTGAACGCGGCACCACAGGGTTGAAAGGAGACACATTCAGAGAGACTAGGTGGACATATCCTTCTGAACTAGCAGTTACACATATCCCCCTCCTGGGCACTCATTACCCAGGCAGCAGCACCCCTAGGCTAGAGAGAGAGGAAAAGGAGGGAGTGAGGGAGAGTGAAGAGGGGAAGAGAGAGGGAAAGATAAGGAGAGTGAAGAAGAGAAGAGGAGAGAGAGGGAAAGAGAGGGAGAGTGAAGAGGGGAGGAGGAGAGAGAGGGATAAAGAGGGATAGAGAGGGAGAAGGAAAGGATGGGAGAGAGGGGGAGAATGAGAGAAAGAAAACAGAAACAGCCTGGAGGAGGAACATGAGAAAAATGTGAGTTCCATGATCCTGCAGACTAGCTGAAACACAATTCACTAGCTATGGTGTGTTGCCTTGGTGGAGTGTGTGTGTGTGTGTGTGTGTGTGTGTGTGTGTGTGTGTGTGTGTGTGTGTGTGTGTGTGTGTGTGTGTGTGTGTGTGTGTGTGTGTGTGTGTGTGTGTGTGTGTGTGTGTGTGTGCGTCCGTGAAGGGAGGGAAGGTGATGGTATGTTCCCTATACCGTAGCCAATGCTGGGGGTGTTCAATGCTGATCTGATCTAACCACAGACTATAACGGCTCCTTTAATCTGTGCCGCCAGCCACAACCCAGGGAGGTAGCAGTGGTGCACAGGGTTACCCCCCTCTACCTGCAGGGGCCAACTGTGCATGCAGGCTGGCAGGAGCTCTATAAAGTGGCACACTGCTATAACAAGACTCAGTAAGACATGTTCCCCATAGAGATGGACACCCACACGCCTTCAAATCTGACCCTTCACCTCTGACCCTAAAAGACACAATGGAGTTCGGTCATAGAGAAAAGAGTAATCCAACCTAGTCCTGACAGTAACATAGAGACAACCTATAGACAACCTAGTCCTGATAGTAACATAGAGACTACCTATAGACAACCTAGTCCTGATAGTATTATAGAGACAACCTGACAGTAACATAGAGACAACCTAGTCCTGACAGTAACATAGAGACAACCTATAGACAACCTAGTACTGACAGTAACATAGAGACAACCTATAGACAACCTAGTCCTGATAGTAACATAGAGACAACCTATAGACAACCTAGTCCTGATAGTAACATAGAGACAACCTATAGACAACCTAGTCCTGATAGTAACATAGAGACAACCTATAGACAACCTAGTACTGACAGTAACATAGAGACAACCTATAGACAACCTAGTACTGACAGTAACATAGAGACAACCTATAGACAACCTAGTCCTGATAGTAACATAGAGACAACCTCTAGACAGCCTAGTCCTGACAGTAACACAGAGACACAGAGTGAGAGTGGCAGTCTACTGGCTTGGCAGAAAGCAAGCTACGTTAACAAGAAACCTAGACAGTATCATGCTGTGCCGTCCAGTGAGTGTTACAGGGTCCGTATTTACACAACCTATCAGAGTAGCAGTGCTGACCTACTGTAGGATCAGTTTTGCCCTTTAGAGCATAATGAATGAGATTCCACTGACAGGGAGGACCAGATCCTAAATCAGCACTCTAGTCAGCACTCTAGTCTGAGACATTTGCAGAGGGCCAGAAACTAGCATCCTTCCATCCCTCTATCTCTCCATCTCTCCTTGCCTCCATCTTTCCATTCCTCCATCCCTCCATCTCTCCATCCATCCCTCAATCTTTCCATCCCTCCATCTCTCCATCTTCCCATCCCTCCATCTTTCCATCCATCCTTCACTCCATCCCTCCATCTTTCCATCTCTCCACCCTCCATCTTCCCATCCCTCCATCTTTCCATCCATCCTTCACTCAATCCCTCCATCTTTCCATTCCTCCATCCCTCCATCCCTCTGCCTCTCCATCCCTCCTTCCCTCCATCCCTCCGTCGCTCCATCCCTCAATCTCTCCATCCTCCATCCTTCCCTCCATCTTTCCATCCCTCCGTCTCTCCATCCCTCAATCTTTCCATCCCTCCATCTTCCCATCCCTCCATCCCTCAATCTTTCCATCCCTCAATCTTTCCATCCATCCATCCCTCCTTCCCTCCATTCCTCCATCTCTCCATCTTTCCATCCCTCCATCCATCCCTCCATCTTCCCATCCCTTCATCTTTCCATCAATCCTTCACTCCATCCCTCCATCTTTCCATCCCTCCATCCTGTGTGTGATGTGAGTGATGGAGACCTGTGGAGTGACACTTAGAGAGGCGGGCCGCGTAGAGTTAGCTGGTGTTAGGAGCCAGAGGACTGGTGTTAGGAGCCAGAGGACTGGTGTTAGGAGCCAGAGGACTGGTGTTAGGAGCCAGAGGACTGGTGTTAGGAGCCAGAGGACTGGTGTTAGGAGCCAGAGGACTAGTGTTAGGAGCCAGAGGACTAGTGCTAGGAGCCAGAGGACT